>CM021106.1:410609330-411209330 GCA_007115665.2 Sequoiadendron giganteum
TGAGATCAATTGATAAGTTGACATGTAAGGTTGATTTGATTTACACTTTACTTAAGATATAATTTTGTTGTGTTGCTAAATTTCATAGTTCAATAATTGGGATTATAAATGATCTTGTATACCCAAAGTGTATGTGATAGAAATAAATTAGGTAGTCATGTCGATTAGTTTGACAATTTGAATGATCTTGAGTTCATAAGTACATAGTGATAAGTTTTGACAAATAATATAATTTCTTGTTGCATTTATCACATTAAAAAAGGCCTCTTTTGATTGTAGCAGAGGATGTAGAGAGTGAAGCATTGGCTACTTTGATGTTTGAAATTGATGATTTTCTTACTAAATTGATAATGTTTGAAGTTTCTTTTTCTTTCTTAGATGTTGAGTCTAATTAATAAGTTTAATGTTGGGTTGCAACTTGCAGGTGAGTATGTTGATATGATAAAGGCTAGCATTGTTGATCTTCTAAAAGTTATCAAAATTGCATTAGTTGATGCAGAAAGGTAAAACTATTTATCTTTATTATAATTAGTGGAACTTGCAACTATAATATCTAATAAAAATATACTTCCAAATATGCTTTTGATGGATTTTATATCTAATTTTGATACATTCACTATATCTAGTGCCTAAGTTTAGGGTGCCATAGTTGGAAAAGGAAAATAAAATGTTTGAATTTTATCCTCTGAATTATTTGACTTTTTTGAGTTTTTGATGTGCAAATTTTGAAACCTTATTTTTAGACTGCAGCTCCAAATTGGAGAAGTGAAAGGTGAATACCAGCGAGGAAGAGTTTGAAGGAGCCAAGCGGCTGGAAAGTTGTGGATTTGTAAGGGGATTAAATGGATTGAGCCCCTATAGGAGGTCCCTACCCTTCCAAAAGGACTACAGTTAAGGAAGGAGAAAATAATACAAGTATACGAAAATAAGAGTATTTTGTTTATATAGTGTCTGTAAGTTGTACAATTTCACTGAGACATTGAATGTAACCAATGAGATTTTGATTTTCTAATGAGGCTTAATGAAATAAATTTTCAGAGTGCTTTTTTATCCACTCATAAATATTGTGTTTTGGCTCCTCTTGATTTGTAGTTTGTTTTTGTTTGTGTCTAATAAATCATATTTGTTCAAGCATTTTAGTCTTCCTTTCATGGTGGTTCTTCAACATTTGAATATCTATGATACTTGAAGTTTATATGCATAAATTTGTGAGGATTAATTAAGTTAGATTTGATTTGTAATGACTAAATATATGACTAAAGTAATGACTAAATATATTATTAAATTAATGACTAAATATATGACTACCATGACTAAATAAATGACCAGTTAACAACAATCAATGACTAAATTAATGAATAAATTTATGACTAAATAAATCACTACCATGACTAAATAAATGACTAAATTAATAACTAAATCAATGACCAAATTAATGACTAAATAAATGACTAAAATTGTTTAGTCTTAAATTTAGTGGTGTTATAAATGACAACAAATAAGCCACTAATAGTCACGTGACTAAATTTAGTCATTTATATGTAATTTTTAGTAGTTTATTTAGTCATATATTGTTGTTTGTGTACTAGTGTCAAGAATTGAATGAAGGGTTGAGATTGAATCTCAATGCCCACAAAGAAGGGTCAAGATTGCATCTTAACACCCACAAAGGAGAGTGAATCAAGGAATATGGAGGGGTGAGATTAGTTGAAACTCAAAATATCTCCTCATTTGTAGGAAATTTGTTGAGATATTTGAAGATGAAGGTTGAAGATTTAATCTCAAAATGGAGGGTTAGAAATGCTTGAGAAAAGAAAAGTCAAAGATAGTTTTGAAAAGGAATATGTTTTGTGGAGGAAAAATTAGAGTAATTAAATAATCATAAATTATTTAACTATAGAGGATGAGAATATTCTCTTTTAAAGAAAAGAATATTCCATTGAAAGTGGGTTGAGAATTAAAGATAGGATAATTAAATAATAAAAACTATTTAATTATAGGACATTAGAAGAATAGTTAGATTAACCTAATTAAATAATTTTAAAATTATTCAACTAGGGGTATGAAGGTGATAATTAGTAATGAAATGATGAATTAATTAAATAACTCAAGATTATTTAATCAATAAGAGAAATCAAGGTTAAATTATGAAAATGATGTTAAAAGGTGATTACTAATGCAAATGAAATAAAATGATGAAAATGCACTAATGATAATGGAAATGATGAGAATGATGGAAAAATTCAATGTCATGATGTGTGATATGCGTCAGAAATTTTTACATGTCTACACTGTCATGCACCACATATCTTTTAGGTAGGTGATTAATTTTGGCTATATCTTTAAAAATAATACTTCAATGGAATGCATTATAAGATCAAGCCATTGTGCTATATTCCATACACCATTTTGTATATAGTTGGAAATAATTCCTATCCTTTATATTTCATAGTACTTGGGTTGATACCTGGTATTCAACATCAAATTACTCAAACCATACCTTCCTCCCCTTTTGGAGCTTATATAGTCTTACTATACCATAGACTTGGATGTTGTGCATGCCCATAATGCCTCAAATGAGGATATAATTGATTTTTTGATGGATCATACTTAAACCAATGAAATTGAATATTTATCCTATTTAAGACCAAGTAGAATGTAGATCACACCAAGCAATACAACTTGGAACAACTTAGCTTCTAGTTTTCTTAGCTTGGCATTGATGTTATGAGGACCGTTACTTTTCAAAAAGGGGCGAATAGTCCAAATTTAGCCATGTATAAATTCTTGAGTATTCCCTTTAGGGATACCATATACTATTGAATGCACAATACAAATGAGAGGGGGGTGAATTAGATGTACATTAAAACATTAAAATCCTCTTTAACTTTCAAATCTGCATTAGTCCTTAAACCCTTAATAACCCTTTAAATCCTTATCATGCATTAACAAAATGTTAACATGAGAAACAATAATAGAAATGCATCTAAAAACTTGAGAACACTAGATTTATGTGGAAAACCTAAGAAGGGAAAAACCATAGTGAGGATTAGCTCATAGTATGAATTAATTGCAACCTCAAATAAAATAGGCTCACTGCACAAAAGAAAAGAAGGGCTCACAACTAGATTACAAAAAAGAAGAAAGAAGAATGTTACAATGAGAAATCCATCTCAAAGAAATATAAGGATCCACCACAACACCTCCAACACATTCACAACCTCTTTGAAGAATGTAGACACCTTCTTCTTACTACTTCCAATAGCCTAACACATTAAATTTCGTATTGGATTTCAAACTTTCACACTTCACCCCTTTGCACTCTCAATTCTCCATCAACTCAACACTTATTTATACCATCCTCAACTTTGAGAACAATTAACAAGGTCAACTATGCACCTCAAACCTAAATATTCAAATTAGGTCAGCACTAAGCATTCTGAAGGTGGAAAGGAATAAAAGTGGACCACAACACACCTTAACTCAGACCTAAATACACACCATACCACTCTTCCACAAACATCGAAGCATATTTGAAATTAGTGTAAACACCCAAGGTCAACTGAACCTATGTAAACACCATTAAACATTGAAGTAAAAACTTACTTAGATCAAAAGATGACTCATGGATAACATGCATCACTTGAACACAATCTATAATATTCCATAAAAACTCTAAAATTCAAAAAATTCCTTCACAACGACTTTCACCTGAAGAACATACTCATCCTGTACACCTAATAAACCTTCCACATATTATAACTCATGAATCCAACCTTGCAGAGAACCAAACTTCAAAAAAATTATATTGAAGATAAATACTATTAATATAAGCATACTCACTATGGAGAAATGCAAGGAAAAACCATCTCCCAGACACTACTGCAATGCACTATTCAGACACTACTGAACACAAATTTCTCTGCATAATGATCCAAAACTAGAAACTCTAGATATAACACTTCTAAACATTTCTAATCAAAATATACAATCTACATAAGTAGATCTTAAACCATGAAGAAACGTAGAGAAAAACCATAATACTACTCTGCCACACAAAACACCTCTCCAACACACTATTTCCTATTTTCTTCAAATTTTCTCAAAAGTATTTGGAAACCAGGCACCACAAACACCTTTTTTTAATCCTTTGGAACACCTTCAACTCAACCACACACATTCTCATCAAAGCAACACTAGAGGTTGACACAAGTGATACTACTAATGACAACATATTACAATTGATCAAAGCATCACCAAGGTTAACATCAATGCAATGACATCTAGATCTTATTATATAAATGAAAACACAACCTACTCATACTTGCAACGATCTCCCCCTTTTTCATTGATGGAAATACATGATGTGAAAAACCACCAACAAAAAACACAACTCTGATCACAAACACACTGCTCCATACTGAAAAATTCTCATTTATCATTCTCCTTAACTCTCTCTCCCCCTTTTTTCTTACTCTCTCCTATTTCACTTTACTCTCTCCCCCTTTGACATCAATAGAAAAGGGAACAAAACTTTTATATCTCCCCCTTTGACATACATATATTTTTTCTTCCACTGTTCTTACTTTTTATAGCTTTGCAACTTCCTTTTCTTTTAACTACACTCTTTCTCTTCACGCCTTCTTGCACTAACCAATAATATCCTTTTGACACATCTGACAAAGGAAATACTATACTATGAGTTAATCCTCATTGTGGTTTTTCCCTCATTGTGTTTTCCACTTAAATTTGGTGTCTCTAGAGATGTGTTTCTATTATTTCCATTTTCATGTTCATACTCAATAACAGATTGAAGATAAAGTTAAATTGATTAAGTTAGGAAGTAAAGAATTTGATACAACTGATTCACCCCCCTTCTCAATTGTCTTGTGCATTTCAACAATTGGTATCAGAGCTTTAGTTCCTCAGTGAAAATCTTAACTGCTTGAGGTATATCAAATGACACAAAAGTTGTAGATTCCTATGTTTGATGGAGCTTATTACAGTGACTGGAAAGAGCAGATGAGAAGTTATTTGATTTCAATCAGTTTTAATACCCGAAAAACTATGGAGACAAAGCATGTCATTCTAGAAGCTAGCCCTTCCACTGTTGATGAAGTTACAAACTTTGAAGAAAATGAAAAAGCAAGGTTTCCTATCTTTAGTGCATTATCTAAAACTAAAAGATCAAAAGTTATTTCTTTAGCTACAACTATTGAAATATGGAAAAAAATGAAATACATTTATGAAGAGAGATGCAAATATAATTGAGAAAATCTTGATGACCATACCAAAAAATTACGATGACAAAGTGTTTGCACTAGAAGAACAGTATGACCCAAAGACATTTACTAAGGAACATCTCTTTGGTTTCCTGACTGCATTTGAGATTGGAAAATTTTCAAGAGATAGTGAGATGATTAAAACATCCTTTAAAGCCATGAAGATAGAAGATGATGATGATGAATATGCAATAGATTTGGAAGAAAATTTCACAAGAATATTGAAGAAAGGTACTATTAAATATAAAGGAAAGTTTCCTTTTAAGTGTGTCAATTGTGGAAATATTGGTCATTATGTATCAACATGCCCTAATAGAGCTACACAAAAGAAGAAAAAGTATAATAACAATAATTACAAGGATAAGAAGGATAGGAAGTTCAAGAAGTTTTATTATGTCAAGGAAGATGCAGGAATTTTTTATGATGAATCTGACCTTGAGGAAGATAAAGATGAATGTTTGTTTCTAGCCTTGGAAAAGAAATGTGCAAAAGAACCTAGTCCAGAGTGTAAGAAGAATGAATCAAAAGGTACTCTGCTAACTTATTTTCATGCCAGACAGGATGAAGACTTTTGGGTAATTGACAACAGATGTTCAAATAATATGACTCGAGATAAGAGTAAGTTTACTAAACTTGAGAAGTATGATGGAGGTATAGTCATATTTGGAGACGATTCTAGTGCTAAGATTGTTGGTAAAGGAACAATTATCTTTCATGGAAAAAATAACACTGATGATGTCTATTATGTAAAGGGTTTAAGGCATAATATTTTAAGTGTTGGACAGATATGCATCAAAGTTTTTAAGCTTGTATTTTAGGATAACACTTGTGAGATCAGAAAAGGATCTGGAACTGTGGTTGCAGCTGAAAGAAGAATTCATTGAAACATCTATCAAATCAAAGGTGGTGATGGTCAATGTTTTGCTTCTAAGATCAGTGAAAGTTGGCTCTAGCACCGGAGGATGGGACATGTGAATTTTGATAATATGATTAGGATCAGTTCTACAGAAGTTGTGAGAGATCTACCTAGAATCATAAAACCTTCAAAATCAATCTGCAAAAGTTGTTAGATGGGAAAACAAACAAGGATTTTTTTTAAAACAAAGGATCAATCATCTATCAGAATGCTTGAATTAATCCACACAAACCTCTGTGGTTCTATAAGAATATAAAGCCTGAATGGTGATAGGTACTTTATGCTTTTAATTGATGATTACTCTAGGATGACATGGGTTACATTTCTTAGAGAAAAGTATCATGCTCTTGATAGATTCAAGGTATTTAAGGAAAGTGTAGAAAATTAGGTAAACCTGAGGATAACATGTTTAAGATTCGATAGAGGTGGAGAGTTTATATCTGGTAAGTTCAATGCATTTTGTGAAGAGCATGTCATAAAAGGATTTTTTTTATCCTAGAACCTCATGACACAATGAAGTTGTAGAAAGAAAGAACCAGACCATGCAAGAGGCAACTAGAACTATGATGAAAGAAGAAAATGTTCCTGATGTGTATTGGAAAGAAGTCATTCAAACTGTTGTTTAAATTCTTAATGGAGTTCAAGTCAGAGGTAATAGCACTAAGACTCCTTATGAGTTATGGATAGGTAAGACTCCTACTGTGAAATACTTTAAGGTATTTAGTAGTAGATGTTACATTAGAAGAGATGAAGAAAATCTTGGAAATTTTTATGCTATATCTGATGAAGGAATTTTCCTTGGATATTCAAATAACAATAAGGCTTACAAATGTTTTAATAAGAGACTGAGAATAATCATTGAAAGTACTAATGTGATAGTTGATGAAGCTATGTATAGACCAGTGGAGATAATTGAAGTTGAACCTGATGAGCCTATTTGTGTGTAAATACAAGAAGAAGAAAAGTAAGAGAAATAGAAAAGTGAAGAAGAAGAAAATATGGAACCTACACCTAAGACTCCTAAATATGTTTAGAAAAATCATCCAGAGGAACAAATAATTGTAGAAAAAAGTGAAGGAGTGAATACAAGAAGTAAAGTGTTTGGGGTAGACTTATGTTTACTTTGTAAAATAGAACCTAAGACTGTGAATGAAGCATGTGATGATGAAAGTTGGGTTAGAGCAATGAAAGAGGAATTACAATAGATAGAGAAGAATGAGACATGGGAACTAGTCCCTAGACCTACAAACAAGAATGTAATTGGTTCAAAATGGGTATTCATACAAAAATTGAATGAAGATGGAGAAGTGGTAAGAAATAAAGGAAGACTTGTATGTAAAGAATACTCACACGTTGAAGGAATAGATTTTGAAGAAAATTTTGCACATGTAGCAAGAATGGAAGCCATTCAAATGTTGGAATTTGCAGATCATAAAGACTTCAAAGTATATTAGATTGATGTCAAATTTGCATTTTTAAATGGGGAACTAGAAGAAGAAGTATGTATGGAGTGGTTGAAAGATTTTCCACTATCAAATAAATTGGCCATGGTTTGTAAGTTAAATAAAGCATTATATGGACTTAAACAAGCTCCCAAAGCTTGGTATGCTAGATTGGATAAATACTTGACAAAGAAAGGATTCAATAAAGGGTCTGTAGACAAAAATATTTACTTCAAATCTGAGAAAGACAAAATACTGATAGTTGTTGTCTATGTTAATGATATCATTTTTTGTGGTAATTAAGATATGCGTAAGAATTTTGCTAAAGAGATGCAAAAAGCATTTGAAATGTCTATGATTGGTGAACTAAATTTCTTCCTTGGGCTTCAAGTTAATCAGACTGATAAAGGTATATTTATTTCACAATCTAAGTATTTTAAGGAATTGTTAAAGAAGTTTGGAATGGATGATTCTAAATTGGTATGTACCCCTATGGTAATTGGATGCAAGTTGAGTAAGGATGATGGATCTGCTAAAGTTGATCAGAGCATGTATAGATCCATGATTGGTGGAATTTTGTATCTTACTACTACTAGACTTGACATTATGCATGCAATATGTTTAGTTGCAAGATTTAAAGAAAACCCAAAGGAAACACATGTTAAAGTTGTGAAGAGGATATTCAAATATCTTAAAGGAACTTCGGATTATGGACTTTGGTATATGAAGGACAATGAATTCACTTTGAATGCCTACACTGAGGCTGATTGGGATGAATGTCTAGATGACAAGAAGAGTACAAGTGGAGGAGAATTCTTTCTTGGAGAAATATTAGTTTCTTCGTTGAGCAAGAAGCAAGATTCAGTTTCTTTATCCACTGCTGAAGAAAAATATATTGCAGAAACATCCTGATGTACACAAGTACTTTGGATGAAGCAAAATTTGATGGAAATAGGCATGATGAGTGATGAACCTACTTCTATCTTTTGTGAAAATACAAGCACTATAAAAATTTCAAATAATCCAGTGATGCATTCTAGAACAAAGCATATATCTATCAAGTACCACTTTTAGAGGGAGAAAGTATTGATGAATGAAGTTAGACTTTAATATGTACCTACCAAAGAGCAAGTTGCATACATATTCATGAAGGCCCTTCCAAAGGATACTTTTGAGTACCTCAGAGGGAAGCTATGGGTTTTTCTGCTCTTTCTTTGAACTGAGTGCATGGGGAGGTGCATCAATCTAGTGGATTCATAGACTGTTTTATTTTGGACTGATGATTGAGGTCTACTCCTTAGGGGGATTAGAGAAGTGCATTGTTGTAGTATGTGATATGGATTTACTCCTTAGGGGGAGTGAATAGAGTTTTGTATGTAATTTTCCATTGATGTCAAAGGGGGAGAGAGAATCATGTGAAAATTGTATGCTTGGTTGGTTGTCGCTTCTGAAAATCATGTAGGATATGGGAGAGAGAATCATGTGAAATTTTTATGCTTGGCAAGTTGTCGCTTATAACAATCATGTATGATGTCTTTGATGGTATTTTACATCATGTGTTATCATCAATGAAAAAGGGGGAGATTATTGAAAGTATGGATGTGTTTGGTGGTGTTGTGATTAATGTTGTTATTGATTTCAACATTGTACAGGTTGAGTAAGTTGGCTTTTTCCAAGTATTTTTGAGAAAATTTCAAATATAATGAAAGCTATGTTGAAGTGTGTTTTGAGCATGCTCTGATATTGTGGTCTACATTTCTTTTATGTTGACCCAACGCCTACACAGATTCATAGGTGTGTTCATATGCTTAAATGGATTACATATTCCAAGATTCAGCTTCTAGATTGATGGAGAGAAAAAGTTATGTTCACTAGTGTGTGAACTGGTTTGTCAGACTTATCTGGTTATTGACTGCAAGAAATGTTTTGGCTCTACAGTATTTTAATATTTTGCCAGATCATGCGGATCTAGGAGACTATTTGTTTTGATGTTCTCTGTGTTTTGAAAAAGTCTCTTATGGTTTGGAGCTCAGGAAGACTTGCTTTAGAGTCTTTGTGTTTTGTTGGTTGTCCCGGTTGAACTGGTAAAGTGTTCTCAACAAATGAAGTTTTTTGAAGTTCTTGCGGATGTATCTTATTTCTTCTCAGAGATGGTAAAAATATTGGTGAAGCGTGTTGAGAAATCCATGTGTGTTTATCTTGCTAATGATGTGTGTACTTCAAAGTTCATTTGTGTTTTCATCAGGTTTGGTTGACTTGGTGTCTACAGATCACATTTTTTTTTTACATCAACTTGAGGAAGCGTGTGCATGATCCAAGATGTTGTTTGGGTCTTAAATGAAACATGTATTTGGTCCCCTCACATTCTTATCCACCACAGGAATGTTGAGCAACTGACCTAGTTTGAATTTGTAAAATGAAATTGTATAAGCCGACCTTGCATAATGTTTCTAAGGTTGAAGATGGTATACAAGCAAGTTAAGTTGTAGAAAATTTCATATCCATCCATCATTTGATCTTAGAAAGAGAAGAGTGTGAAAAAAAGTGTGAAAAGTAGAGTGTGGGAGAGTGAATTAAGGCAATAGTAATTCATTATATTCATAATCTTTTGATCGAGTTGGAAAATGTGTGTAACTTCTAGTGGTGGATCAGTATCTATTTATTTTTATTTTCTTTAGGCAATGAGCCTCTCTTTTTGGATAATGAGTCCTAAGGCAATGAGCCCTAGATCTAGTAGTGAGCCTTTGTATTTGGGCAGTGAGCCATCTGGCAGTGAGCCTTTTTGTATCCAATATAGCAATACTACTATGCTATGAGTTAATCCTCACTATGGTTTTTCCCTCATTGGGGTTTCCATTTAAATTTAGTGTATTTGGAGTTGTGTTTCTATTATTTCCATTTTCATGTTCATACTTAATAACAGATTGAAGATAAAGTGGAATTGATTAAGTTAGGAAGTAAAGAATTTGATACAACTGATTCACCCCACCTCTTAGTTGCCTTGTGCATTTCAAAAAAATTAAGATATGAGATCTAATTGAAATAAGAAATACCTAGTTAAATTTATGAAAAAATAGGCCTAATATACGTGTAGAGGACTGAATCAGCTTTTTGATGTTGCTTGAATCATTGAAATCAGATAAATGAGGCAAAATTTATGCCCTCCAGAGTGAAAACAACTTATTTGACTTCAAAGGCCTATAAATTAAAATAGGGGGACAATATGGAAAAATTACCTACACTAATGGATCCAACTTGGAATAATCTTTCCAATGGTATCTCATTCACAAAAAATAGAGATCATATGCCTGATTTACTAAAACTACTAAAAAAAGCCCAATTTTGTCCTCAAGGTGCTCAAGGGGCTAAAAAAATTAGCCCCTAATCACATGTGTGACCAGGGGTATGGCGATAGGGTGTTGGGTAGAGCCCCTAGTCACCCAAGTGACCATCACTATAATTCAAAAGGGCTCATGGGGGTTGAGACTTGAGCGCCTGATCCTAATATGATCTGTGGCTTTTGTGGGGGCTACACTATGGAGTGATAGGAAGAATATTCCACAAAATATTTAGGAATATACCAAGGATGTCGATGGGTGGTTTGTTGTGGTGGCATGGCTAGGGAGAGCTTCCAGGGTTAGCGATACCTGGTGGCCACCACCTGAACTAGTGGTGTGGCTTGATTAAAACAAACAACACCCAAAAACTTTTAATTTTTTAATTTTTTTTGAAAAAAAAGTTGTACAGACCGGGGTTTTGGAGGTTGTACGACCTCTAGAACCATTTTTTTCCTTTTTCTTCTCCCAACTCCAAACCCAAGAAAATTTTATGTCAAAATTCATCTCTTCAGTGTCTTGATCATGATGGTAAGATTTATTTTTCTCCAAGACGCACCAGAAAAAAATCAAGGCTAGATCTCTTCAAAAATTGAATAGGGGCTACAAATCTAGGCTTTGATACTATGTAAGATTTTTTGTTAAATAAGCCTAAGATATAATGAAAGATTAGGAAGCATGATAAAAAATGTGCTAGAGTAGATTGTATTCTATATATCAAATAAGATTTTGTGTGTTAAAATATAAAAATATACATTGCTTTATATAGAGCAAGGCAATACATGAGATAACTCAAGGTCTCATAAAGTTCAACTGGAGCTAGCCTCTGCAATCATGAGGTAAATCAAGGTCTCACATAATGCATGGAGTTAAACTAGAGGTAAAAAAGATGTAAAGTTTATCTGAAGAAAGCTTATCCAAATCTAGAGAAAATAGCTAATAAACTAATTACTTGCATGAATAAATACAACTAGATAAAAACATGCTAAGTAGCTTAGGTGAGTGTAAGAAAATAATCGTTTACACTAACATTTTTTAAAATATTTTAGATAATGTGAAAGTTGATGCCAAATAGAAATAATTGTGTTTAGTACACAAATTTTAATATTTATTTAAAAACATGTATTTATCAAAATTCATAAATCCATACACTAAAGGTTCAAGTTATTAATAGACACAAAATATTTGAAGGAAAAATAAATAAATTTACTATAAAGAGTGACATCACAAGTAACTTCGTGTTTTTAGCATTTTATCAACAACTAAATTATAATGTCAATTTATAAGAAAACTATATTAAAATATATGTTTTTTAAATACAAACATAAAATATACTAAAAATTTTCATTTTATTAATTTACATCATTTCTAAATTCTAAACATATATGCCACTTTTAGTGATTTGATTTTAAAATTTTGATCGGTGTTGGTTGTTTCCTTATAAAAGTGCGACACAACTTTGTATCCTTATTTTGATCAACAAGTTCCTTCTTCTACTCAATCCATCTACAAGCCTGTTAGATTTACCGCTCCTATGCTTCAACATAAATATGTAACTCTACATGAACTTTATCTACATCGTGTGTCTCTGATTCAACTTTCCTTAACTGCTCAAATATTGTAAAGCTTGATGTTTAATGCACAACACAAATTCATTTGATAATAGATAATGTCTCCACTTCTTCACTTGGCTTAGATTATGGAATAGAATTCTTGGTCATAGAATTAGTATATCTTCCTTGCATCATTCAACTTTTCATTGAAATAGTCTATTGGTTTTCCTTCCTAACTCAACACTACTCCTATATGTTGCATGAAGTTTATCATTGATTTCAAAGGTTGAGTTGTCATTGATGTAAGCTATATGACATGTTGATGTTAAAGGTTGTTCATTAAGTTTTGGGGTCAAAGATATGATTTTGATGTCACGGTGTTGGTCATTTCATTTTGTTAGTACCATCGTATGTTACATATCTTTCAAAGGTGTTGATACAAATTGATGCTTGGTATTGATGCAAGGTAAGTTGATGCTAGTCATATCGTGGTGTATAAAAAGGTGCATAGTGGTGCAAAAGTGACACTAATAAGTATTTGTCAAAGTTATTTTTTTGGTGATCTTCAATGTAGTTGCTTCTTGAAAAAGATAGAGGTGTGTTGATTTGGTGTATAATGGAAGGGGTTTTCATGTTATTTTCCTCATAAGGTTTCAAGCCCTCATGTTTTTTAAAGTCACAAGTACAATGCTCAACATCAATAACATTTTGTGAATGACATAAGGCTTAGAATAGTCACATGGATTCATTTGTTTTTTCTTCATTGGTTGATGTTTTCATCATTCAATCTCAACTTTCAAGCATATTCAAAACCCTAAAGACCTAGGGTTTAGAATTCATGGTGTCTATCAATACAAACTTATTTTTGTCATATCTTGTAGTTGATTTAATATGATAAGTTAAAAATATCTTGAGTGAAATCTTAAGGGTATTAGTTACATTGGTTACCAACCCTCTCTCCTTGGCTAACTGACTTAACAAGTTAAGTCTTTATATCTCATCGCCCAAAAGAGAATATATGGTTATTATTTAATTTGTAGCTTGGTGGGTATATGTAATCAAAGGATTATATTTAAATATTTGAATGGTTAGTTTCAGAAGCTTAAAATTTGACAAGAATGTGAAATTTCAAGGCTTTTGGTATTCGATTGTGTATAGTTTTGTAACCATCTTTCCATAGAAATTGATTTAACGTGTTAGCCAATGTAATGAGGGGTTCTAACCTTTGTGTATTCTTTGTAAGTACATTGGAGAAGTGAAGATATCAATCTTAACTTAACATTATGCAAAGAGAGGTGTGTTGAGTATGTGTTGTGTAAGATCCCTCCGTTTTGCTCTTTTATTTGAATAGTGTCTTGTTGGTTATGCTGTGTTTTCTGTTAGTGCTTGGACTGTGGTACTTGATTTCTAATTGATCTTTGTTTGCAAAAGGATGTGCTTGTTATATTTTGACGTAATGGTGATTTATTCAGGTGTTATTATTATGACATGCTTTGAGATTAGCATTGTGAATATTTGAATTAATGATGATGTTTTATGTTTGGATTATATTATTGATGTTAGATTCGTCAGTCGGTAGTACTGTATTGGTGAAGGGGACGGGAGTGCATCACTCGCTTGCGAGCGCCCTGCGATTCCGTTATTCCCTCTTCACAGTGTGTTTTCTATGATGCAGATATACATGTGCGATATTCTATTGTTTGCAGGTTGACAGGTACAAGACACTGACTCCACCTGGTTTCACAGGTCTGAGCGTGTCCATTGTCAACGACATTTGATTGGGAGATAGTAGCTAGGTTTCTTGTGTCAAGCCATCACCCTAGTCTTGTGTGTGTCATCGATTTTTGTCTGGGTCTGTTGAATTAAATGTTATTGTTCTCTTGCTTTGATCTTATTATATTGCAAGCTAGAAAAGTTAAATAAATGACCTATGTGGTTATATTGTTGATTTAATTAATCCGGTTATATTGTGAGAAAATGTTATTTTATTTATGGATTAATTTAATGTAATTAATAAAATAATTAAATCTTGGATTTGATTTATTTTATTAATTTATTTAAATTAATTATGTTGAAATGAAGTTATTTATGCATTTTGGTAATTATAGTTTTTCTTGAATTGAAATTAAATTGAAAATTTAAGAAAATGTTATTTTATTTATGGATTAATTTAATGTAATTAATAAAATAATTAAATCTTGGATTTGATTTATTTTATTAATTTATTTAAATTAACTATGTTGAAATGAAGTTATTTATGCATTGTGGTAATTATAGTTTTCTTGAATTGAAATTAAAATTGAAAATTTAAGAAAAGGTTTAAATGTTATTTTTTTGGAAATTAGAAAAAGGCAAAATTGGAAATTAGGGTTATTTTCAAAAGTTTGACTTTAGGGTTTGAGGAGATATTTTCTATTTGGCTATTAATTGGTTTTTGGAGAAGAAAATGAAAAAAGGGAGAAGAAAATGAAAGAGGGAGAAGAAAGTGAAAAAGGGAGAAGAAAATGAAAAATGGAGAAGAAAATGAAAAATGGTTTTGGGGGTTTTGGATCTGCATGGAGGAACGAGATTTTGAAGAGGAATCATGGCACCCTTTTTGGATTTTATAAAACTTATGGAACCAGGTTTTCCTCTTTGTTAAAATTAATTGCATGTTGAAAGAATTTTCAATTCTTGTTTGTTTTTAGAAATAATATAAATCTTGTTTGAGATTTGCATGAAAAACCCATCTTGAATTTGGATTCAAAACTTTGAAAATCTATGTGTGAAAATGCTATTCTTCAAGAAAAATTACATCATAACTGTATTTGATCAATTTTGCTATTGGTTGTCCAATTTAAATTGTTGTAAATGAATATATATATATATATATATATATATATATATATATATATATATATATATATATATATATATATGATCAAACATATATATATGTTCTTACTTATTTATTTATCCCTTATTCATGGGTTTTAACTATGTGATGTTAAAATTAAATCTGAAGCAAACCCTGATTTTTAAAATTAATTTTCGGATTTCTTTTTAAGAAAATCCACAGGGTTATGAAAATATTGAAATTAAAACAAGAAAAAATACCCCTGGTTGAAATCGCGGATTTCAAAATCCGCAGGGGGGTTTGTATGAAATTTTAAAAGAAAAAAATAAAATAAAATAAAGTTTAAAACAAAAAAAAAAAATGTAATGGCGGAGGGTTTGGGGGGGACTATGGGAGGCGCTGCCCCCACTGCCGCCTCATACAGGGGACGGTTGTGGAGGCCGAGCCTCCATGCAGCCCCCACCTCCTGTGCTATTGTTGGCCACGCCTTGGCTTGGGCTCGGCTGTGTGTAACACAGCCAACGCCCTTAGGGGAGCCGACTGTGTTACCCACAGTGGGCCCAGGGTATGGGTTCCGCTATGCAAACCATGGCTGCCACCCTTCCAATGAAAATCCGGTCGCCGCCTGCAACAAAACATGGCCGCCGCCGACCCTTGCAACAAAAAAAAAACATGTGGCCAAGCATAAGGTGCCCTAAAATGTGGCACGGGAATCAACGAAAATACTTGCCCTATTTTCATTTGGGGATTTAACAAAAAAAATAATAACTAAATTAAAATATAATATTTTAATATCATATTTTATAATATTAAAATATTATTAAATAATATTTTGAATATTATATTTTATAATATAGGAATATTATATATATATATATATATATATATATATATATATCAAGGGGAATTAATTAATGGCATGGGTAAATTATTAGAGAAAACTTTATATCATGATGTTATAGTCAAATTATGGAATTTTATTTCTGAATAATTTATTTGAAAAGACTAGCATCGGGATTAAGGGTAATATATTTTTATATCATGATTAATTCATTTCTAGATGATTTATTTTTCAAAAGAGTTGTAGATATTTTTCTTAAATGATTTATTTTAAATTGAAGGGGTAAAGGTTATTTAATTATTATTAATTGCAAATAAGGGAAAATTAAATACTTGATCCTAGGTTATAGTAGAAATAATGGAATTACGATGATATAGTTTGGAAAAGGATAAGTTGGGTTAACATAATTTGTTAATAAATGAATTATTAGATTTTTAAACATTTAGTTGTGTCATTTATTTTAATATATGTGTATAGATTTTTAAATACATATATATTAAAATATAACTTTAAATGTTGTTGAAGTTAAATGTGTTTGAGAAACTTAAATTTTAAGTTCAATAGTTCAACAGTTCAAATTACTGATTTAATTTAGATTTAAATGAGAAAATTATAAATCAGGTGTAATAGTCGTATTAGTGGATTGAGTTAAAACATTATATTTGGGAAAGGACAATTATTTGATTTACAGCTAATATATTTTAATAGAGAAATTAATTAATGTTTAAATGAATTATTTCGGAAAGAAGATATAGATGATGTGAAGTAGTATGTCTGAAATGACCAAGTAAATAATTATTTTAATAATTACCAGTGATTGAGAAATTAATTATTAGTTTAAAGTTCTCCTTATGTCGAAAAGGGACACTAGTAAATCTGATTTATTATGGCAACAATCTATTGAATTTTATTGAATGAAGTGGATTTAGGAAATCCAAAAAAGATGTAGTTATGATTAAATTGCTTGTTTAAAATGTTGATTTTCTTATTATTGAAAGAGCAATTAAAGGATTATGTTGGGTTTAAATTTTGGCATGTATCTGAAGGAGATAAAATTAAATTAGTTCTGTTAAGACTATAAGCTATTGAATTTTATAAAGGGTAAAGGATTTTGTTGGTTTTTAAAGTAGTCGAGGGAATTGATTTAGTTATTAAGTTAGTATTTCCCTTCGCTACAACTGTTGAACCTATTGATTGTATTAATCAATTAATCTATGAAGACAATTAGTATCTTTGTTTGTGAGATCTTTTTGAAAAGAAAATGGATTTAGTATATCCAAAGGTAGATATTTCACTTGCGTCAGTGATTACTCCCTTCGTGTTCTTGTATTGGTATTTGGGTTAAATATGTCTTTAGTTTGTTAAAAAAATTTGGAAGGGGTTTAAATTATGTGGGTTGTTGTACCATGTTGCCAATCTGCTTGGAATGGTTGAAGTAAATGTTGTTTTTATTATTATTGAAAAGGCAATTAAGGAATTAAATACCTTGGTTAAATTGTTTTCCTTTGCCTGAAAGAGGCGTTGTTTAATCAGTTTCTTTGCGTCATAAACTTCTGAGTTATTTTAAGAAAGTGGATTTAAAGTATCCAAAGTTAGTTTATTCCTCGTAAATGCTTGTGTGATTGATTCCTCTGTGTTCATATTTGAGGTAGTGGGTTAAGTGTCATTGGTTGTAAGTCTTCCAGTGGACCCTAGAGTTTGGGAGTTGTTGGTTGTGAGGTCAACCTTTTGTTAGTTCCTTGGTTAGTATTTGAGGTTGTGTCAATGTTCTACCCGGTTTCCATGAACGGGGATACGTTGTGCCTCCTGTGAAAGGAGTGGTTTATAGGAATAGTGGCTCCTTGTAAGGAGTGGTTTTGTTATGCTTATTTCCTCCAGTGTTTGGAGAAGGCTTGTCTTATGTTCCTCCTGGTGTTGGAGTGATCGTCTTATCTGTTTGGTTGTTCTTCGGCTTTCCTTGGTATTGGTTTGAATGTGTGATGTAAAGTGAGAGTGACTTCCTTTAGGGGCCAGAGCCATGAGAGGTAAACTGGGTAACCTTTGGAAGGATTTTATTCGAGTGTCATCTAAAGCATTGTGATCCATGTCAGTGATGTTATAGTATCCCTGTAGTTGGTACTTGATTGTTTGTGTACAATTTTCCTAACATACCTGATCTGTTATACTTGGAAGCAATGTAACCCTGTTAGAGTTGTACTTGGTGTACTTGTGATGTAATTGAGTTGTACGTGCATCGAGCTTGAGTTGTACTTGTGTGATTCGTGTGTCAGTTTAAATCAGTTTGGTTCCTGCCTGTGTCTAGAGGTAGTTGGTCTTGTCATGGTACCTTGTTACTATCTCCTAGCACGGGGGTGGGCCTTTGGGTTCCACTTGGTTGGGTGGTGTGCACCTTACTCCGTTGGGCTTCCTTCTCATTCGTGTTGATGAAGTTTCTAGTTGGAGAGCTCGTGGGATCCAGTCATCTTTATACCTTATTCATTCAGTTAATCTTGTAATTTGTTACCTCTCTTTGTTATTGAGGTGGAAATTGTAATATGTATTCATGCTTTTGGATTTACCTCATTCGGGGAATGAGAGTTGTAATCTTATTGTAATCTTATTTTCCATAACCTAAGACTCACACGCTAAAACCCTTCAAATGCCTTAATTACATATTTTGTATCTTTTATGCATTTATTGACAACTTCACATTTGCTTTACAAAAATAAACATCTTGACACATTTAAAGGGTCTATTAGACCTTATTGACACTCTTCATGACCCTAAACTCCTAGAAAACCTATATCAAACCAAACTCAAGAAAATTCAGGTGCCAATTGGTTGGTTCTCCTGCACCATCCTAGTTGGTTGTGGAATAAGAGGATCTCACCATGATGGATCTGTGTGGTTCGAGATAGCAAGTTCATTGTGCAAAACTATCTTTTATTGTATTTACTATCATAACAAGGTTCCTATGGAAGTTGTTTGTGACGTAGTAGTATAATTGAAATGGTGTGGTAGGAGGCCAAGTTTTTTTCACTATAAAAACATTATTGTGGCTTGGGTCCATATTCCATATGAAATGAGCAAATATCTTGATTCTAAGAACCACAAGTGCACAATGGAAATCTATGCAAAGGAAACCAAGGCTTGACGATCATGGGATCCTGGTAAAAGACAAATCATCATTCAGAGAGATGTCATATTTGACGAGATGGATTCATTTTAGGATGCATCAACATGAATTGCAACTCCCACTATTATCCAATTATTTGGTGCTAATGAATGTAAGACATCTAGTTCTATTTTGGAGGCTCTCCTTTAGACATGACTTTTCAGGATCTTTCAAGCGTTGACGAGGTTGTGTTAGATGATACTGCATCATTTCAGGTGTTCAAAGGAAAAAGATATGGATTTTATCTCCACCATGTTGGGTGATGTTGATTTGAGACATGAGACTCCCATTTCCAGGGGGTATATCAATCAACTTGATCAACAACTAGATGGATGTTATTTTTCTTGGGGTGATGGAGTCAATAATTGAGATGGAATTGTTGTAGATGGGAGAATTTCTCATCATTTAAGGTCTTTCTAATACATTTGACGGATATGTGGTCTTTTGGGGTGGCCATACCATGGATTCAACATTATTATTTTATCTTTACTTACAAGAATTGGTTTAGAAAGAAATTTAGCTATCCATGATTGTTGTCATTCAAAATATGATGTGTTGATTAGGTGAACTGTTCAAGGTTGTAAGGCCCAAATCAAGAATTGTATGGTAAATCAAGTCATTGGAATTCTACTGTTTTGTTTCAATTCACTAACATGGATATTTGGATCATGCAGATTAGTGAGAATTTGCAAATTGCATGGATTGTTCATTAATTAAAAAATTATATCCAATACACCATATCAGGGTTGACATTTTGTCATTTGTTATCCTTTCACTGGCATTGTTGGGTGCAAATGGTGATGGACTTAGTATGAGATTCACAAACTGTTTCAGTAATTTTGTTTTCCTGAAAATTTGATTTCGAGTAACTTGCTTTCTTTTTTAGTAACATGGTAGAGCTATGCAAAGTAGGAGGAATTGGCTTGGAAAATGAAGGCAGTAAGGTATAAAGAATCATGTATCTACCCCCATAGTGAAAAGTTATCAACTGCATTTGGTTTGTTAAATATGGCCCCTGGTACAACTATTAGAGTTGTTACGAACCTTCATGTATGTTTTGATTGCCACACTGCATGCATCTAAATTCATCTCCAAGATAGTTGAAAGAGGAATTGTTTTGATAGATGTGAGCCATTTCCATCATTTTAAATAGGGACAACTTTGAAAGAACTGTTGTCTCATGGAATGCAATGGATGCAGGATATACATACAATGGATTTGTTGAAATTTTAAAAAAAATTCAAGGAAATGAAAATGGCACGCTTCAAAGGGTTTGGTGTTGAGCCTTTCTAGTATGTTTTCTTAAAGTTTCAGTGGTGTGCATGAAGTTTTGTGGAAGTTATGATAATATGTGTGCCTACAATTATTTAGTCTATATAGATGGTGTTCTTGGTCAAAGTGGATGAAAGTATGGTAATCTCATTTGTTTCTCATTTTCCTATGATATTCATGGATGAGTCTAGATTGTGCTGTATCCTTGGTGTACGTCCACAGTAATTGGAGTGTTCGTGATAGAAGATTTTTCCAATATTTGCTCGAGTGTTCATTTTCTTGGTCAACATTGTGGTGTTAGTGAGTTACGGATCCATGAGGATTAATATTTTATTGTTTGGAGATGTTTTTTTAGGTCCTCACTATGTTATGGCTGACTTGTTTTGGTATGCATTGAAATTTATTCATGTATCAAGGCTGATAGTTGTAATTTATTCCTTATTTGTGGTAGACTGAATAATGGATGCAAATTCATGTAGCGGATATATATAATATTGCTTTCCTCATTTAGAGTGTGCTCAAGTTTACAAGAGATGTACAAGTGCGAGTAAAGGTCAGATCATTTAGAGCAGAGTGTGGAAGAGTTTGAAGAGGTTTTAGTGTGTCTAATTGGAACTATAATTAGGCTTTTGCAGAAGTTATTTTCCCAGTTTAAATTCATCAAATGGATTTAATCTAATTATTGTATGTTAGGCAGTGAGCCTTCCCTTTGAGCAGTGTGCTCTAGGCAGTGTGCCTGAATGCAAGTGCATTCTCTTTTTATTCTTCATTATACTTATAATAGGGTATAATCTTGTGGACTAACATCCACTATGGTTTTTCCCCTCATAGGGTTTTCACATATAAAATATTTGTGTTCATGTGTCTCTGATGTGTTGTTCTTATGCTTACATTATTAATTATCATATTTGTGATAGAAGGATTGGTTAATGTTATATAAGTTTGATTTTGGTAACAACTGATTCACCCCCCCTCTCAATTTTATATCCTTGTTTTTCCAACAATTGGTATCAGAGCTAGTTCCTTTGAAAGAAGCCTAATAGCTTGAGGTGATCTGAGATGGCATTAGAAAGGATAGTCCTAGATTCAATGGTACAAACTACTCTCTATGAAAATTTAGGATGGAATGTCATTTGAGGTGGATTGGTGAACCTTTCTGGTAGATGACACAAATTGCATACAATATTCCTCGGAATGGTCCCTCCTCTGAAGATGAGATCAAGCAAGAAGAAATTAATACCAGGTTAGTAGAAACACTAGTGAGTGCTTTGACAGATTCAGAAATGACAAATGTTATGGGTTTGAAGACTGCATATCAGATTTGGAAAAAGTTGGAAACATTGTATGAAAGAGATGCACTAGTGAAAAGTGATAAACTATAAAGTCTAAAAGGAAAATGGGAGAGGTTGAAGATGAGTGAAGATGAGAACATCTTTTATTTCTCGCATAGATTAAATTAATTGGTGATGAAAATTAGATGTGTCGGTGGAACTATAAATGATGATGAAATTGTGGCTAAGATACTTAGATCTGTGCCCCCCTCCTACAAGAAAAAAGCTCATGCTATTGATAGTGATGAATATTAAAAAATAAATGTTGATTGGAAAACTTGTTGCATTTGAATTAAGTGAATTTGGTGAGTCTACTCCTAAGACAAAATCTACTTTCAAGGAAAATGTATCCAAGAAAAAGAGATATGATTTAGGAGAGAGTTCCCAAAGAATATTCAGATATGAAGATGAGATGAAGAAGATTGAAGAGGAGGAAAGGGAATTGGAAGAACTAGAAGCATTGATTGTGAAAAGAGAATCAAAAGGTCATGCTAAGTACAAAGGAAAGTTACCTATTAAATGTTTTTCTTGCAGTAAGATAGGTCATTTTTCTTCTAGATGTCCTGAAAGAGTTTCAAAATATAAGCCTGAGAATACTAGATTTCAAAGAAAATTCTATTATGTTGAAGAAGGTGTAACTGATGAAGAATCTGATAAAGAAACTAGAAATGAAGATGAATGGGTATTTATTGCTATCAAAGAAAAGGGTCAGGTGTGCAACGAATCTACTAGTAATGTAAATGTTGAGAAAGCTCTTGCAGCCAAAGTTGAATAGAAATATGAGTGGGTAATTAACAACGGATGCTCACATCATATGACTGGTGACAAAACAAAATTTATAAGCTTGGAAAACTATGATGGTGGTGTAGTGAGGTTTGGTGACAACACTTCTAGTGTGATTCGTGGCAGAGGCACTATTTCTTTTGGTGGTAAGCACAATACCGATGATATTCTTTATGTAGAAGGCCTAAAGCATAAATTGTTGAGTGTTGGACAAATGGTAGAAAAAGGCTACAATCTACAGTTCAAGAATGGTAAGTGCAGAATAAAAGGGAGTTCATAAAATATAATTGCTTCAGGAACAAAGTCAAAAGGTAATATCTTTCATTTAAATACTGCTAGTAAAAGTTGTTTGATTTCTCAAATTGATGTAAGCTGGTTATGGCATAGGAGGTTATGTCATGTGAACTTTGATAACATTGTCAAGATAAGTTCTACTCAAGCAGTCGGATATTTACCTAAGTTAGTGAAGCCTACTAACACTATGTGCAAGGAATTTTAGATTGGAAAGCAAACAAGAAATTCTTTCTAGAGAAAACAGTACAACCCTAATGGAGTACTGGATTTGATACATACTGATCTATGTGGTCCTTCCAGAATCAAAAGCCTATAAGGTGAAAGGTACTTTATGTTACTCATTGATGATTTTTCTAGAATGATATGGGTCGCTTTCTTAAGAGAAACACATGAAGCACTAGAAAATTTCAAAAGTTTTAAAGCTATGGCAGAGAATGAGACAGGTCAAAAGATCAGATGTCTAAGGTTAGATAGAGGTGGTGAATTTACTTCATGGGAATTCAATTCTTTTTGTGAAGATCATGGTATTCAAAGAAAGCTATCTACTTCCCAAACCCATCAATAGAAGGAAGTAGTTGAAAGAAAGAACAAAACCATTCTAGACACTGCTAGAACCATGATGCTAGAAGCAAATGTTCCTCATTTCTACTGGAGAGAAGTTGTAAGTACTGGTGAGTATACTATTAACAGGGTGAATGTCAACAATAATTTTGGTAAGACACTTTTTGAACTATGGTTTGGTTATAAGCGTACTATCATATACTTCAAAAAATTTGGAAGCAAATGCTACATCAAGAGAGATGATGATATAGGTAAGTTTGATGCTAGAAGTGATGAACGAATCTTCCTAGGATACTCTCCTAAAGGCAAATCTTACCGGTGCTTTAAAAAAATGTTGAAGAAAATGGTTGAAAGTGCAAATGTTAAGGTTGATGAAGATATTGGTAAATCATCTAGAGTTAGTGATTATGATTCAGATGATCAACATGATGATGCTGACAATGATGGTCAGATATAGAATCAACTTCATACTAGAATGTGAGAGGGGGATAACATTAGATTGAAAACAAGATCAAGCATGCTAATCTAAGAATCTAAACTAATATCAAACATATTAATCTAATATCTAATCCTACACATACAAAATGAAACTAAGCTATTTGAACATACATTAAAGAATCTATGATTACTAAATTGAATGTACAAAAGAAGCACAGTGTTAGCATCCCATAGAGGAGTGTATTCACCTGATGTTGGGTTGTTCTTATCACCGCGAGCCTCCAAAGTTCATGTGCAAAAGATTTGATGAAGGATTTCTTAATATTGGGTGATCGAAGAAATGAGGTTGAAGCACTAACAATGGTGGCTATGAATGTTAGCAGTACTTCAATGTGAAAATGATGTCGATTCTCCAATCCTTATTTGTGACGAAAGGGGTTTGTTACATAGAAAATGAGATTTGAAATAGACTATCAAGATTGTGTTGAAGAATATCAAGATCAACGGTCAAAGTGTGTTGAGAGGATTTGGACATGAGAAGATTGTACAAAGTTGATTGCACAATTTATGTGATTGAGAAATAGATTGGCTAGTCGGGGATTAGATTGATTAGTTAGGATTTTAGATTGATCAGTCAGGATTTAGATGGCTTAGTTAGGAATTTGATTGATTAGTTAACAACTTAGATTTCTTAGTTAGCAATCTAGATTGATTAGTTAAGAACTTAGATTGCTTGGTTAACAATTTAAATTGATTAGTTAAAAACTTAGATTTCTCAGTCAGCAATCATAATTTTCCAAAAATGAATTGAAGTACACCTTTAAAGTGTTGAGATCAGTTTCGGTTAAGCTCTGGAAAATCAAAATCCTACTCCAGTTGTAGGTATACAACAATTATCAATAACTTCACACTATAACATTTGACACATATCTCGCATCATTTTTCACACATGCACTCACCTAAATTTTTCATCTTCTTTATTTCATATATATATGGCTATATCTTCAAACATCGATTAGGTTAGCCCAATTCAAAAATATTTTAGGCACACAAAACAAAAACGTATCATCCACAAATTAGGTTGGCCTAAACCAAATAAGGAACACTTTAAACATTCATAAGACAAGCAACTCTTAACCCTATTGGCCAAAGGAATGTCAAAATTTTGTCATTTAGATATCTCAGCTAGATCAACCAAAGTTGTTGAAAGCTTGTTCATAGCTTTAACTAGTACTCCTAAGCAACATATCAAAAACTCATAGAAATATATTTTATTGAGAGAATTTCTGGATCAAAATATTGGATTAGTATTTGGATTAGTATAGATACACAATTTACTTAGCCAGTTACCAAACAATGTTGCAACAATGACAACAACTTGGAGGTCATCTTCTTCATTCTTTTTAACAAAAGAAAGGTTAGTTGTTGGAGATGTGTGTGGATCTATATAAGGTGTTCAAAATATGAAAATTTTATTAATTGTGGTGATCTAAGTGCAAGCTTAATTCCTATGACTCTAAATATGGTGAGTAGAAGGTGTTTATATTTTCAGCATGTTTAAGTTATTGGAGGCAGTGAGCTGATTGTTGTGGATGGTGTAAAGTTGTAGTGGTGGATTTCTCCTATTGCCTTAAGATAGTGAATCTCTTTGTAATAGTAATCTTCTATTCTTCTTTATTCTTGGTAGTGAGCCACCTAGTTGTGAACCTAATTGTACTCGATGTTATTCATATATATGTGAGCTACTCCTCATCATGGTTTTTCCCTTCTTGAGTTTTCCATGTAAATCTAGTGTTCTTATGTGTTTGGTTGTGTTTACATTACTATATTATATGTTTACATTCCACTAATGCATGATAAGGGTTTGAATGATATCAATGGATTGAATGTTTTAAGTGTACAACTGATTCACCCCCCTCTATTTGTCATGTGCATCTAACACCTACATGATTAAGTTGCATTTATCACATTTTTGATGGCTTGGTCATATCTTTCTACCATCTAGGTTTTTATAGCCTTGAAAAATATACCTCTAGTTCCACTCTAATCATATCTTTATTATAATTTGCATACCCATAGAGTCAATAAAGGTTACTTAAATGACCTAAATAATTGAGTTTTCATATTTTTTATTTATCTCTTTGTCTCTTTTTTCACTACATAACATTACAATCAAGAAATAAATATCAAGGACACCTTGGTATAAATGGTGGGCAACAAAAAATAAGGAAAAGGGTATACAAATCATCAAACATAGAGTTTTATCATTATATTGCATAATTCTCAAAAAAAAATAAAAAATATATCCTTATACCTTTATAAGAAGAGAGAAAAAGTGAAGTTTGTAGTAATGCCAGAATCTGTTTGGTAGATGAAAGAAATATTTTGTGTGGACTGTGACATGAAAATATGTGTTTTAAATTGATTGCAAGGAAGTGCAACACCTAGAATGCAAAAACTGCCACTACAAAGGAAGAAGAACCACCACAAAGAGGAGTATATGAATTATAGTAAAATAACAAGATATTATATTAGATAACATGATAGACGGATTACCAGAAATATAGAGTATGTCATCATATATTCCTAATACCTAGAGACAATTTACCAAAAAAATAAGTGTAAAGGATGACACCAGGGTAAATTTATAAGTTGAACGATAGGTGTAGGAGTTATTGGGGAAAAGGCTAATCAAAGAAATTTTAAGCCAATGTGTGGTATCAATATTTTTAGTACCAATGAAATATGGAGAATGGAGGATGCATGCAGATTTGAGAGCTATCGAAATGATCACTATCGAGTAAAAATTGTCATTACCAAGGATGCATGACATTGTAGATTTTTTGAGTGACACAAATTCGTTACCAAAGATTGACCTTGTTGAACATAGGTTGTCATCGATGTCAAAGGATTGTCAAAGGTTGTTGATATTTGTTATCAAAGGGTGTCAAGGCTGTCAAAGATGAAAGAGATTGTAGGAGTACTAAAATTTTCATTTGACTTAAAGTTATGGAAGCATGTTGCTTATCAGTTTATAGATTGTCTAATCAATCATATTCTATATGAAGTAACATGAATCAAGTTTTGTCGAGTTGTGATTGCCTTTAGATAGTTGGTGTATTTATCATACTATGCAGGGTATGTAGTTAGTATGAGTGTTGTGGTTTGGAAGGATATCTTTTGGGAAAATAGATTAATCTAGAATTATAAACGTGGTTAGCATTTATCTCAAAAATATAGTGTTGTTCTATGCTTTGGAAGGAGAGTATGTCTACACTACTTCTATCAGTTTCCTAAGTTTTCAAAGAATTTTTTCTATATGCAAGAAGCTTTAAGTGTCAGAAGGTTTGTCAAGCTATTCAAAGCTCAAGGGATGTACAATAATGGATAGTAGCGTGTAGAATTTAAATCTTGTGTGTGCAGTGAGGATAGGACCCGGTTAAGGTTCATGTGGTAGCACACGATATCAAGTTTTTTTAATGGAAAAAAATTTATGTTTGGACTATTGTATTACACATTTCATGTAATTTGAATTGGTTCCATCTTATGTCGACTTGGTTATATGTGGATCCTTGTTCAACATGGAAGAGTTTCAATGTATTGCCATGCATATATTTCAAATTTTCAGACGTATTATATCGTGTACGAGTTACATGTTTTGTTAGTTGTAATGGTTGTGATCAAGTAAGGTGATTTTGAGTATAAAACTATGAAGAAAAGAGGGAATGCTAGTATCATAAGATCATTCTCAGTATGGAACTATGTCAGTTATGAAATTGGTGCATATTAGAGTTATATTTCAAATCTGCCATTATCTTTGTATTCTAATAGGGCTAGTGTTCTTCCTATTGTATTGTTCCAGTAAGGATTGGTGTCTCTTTCTAGTGGGGATTGTTCTCTCTAGTAGGTTGGTGCTTATAGATTCAATAGGGGATTTGTGTCTCTGATAGGTTGGTGCATAGTTCATATTGTAATCTCACCTATTATATTTCTATATTATGAGGCTCGATTTGGACAGTAGATCCAAGTAGATATTATCACCATGGTTTTTCCATCTTGGGTTTCCACGTACATTTGGTTTTATCCTGTGTTGTGTTATGATTATTTTTTTGTGTGGTTAAGTGATCTTCATGTTGAAAAAGTATATAATAGTAGAAAAAGTAAATGTTTTTAGAATTTTTTGATCTACTGACTCACCTCCTCTCAGTAGATTGTATGCCCTTCAAACCTAAAGAGTGGATATCACTAGATTAGGATTAGAGAGGGAGATGAATGGAAGATTGTATTCAAGATAAATGAGGGACTATACAAGTGGTTAGTTATGCCTTCTGGGTTAAAAATGCATTGAGAACATTAATTTGTTTGATGAATGAGGTATTGAAGGAATGTTTGGGTAAGTTTGTTATTATTTACTTGGATGATATTCTAATTTTTAGTAAGACCAAATAAGAACATTTGTAGTACATTAGGCAAGTATTTTAGAGATTGAAAGAAAATAGTTTGTTGATAAATATGAAGATATATAGTTTCATGAGGAAAAAATCAACATATTTTGGGTTTTTCATTTATGTGAAAGGATCAAGAATATGGATCTCAAGAAATTAAGAGAAATTGTTAAATATACTACACCTCACACATGAAAGAGGTAAGATCTTTTCAAGGACTATAAATTTTTTGTAGGGATTTCATCATTAATTTTAGTGTCACTTACACATTCCTAACAAAAATTATGAGGGGAGATCATAAGGATTTTAAGTGGACATCAAGAGCACAAAAAGAGTTTTGAACTACTAAAGAAAAAATTAATAGAGTAGCTAGTGTTAGTATTACCTGATTTTAACAAAGTATTTTAGGTTGATTGTGATGCTAGTGGAAGTGTAATAGTGTTGGAGTACAAGACCAGTGAGAGGGGGGTGAATTAGTGGTCAAATAAAAAAAAAAAAAATCAAAAATCCACTCACTTGATTATTTAAAGAGGCTCTATTGAAAATAATTTAAACAATCTAGATATTATATATTGAGGGAGACACAAAGATATGAAAATATGAATATAACACTTAAATCAGAGATGATTAATCAAGTACAATATAGCACACCACCAAGAGAAAACATAACATATATTTTATGAGTGAAAAACCATAAAAAGGGTGAAAAACTTGTTGATTACATATTGCATTCCTCACTGGAAATCCAACAAGCCTCACTAGCTACACTCTATCTACCTTAGTGTCAAAATAATGAGCCTCACTGGATACTCAACCTGCCTCTCTAGAAAAGCACTATGCCTCAATAGGAAAAATCATGCCTCACTAGCTTCTCAAATTGCCTCACTGGCCATTCACCTTCCCTCACTAGCAATTCATCACCACCTCAGAAGAAATTAAGCACAAATCAGAGGCTTACTCTATTTCCATACATATCATTGTTCTCAAATTTTGCAACTCAATAAACTCCATCTCTACATCTACAAAGCACTATCTTTGTTATTTCAATTCAGGTATCTCTACATATACAATACAATAAACTTTGAATCTATCTTTTCAAGCCAATAAACACTATTTATGAATTTTCCATTGAAGACAACTATATCTCTACCACTTTCAATAATCTTCTTCAATGTTTATTTTCTTACAAACAAACATTTGTATCAATGAAGTCAATTAGTTCATACCTCTAATCAAATAAAATATCACTTCTCAGCCCAAAACAACTTTGATAAGACATTCACACATCATATCACCCTTTCATGTTCTGCTATTCTCGAATCAACTTTGTTTACAATAAAATCTAGTGCTCAAAATTTCCTTAACATTCATGTAGGTATTCAATTCTTTCATAAATAATTAAAGACTTCTTTGCAGACTCCACATCATGAATAAATGAATATAACTAGTGAACCAATACCACTACATATACCTTGACTGATATACTTTATGAAAAAATAGAAAGATGACAATAATTGTACTTTTACATAGCCTATTGAAACAATCAACCTTATGCAAAGTAAGTCAGTATCATACAAAGGCACAGGTAAGACTTTTATGCACAATCAATCAGAGACTTTGTTGTCTTCACAAAAAAAAATTCATGTTCTCATATAGAGGCCTTTGACATTCACTTAAAAAGTATTCTTCTATTCATGATGAACATACTATGTAACACTGTCATACAAAATTTTATCTCTGTATAACTCTTGTGCATACTCAACACATACAATACACAACTCTCTTTGCATAGTGTTAAGTTAAAATTGATATCTTCACTTCTCCAATGTACTTACAAAGACTACACAAAGGTTATAACCCCTCATTACATTGGCTAACATGTTAAATCCATTTCTATGGAAAGATGGTTATAAAACTATACACAATTGAATACCAAAAGCCCTGAAATTTCACATTCTCGTCAAATTTTAAGCTTCTGAAACTAACCATTCAAATATTTAAATATAAGCCTTTGATTACATATACCCACCAAGCTATAAATTAAATAATAACCATTTATTCTCTTTTGGGTGGTGAGATATAAAGACTTAACTTGTTAAGTTAGTTAGCCAAGGAGAGAGGGTTAGTAACCAATGTAACTAATACCCTTAAGATTTAAGTTAAGATATTTTTAACTTATCATAGTAAATCAATTGCAAGATATAACAAAAATAAGTTTGTATTGACAGCCACCATGAAGTCTAAACCCTAGGTCTTTAGGATTTTGAATATGCTTGAAAGTTGAGATTGAATGATGAAAACACCAACCAATGAAGAAAGAAAAAATGAAGCCATGTGACTATTCTAAGACTTATGTCATTCACAAAATGTTATTGATGTTGAGCATTGTACCTGTGACTTTGAAAAACATGAGGTCTTGAAACCTTATGAGGACAATAACATGAAAACCCCTTCCATTATACACCAACTCAACACACCTCTATCTTTTTCAAGAAGCAACCACATTGAAGATCACCAAAAAAATACCTTTGACAAATACTTATTAGTGTCACTTTTGCACCACTATGCACCTTTTTATACACCACGATATGAATTTTGACATAAAATTTTCCTGGGTTTGGAGTTAGGAGAAGAAAAAGAAAAAAAAATGGTTCTATAGGTTGTACGACCTCCAAAACCCTGGTCTGTACAGCTTTTTTTTCAAAAAAAATTAAAAAATTAAAAGTTTATGGGTTTTGTCTATTTTAATCAAGGCACATCACTAGTTTAGGTGGTGGCCACCAGGTATCGCTACCCCTGGTAGTTCTCCCTAGACATGCCACTACAACAAACCACCCATCGGCATCCTTGGAATATTCCTAAATATTTTATGGAATATTCTTCCCATCACTCCATAGTATAGCCCCCACAAAAGCCACCGATCATATTAGGATTAGGCGCTCAAGTCTCAACCCGCATGAGCCCTTTTGAAATCTAGTGATGGTCACTTGGGTGACTAGGGGATCTACCCAACACCCTACTGCTAGCCCCTTGGTCACACATGTGATTAGGGGCTAATGTTTTTAGCCCCTTGAGCACCTTGAGGACAAAATTGGGCTGTTTTGAGTAGTTTTAGTAAATCAAGCATACAATCTCTATTTTTTGTGAACGAGATACCATTGGAAAGATGATTCCAAGTTGGATCCATTAATGTAGGTAAATTTGCCATATTGTCCTCCTATTTTAATTTATAGGCCTTTGAAATCAAATGAGTTGTTTTCACTCTGGAGGGCATGAATTTTGCCTCATTTATCTGATTTCAACGATTCAAGCAACATCAAAAAGTTGATTCAGTCCTCTACACATATATTAGGCCTATTTTTTCATAAATTTAACTAGGTATTTCTTATTTCAATTAGATCTCATATATTAATTTTGTTGAAATGCACAAGACAATTGAGAGGGGGGGTGAATCAATTGTATCAAGTCATTTAATTCCTAACTTAATCAATTCCACTTTATCTTCAATCTATTATTAAGTATGAACATGAAAATGGAAATAATAGAAACACAACTCCAAAGACACTAAATTTACATGGAACCCCCAATGAGGGAAAAACCATAGTGAGGATTAACTCACAACATAGTAGTAATGCAATACTGGATACAAAAAGGCTCACTACCAGATCTAGGGCTCACTGCCTTAGAACTCACTCTACACAAAGAGAGGCTCATTACCTAAAGAAAATAAAAAGAAATAGATACTGATCCACCACTAGAAGTTACACACACTTCACAACTTGATCAAAATATTATGAATATAATGAATTACTATTGCCTTAACTCACTCTTCCACACTCTACTTTTTACACTTTTTTTCACACTCTTCTCTTCCTCAGATTGAATGATGGATGGATATGAAATTTTCTACAACTTAACTTGCTTGTATACCATCTTCAACCTTAGAAACATTATCAAAGTTCAGCTTATATAATTTCATTTTACAAATTCAAACTAGGTCGGTCGCTCAACATTCCAGAGGTGAATAAGAATGTGAGGGGACCAAATACATGTTTAATTTAAGACCCAGACAACATCCTAGATCATGCAAACGCTTCCTCAAGTTGATGTAAAAACAAAATGTAATGTGTAGACACCAAGTCAACCAAACCTGATGAAAACAAAAATGAACTTTGAAGTACACACATCATCAACAAGATAAACACATGCAGATTTCTCAACACGCTTCACTGATATTTTTAAAATCTCTGAGAACAACTCAGATACATCTGCAACAAATTCAACAAACTTCATTTGCAAATAGCTCAGATATTGATGATGGCACATTTCATGATGTAATTTATATTCCTTCATTGACTTCTAATCTCCTTTCCATCTATCATATTACACATAGTGGGGCAAGTAAGATCGTAGAGTTCACACCTGATTCAATGTTTATCAAAGATTTGCATACTAGAGATATTCTTGCAATTGGGTTCACAAATCATACATCTCACATGCATATTTTCTCACATTTTTCTCTAGATGAGAAAGCACCATTACTGATTGATCCTCACTCACATGCATTTAGAGCAGATCAGATATCTAAGGAGAGGTTTGGTCACTTGAACTTATATTTACTTCCATCATCCACTTTCATTCATGAGACTTGTGATGAGATTCTTCCTCCTACAGATCTTGCATCTTCAAAGTTCAGTTCTTTTCATAAGGATGTTTCCAATCCTTTAGTTTCAATTTTGTGGGATGACTACTTGCTTGGCATTGCAGAGTTATCCATTGAGTCACACATTATTGATATTGGGGACACAATTGAGGATATTCAATTCCTCTTAGATGATAGATATGGCCCACCATCCATCACATCAACATTTCCTTTGGAGGTTGTTCTACTTGCATCTCCATAGTTGATTGATTCAACTTCATTTAATTTAGACATGTGGACCTTTGATCATTCTTCCATGCCATCAATCATGAGACGATTTCTCTAGAGAGAGTTTCTACTTCATGCACCATTGGATTTATTTATTCTTAAAGGGAGGAACAATTTTTGTTGTAGTTGGATCATCTTCAAAATCCTTCTTCGAGCATTCACTTCTAGCATAGGAGCTTCTACCTTATGGGGGAGATTCATTGTTGCATCCTTTCTCACCTATGGGGACGACCTTGTTTGTACTTATGTTACTGAAGCAACACTTGGGGAGAATTTTGAGTCCTACTTTTCTTAGTCACACATATGATTTCATTTTCTTTTATCTCTCTTTTGGAGAGGGGTTTTTCCAATGATTTTTTCTCCTTTTTCCAATTATGAGAGATTTCAATTGCTTGTTCATGGGTACCTCATCAGGCCTTGTAGTCAAGACCCATTCTAAATTCATTTAGCTTCCTTTATCAGTAGTTTATTTTCTCCCTAAGTTGATCTTAAAAGGGGGTGTTGGAGTAAATAAGTCATTATCTAATAATTAATTAATCAACAATTAATATTTATAGGATTTTTTACTTTAGTTCACTTAAGTCAAACTTAGGAGTTGATAATCTTTAGTTTGATTCTTATTATTAGATTGGACTAAATTTAGGACAAGTTGTCTTATTACATGAGATTAGAACACTTGTCTTTATCTTGTCAAATCTGCATATAGGTTTTGCTTGTGCCATACTTTTATAAAGCTTGTATGTTCATTTGTAATATTCATCTAGGTTCTTTGCACCGATACAATTCTTAGATTATTGAGCACAATCTCACTTTTGATCTTCTCTATTGTGATAGGTAATTGCATGCAGGTGTTTCATGGGATTTGTGGATTGAATCTTCAATTCTAACAAAATTGTACCATCTTGATTAGAATAATTTATATAGTGCATCACATTTTTTCAAATTTTCTAATAATTTTTAATATTTTTTCTTGGCATGATAATCAACCTAATATTTTTCTATTGATATCCTACTTTTAGTGAAAATAAAAAATAAAATATAAATAATAATTAATCTATTAATTTATTTATTTTTGAAAACTACACTTATAGATCTCCAAAAGAGTATTTTTTTTACACAAGTAGGAGTTGTTGAAACATTAATTTTTTAAATAATTTTATTTTTTGGTAAATTGGCCTCAAAGTGGTTCTACATATGCATTTAGTCAACAAAATTAGTTCGAAAATTTATGCACATATCTAACTTAGCTAAAATGAATCTAACTAGATCACATGTTTGATAAAAAATGATATTTAGTTAGAAAAAGTTAAATTCACTTGTGTTGATAAGTTGGATGAAAGTGTAACACAACTTTGTAATTTTAGCCTCTTTAGAAGAACTACTCCAACAACCACAATAATATATAGAGAAAATTTTGGACAATAGAATTGGATGCAACACCAAAAACAAGTAGTATGAAGAATGCCTGGTTAAATTGGAAAGGAGGACCAATAGAAGACTCATCATAGATTTCATGAGTTGAGGTGGAATGCCTTGGTTTCCCTCTTGAATAAGAAAAGTGTGGGACTCAATTTTCAAACAACCTTGAGTGTATGATGTGAGAGCATCTCAATAAGAATTACCACATCCACCAATAAAACTATTTTAGCTCATGATAAAGAATAAAAGTTCTATAATAACTCACTTACATCATATCCAAATCTCAAGAGTTTTGGATCAAATTATAAAAAGGATATCATTGTTAAAATAACACAGTTTAGAACAATCAAAATTTAGTTCATTGGGGAGGTTTTTGAAACCTTTTTGTACCTTGCAGCATTCAAACCAACATATCTCAAGGTAGTGCAAGAACAAAAGGAATTTCAACTAGAACTGCATTGAATTTTTTATCATCTAATGCTTCATCAATGAGTTTTGGTTGACCTCCACGTTACATCAAATATTAAAATTTTGAATTTCTTATAGCTGATATGGATCATTACTAAAGCTTGGAGCTAATATATAATCAGCTCTAGAATTAATTTTGGGGATAAATAATCAATAATTGATCTTTGGAGGACAATATTTAGTGAGTTAGTAAGTGATAAAGTAGTGTAATAGAGTGATAATAGTTCTTTTCCATATCTTAGCATATAAGCTTGTATTAATCTTGTGGTCCAATCTATATTTATAATTTATGTGTGATAGGCTAGTGAGCCAATTGTAAGAATCTCGTGTTAATGAATCAATGTGAAGTTATTTTTCGTTCTGTATTAGTTTCACCATGTCAACTCTCAACTACATGTAGGACAATACTTTCTCTAGACTTTGAATTTATGACTGTAGTATCACCATCAAAAGTGAAGATAATAAAGAGCAATTAAAAAATACACCTAATAAAACATATGTGTAACACAAAATAATAAGACACAACCAAACCCTACTACTCAACTCTAAGAATTTTTTTGTATTAATTCTATATTTGTTAGCATCGAAAAAAAAAAGAATAGAGAGCCACTCAAAAACAAAAAAAAATCCAAGATAAAAATATTTGCAATAATGGCATAAAAAGAACAACTATATAAAATGACTACGAAACTTCAAAATTTCAACATGCAAAGCCCCAAACTTGCTCTCTAGACCAACCACCACCATCACACCATAAAGACAACATGAGTTGAACTCCAAACCAACCATGCACTCTCCATCAAACATAAAATATAGCCATAAATAGACATAGAAAAATATCACTCACATATAATTTTGGTATTTTTTCATGATACATATTATTTAAGTTTAACAATGGTTCTCAACTAATAAAAAATGTGTTAATAGAACCAGTAAAAGCTAAAATAAATTATAAAAATAATAATTATATAATATTCCTCACCACTAAAAGTGAAGAGAACAAAGAACCATTCAAAAACTAATACACCCAACAACAAAAATTGTAACATAAAACAACAAAACACAATTGAACACTTCTTTACAACCCCCTAAAAATCCATTATTTTCTTATAGTTGTTAGCATCAAAAGTAAATAGAACAAATAACCCTTCAAAAATTAGCACACACCCAAGAAAAGGTATTTGTAGAAATGAAATGAAAAAAAAACTATATAAAATGATAGCAAACCTTCAAAACCTCATAGTGAAAAGCCCCAAACTTTCTATCTAGACTAGCCACCACCACTGCACCATAAATAAAACAATATTTGTGCTATATACCAACCATATACTCTATTAAAAAAATTAAACTTTATAAAAAAATACCTCATTCACACAAAGTTAAAAATTATGAATGCTAACAAAAATTAAATACACATACTTGTCAATGCAACTATAAAGCTTAAATGAAATTTATCTTCTATTTATATTCATCGCTACTAGCAAGTTTCAAATTACAACACATACCATATGCATAAAAGAAATTAAACAAAAATATTACTTTCACCACCTTGATATGCAACTTGAATATTAATTAATTAATTAATGGCCAAGAGGAATTAATATTTTATCTCAGACACTCAAATCTTAGCTCTTTACAAGGATATCCCCCTATAACATCTCAAGTGATGTGCAACAGACCCTCATCCACAAACTGCGGGAAAATCAAGAGTTGAACCCATGACCTTGGCTACCTAATGTTCAATAGTTGAGATCAAATCAAGTGAGTCAACCCTAGGGGTCACATTAATTTTTTCTTTCATCTAATATGTATACATAGTGTAGACACCTAAAATATTCCCTAGTCATCCATCACCTAACCCTAATTGGTCAGTTCCCTCACCTAGGCCTAGTCACCTTCACCTAGTCCTGATTAAAAAAACATATCACCTAGTCTAGTCCCATTTACCTAAAGTCCATCACTTAATTAAATAATCTTATTATTTAGTTAATCCCCTTTCCCATCTCACCTCATAATAAATCAATAAATAATTATCATATTCAAATTATTTTATTTCTCACACATGGCTAAAATAATTAAATAATATTTATTTAATTAGGCAAAGGATAGAAAAGATAAGGAGATGGCCTTTTAATCCCAATAATTGATTCATAAGTTTATCCCATATTTATGAGATATGCAATGCTTGGTGGCCCTACATGGTACTTTTATCCTTAAAATTTCATCTCTAATTTCTTATACAATAAAGTGGTACAATCCAATGACCAAAATAATCCAAGTTCATATTGATTCAAAAATTATTTTATACTACTTAGAAGAGAAGCAACAATAAGTGATATCAGTAGCCCCATACAAGAGTTACAAAGTACCTTTAAAAATAGACGCCTTAAGTGATCACATTACAATCTAAATACAATAGTGTTCCAATCAATAAGGAATGTTGTCTTAGAATCTAGAATAAAACCCTAACACCAAGATACACAACAATGTTACTCAATGTAACTCAAGGTAATACAAATCCACAAAAAATATTGACATATTCTTTCACTCCATAGACCTTATATATTGAATGATAAAACCAAAATGATAAATTCAAACACACATAATTTATGTGAATAAATATCCCATGGAAAAAGAACTAGCGGATTACAAGACTAATCAGTCTCTTATAGACTTTAGGAAATTCTTAAATTAATTTACTTGTAAAATAAACCAAAACATCACCAATACAATGAATTGAGATCCTAACTTGTCACAAATGTGTAATTATTCATATAAGACTCTTAATTTAAGTCCAAAACTTAAACACACATACCTAAGGAAGACCTTATATTTTCTAGAAAATCTTTTAATAGTATATTCAAACTCAACAATGGACAACAAGGATTCATAGTCACAAGTATCCACACAAACTCAATATCCTTTTTCTTTTGGATATATCCAACTATTTTTTTCTTAAATAAATGTTTAATATATTACCAATGATATTTAAGAATCAAATAATAATAGCATGTATCCAAAAGAAAAATCTTGAGATTCCTACTTAATAAGGAAAATTCAACATACTAGAGAAGGAGTTTTAAAACTATTTTTTCTTTCTATAGTGAGATCTTCACCATGTTTGTAACATCAATATTTTTTTCCTTTAGAGAGATATTGAATAAAATAATAATAAACACATATTTACCAAAATTGATTTTTTTATATGTACCAAAAATTTCTTCTTAAACTAGAAATGCCACTTGCTAAGAATATATTTCTACTCATGGTTGCAAGAAGAGAACTTCCTTGTAAAAATACCATGGCATCACTATCATCTCATTGAAAAACTTTAAAAAAGGAATAAACATGAAAATAATGCCAACCACAACTCAACCAAATTTTAACCTACAGTGTATACCTAGTTAGATATTAGGTCTAAAAATCAAACCACAATGTCATTTAAAGTTATTAATCACCATGTCCTATGCAAATATAAGTTTTAATTATTTGAGTTACATGTCATGTGAAGTGGTAGTTTGACTTAATGTCACCAATATGTTAAGAAATACTTCATGGCTTAAACATAGAGTAGTCAAGTCTAGTCTTAGATTTAGAACTTAACATTAGGTCAAAGCTTTTAGCAATAGAAGAATCTTAGTTTTTATCTTTTAAGTAGACCTCTCTCTCTTTATGTCTGTGTGCATATGTAATTTGGGACCTTTGGCTTTATATAAGGTTTATTTTTTTCATAAATTTAAAGTCAAGACAAAAAAAGAAATAAATGTATGTATTTAACTTAATCCATATGAAATAAATCTAATTTAGTCATATATACTTATAAATTTAAGTATTATGATCCTTGAGATCATGTTTTCCAAGACCCATCCATAATATCAAGGATAAGACTTATATTAGAGTCTCTCACCAAGTCCAAACCTCAACATAATAGATAAAAAAATTAGAAACATTGATCATGAATGAAACATCAAACTACTCAACACAAGAAACTATCATTCAAAATGAAACAAAAACAAGGAAATTAACACATATAATCACAATAACATCATTCAATTAGCTAATTAGTTAATTGAATTTCTCTCGCTCATCGAAGTTTTGAATTTCTGCTCACATGGTGGAATATGTCGTGGGGTTCTCTAATGGTCACCCTCTGCCCCCTCCTGACCTGTGCTCCCCTCCCTTGGGGATGTGTCTGGTGGGTACCCCCTCTATGGGATCTGCGCTTTCTCTGTTGGGTGTTTTGAAGGATTTGGCTTCCTCAGGCAGTTCTTCTGTGTCAGCAGTTGAGATTTTTCCGGTTGAAGGTTGGAAGAATGTTTTGACTAATGGGAAACAAGTCTCCTCCTTGTTTCCAGCTCCTCCTGAGTTTATTTCGAACGCTGGCACTGTGTTTGACATATCAGATTCGATCAGTGACAGGATCCTTTCCTCCATGGAGTTAGCGGTGGTGGGGAGATTCCTCTCCTACCATCCTATGGTGGATATGGTTAGGAAGTGGGTTGCTGTGAAGTGGCAGCTTAAGGGAAATGTGGAGATTCACGCGATGGCTGGTGGTCTCTTCCTTTTTAGATTTTATGTAGCTGAGGACTTGGTGGCTACTCTGTCATCAGGCTCGTGGGTTTATGGGAAGCACAGCCTAGCATTGTGTAAGTGGAAACCTGGTTTCAACCCCACCTTTGACCTTAACATGTCGGATCCTATTTGGGTGTGACTGCCAGGTTTACCTCTTGAGTTTTGGGATGAAGCCATCTTCAAGGCTGTTGGTGATTCGTTGGGTCAGTTTGTTACTTCAGATACTGTCACTAAATCGAAATAAAGGTTAGTCTTTGCTCAGTTTTGTGTCAATATTTGCGTTGATAAAATTCTACCAAACTCTATCAAGCTATGTTCAAAGCTGGGTAACTAGATCCAAACTATTTGTTACGAAAATGCGGTGGTTTTTTGTCAAAGGTGTGCCAAAGCTGGACATCTTATTTCTGATTGCAAATCTTCGGTCAGTAGGGAGTCTAAGGATGTGTTAAACCCATGAATCTGGCAGTGGATACCTCAAGGCCTGCGGGTGCCTCTGAACTTGTCCCCCCAGATTCTGCTCGACCACTACTATTTTCTCTGTGATCACCCTCCCCTATTTCCTCACCCTATTTTGAACCCTAGCATCTCTTCGGTGTTGGAAACCTTACTTTCGGAGGTCTCCTTGTCTCAGGATCCTGGATCCTTGGCTATTGTTACCTTGCATATGGGGGCTTCTAATGGGATCTTTGATCCTGGTTCATTAGTTGTTAATCCTCTATCAGTGAATGTCACCAAAGGGACCTGTGGGGATTTGGTTGAAGAGGGTGAAATTTGGGAGGAAGAATGTTCTGGCATGATTGAAGAGTCTATTGAAAACTTGGGAAGCTTAAAGCTAGAGAAAGTAGAGGATGAAGGGATATGGACTACGCCTAAAAAGAAGGGTAGGAAGAAGAAGGCAGATGTTGGAGGGGATTCCAAACCTGGGAGACCCTCTTAGAGATCCACAAGAACGTGAGAAATGACAAATGAGATTGCCTTGGGGAAGCAAAGGACATTGGATGTGTCCTCAAAAAAAGGTCAGAAATGAGGATTATGTCCTGGAATGTTCGGGGGCTAAATAGCTCGCACAAAAAATGTGCCTTGAAGAACTATATAGTGGAGCATAAGATTGATGTTTGTCTCCTTCAAGAAACTAAGATGTTGATGATTAATTTTGAAAAAGTTGCTAGCTTTTTATGGCCTAATGCTTCCTACATTCACAGTGATGCTGAGGGAGCTTCGGGTGGTTTAGCCATGCTCTGGAATCCTTCTTGTTTGCAGGGTCCTGAATTATTTCATTGTAAAAATAGCATTGGAGCTTCATTTTCCATTGGCAGAGTGGATTGGTCTATAATAAATATTTATGCGTCTAATCAAAGGAATTTGAGGAATATGCTTTGGAGTAATATGGTGGCTAAGATTAATATGAATAAGGGAGGTCGGTGGCTTGTTGCTGGTGATTTCAACTCTCCCCTATTATCGTTTGAGAAAAGTGGGGGCCTCTTGGATTACACTGACAACATGATGGATTTGGAAAATTTTATGTGTTCTTTAGGGTTAATAGATATTGAACTGCGGGGCCAGCATTTCACCTAGTCTAATAGAAGGGCTGGTGGTGATCTGATTCAGGTTCGGCTTGACTGCTTCCTCTGTTCTCCCCTTTGGACTAATGCCCTTGAGGCCAACCTGGTAACTCTACCTAGGATGGTTTTGGACCATAATCCTCTTTTGATGACCACTAATATTCATCCTTATGGTGGCCCCTATCCTTTCCATTTTGAGATAATGTGGAACTCTTACCCCGACTTCAAAAAGAAAATTGCTGAATGGTGGAATATTCCTATCCAAGGTTCCCCTATGTTTAGGCTCTGTTATAAACTTAAACATATTAAAATGATGGTTAAAGGTTGGAACAGGAATGTGTTTGGGGATGTTTTTCAAAGGAAAAAACAACTTGAGGGGAGATTGAGGACCTTGCAGAAGAATATGGATAAGGGAGATGTCAGTCAGCTAACTAACAATCAGGAGAAGGAAGTCAAAACAGAATGGGAAAAGGTTTTAAAAAATGAAGAGGTCTTCTGGAAGAAAAAATCTAGGGTTCAATGGCTGAAGCAAGGAGATAGGAACATGTCTTTTTTCCATGTTTCTGCCTTAAAACATCGGAAAAGGAACCAAATTTCTAAATTATTAAGTGCCACTAGGGAGGTGATAACTAATCAAGCTCATATTAAGTCCTGTGCAGTTAATTATTTCAAGGAGGCTTTTTTGACCCCTACAGGGACGCCCAACTTGGTTCTAGAGAGGAAGATCCTTCAACATCTCCCTGCTTCCATCTCTCTGGAGGATAACATGGGAATTCTAAGGAGTGTTTCCACGGAAGAGGTTAGGATGGCTACTTTTAGCATGGGGGCAGTCAAATCTCCAGGACCTGATGGGTTCCCTCCCGCATTCTTTCAAATCTTTTGGGATATTGTGGGATGGGACCTGGTGCTTGTAGTTAGGGACTTCTTTAAATCCGGTAAGATTCTTAAACAATTGAATCATACTTTCATAGCCCTTATACCTAAGATTAGTGAGCCACTCTCAATGTCAAAATTCTAACCTATTAATCTTTGTAACACTTTTTATAAGATCATTTTGAAGATTTTGGTTAACTGGATCAAACCCCTACTAGATAAAATTATTAGCCACACCCAAAAGGGGTTTGTCCTGGGATGACACATTCTTGATGCTTCTTTGAATACCCATGAATCGCTCCACTCTATGGATAGATGTAAAAATGTAGGGATGGTGCTTAAGCTGGACATTTCCAAAGCTTATGATAAGGTCCTGTGGGAATTCATTCCTAAGGTACTGGCTAAGACTAGCTTTAATATTTTAGTCATTAAATTCATCATGGAGTGTGTTTGTACTGTTAAGTTTTTAGTTTTGGTGAATGGATCCCCCTGTGGTTTCTTCTTTGCTAGCAGAGGGCTCAGATAGGGAGACCCTCTCTCCCCCTATCTCTTTATTATGATTTCCGATGTGCTTAGTAGAAATTTTATGAGTCTGCTATCAAAGGGCTCCATATTAGGTGTTAGAGTGACTACTTCTCTCTGTCCGATTGTTGTGCAACAATTTGTGGATGACACCTTTCTATTTGGGAAGGCCTTTGCTGTGGAAGCTAGGAAGTGGAAAGCTTGCCTTAACAGCTATGCCTCCTGCTCAGGTCAGTGCATCAACTATGATAAGAGCAAGATTTACTTCTTTAACTACTTGCCAAATTTGGAAAATAGGGTGACTGCGATCCTAGGATGTGTTGGTGATTCTCTCTCGTCGATTTATCTTGGGCTCCCACTAACAGTTAAGGATGTTCAACTGGAGTTCTAGAATTCTATCCTTGAGAAGATCCAAAGGAAGTTGGCTGGATGGAAGGGCTCTCTACTTAGTCATGCTGGAAAACTACAACTTCTTACTGCAGCTATATAAGGTATCCCCACCTACTTTCTAGCTATTTTTAAGATGCCCAAGTATATTGCGGAAAAGTTTGAAAGAATTCAAAGGAACTTCCTTTGGTCTGGTACTGAGGAAAAAAAGAAGATTGCTTTGGTAAAATGGGAAAGGGTTTGGCAGGATAAAAATTGTGGTGGGCTTGGAATAAGGAAAATTGTTAGCTCTAACAGGGCGCTGATGGCCAAGGTTGGGTGGGATCAATTAAAGAACATCAAGGACTGGTGCAAAATTCTGAATGCTAAGTATCTTCAAAATAGGCCTTGGATTGATTGTCTTTCAGAACCCCATCCCCATGGTTCCGTTATCTGGAGGAGTATCTGCAACATACAAGGCCTGCTAAAAAAAGGGATTAAATGGAAAATGGGAAACGGGGTCAAAATCAGATTCTGGGAAGATGCTTGGCTTTTGAACTCCCCTTTGGCTTGCTCTAATTTTGGGGTGTTGATGGCTGAAGCTCAGAGATTCTTTGGGCTTTGTATAAGCAACTATGTGGCTAGCCCTCCCGGAGCTAGGATTTGGAGAGATCTCTCTCTTTGCTGCCCCCACTCACTTGACCTTTTCCGCCTTGCTAGATCCCTTTAGGTGTCACTTTCCAGTATCAGGTTTCCTTCCTATGACAGGGAGGATGAGTTCTTTTGGGCTTTTGATAAGCAAGGGGATCTTTTGGCTAGATTCACTTATAGACTGCTGACTAATGAAATTACTATTGAGGAACACTGGAGGAAGGTTTGGAATCGTCACTTGATCCCTAAAATAAATTTTTTCTAGTGGATGGCCTATCATAATAGGATCCTAACTCAGGACAATTTGAGAATTTTGGGGTTGTGTTTTCCCAATAGATGTTTTCTTTGCAAGGAGGGGGAGGAAACTGTCAGCCACCTTTTGTTGCACTGTCCGTATGCTGCTGAAGTTTGGGGGATGGCTTTTGAGAAAATTGGTGTCCATTGGGTTATGAGCAAATAATAATGTCATTTAATCTAGGTTGGAATGGGCCTTTTTTCCATCCTCTGACTGGTGAAATTTGGAGGCAGACCCCCCCAATCTTAGGTTGGTGTTTATGGAAGGAGAGGAATAACAGGGTGTTTAGGAATATTGAGCGGAGCCCCAAGGAGGTGTTTGGCATTGGTGTTCGGCTTATAGAGGAGAATATCGCCATCTTTGAAGGGAAACTTCTAGAGTCAGGGCCGCTGGACTACAAAATAAAAATGGCTAAGGGTTGGCATCAGGATTTAAAGGCTGATGAATTTGATAATTCAAAACTATTAGCGAGGAAAAATACCAAATGGGAGCCTCCGGATGCTGAATGGTTCAAAATTAATTTTGATGGGGCTGCTAAAGGCAACCCAGGAAGGGAAAGTATAGGTGGTATTATCAGAGACTCTATGGGAAATATGGTGGCGGGGTTTACTAGTGGCATTGGGGTTCAATCAACTCTAGTTGTTGAGTCTCATGCGCTGTTCATGGGCCTAAAAATTGTTGTTTCTCTGGGGATTGGTTATCTCCATATTAAAGGAGACTCCAAAATGGTGATGGATGCTGTGGAAAAAAATAGATTCATAGGTTGGAATACCAAAGAAATTTTGATGGATACTAGCTTCCTTATGTCTAAATTAAGAGACAAAAAGGTGACTCATATTTTCAGAGAAGGAAACCGTGTGACAGATGCTTTGGAAAATCTTGGCTCAGGTTGGGATTCTGCTAGATGTTGGAGGAAAAAGGAAAGACTGCCACTAAATATTCAAGCTTTGATAGAGCGAGACAAGGCTACCATGCTTTATAATTATTTGCAACTTTTGGATGACGAGAGCTGATGGGGGGGCCTATTGGTTAATTTGGGTGTGCGGGTGGATGAATGTCAATATTGGTATGGAGTACAGGTGGAGTTTTCCTAGTAAAGTTGAGCATGTGTGGGGTAGGGAAAAGAGCATCCACATGTCTATCCTTTGGACTTGGTGGATGGGTTTAGTTTATAAGATTATGATGAGATGGCAGGGAAGGGATTTAATTGAGGTGATCAAGTCTAGTGTTGGCAGCATGATGCAGGTTAATTGGAAGGATGTGACTTCTTATCAGATGTGGGACCATACTGTGCATGCTACCCCTTTGGGAATTGGATTGCTTGTTCAATCTCCTCACTACATTTGGAGGAGTGAGTGTATTTATAATGATGTGGGGCCTATTGGTTAATTTGGGTGTGCGGGTGGATGAATGTCAATATTGGTATGGAGTACAGGTGGAGTTTTCCTAGTAAAGTTGAGCGTGTGTGGGGTAGGGAAAAGAGCATCCACATGTCTGTCCTTTGGACTTGGTGGATGGGTTTAGTTTATAAGATTATGATGAGATGGCAGGGAAGGGATTTAATTGAGGTGATCAAGTCTAGTGTTGGTAGCATGATGCAGGTTAATTGGAAGGATGTGACTTCTTATCAGATGTGGGACCATACTGTGCATGCTACCCCTTTGGGAATTGGATTGCTTGTTCAATCTCCTCACTACATTTGGAGGAGTGAGTGTATTTATAATGATGTGAGTATCTATGATGCGATTTGGCCGCATTCTAGAGACTTCGGGCTGGCTAGTTTAGCTAGGGATTCTTGTGGATTTTTTTGGAGGTTTACTAAATTTAGTGGGTTGGTCCGTCCACATGGTTTTTCATGCTTCCCCTACATTTTTGCCAATTTTTGCCTTCTCTACTATAATCATAAATTCATTAATTCTTCTATCTTTTCTCACTGTCACATTTTTCCTCTCCACGTGTGTGAATGGTATGCGAAGTTTAATTTGCTTCATTGTAATCCCTTCCTTAACTATCTATTAGAGATTTTTTTTCGCGAGTGTTACTTTTGGTTTTTCTTGCATCTTTATGAGCTTTCTGTGCAATCTGGTAGTATGGGTGGTGATCACGTTTGAACGGAACCAGACAATTGTGATGAATTTCGTAACAACCCACTGGTCTGGCACATTTGTGTGGAGGGAGGGATTGCTCTGCTCATGGAATGCTTAGTCGTCCATGATTCTATTTTATCAGGTCAGTTTACTAGTTCTTGGAAGGATAGGAGGGTTTCCATTGGAGGGATTTCATTTGAAATCAATGAGGATGTCATTGCGCAGGCTATAGGCTTATTGTGTGTGGGGAAAAAATATCCTAAACACACTAAAAAGCCAGACCATGAGAGCCTTAAGGCATTTTTTAGAGGAGTGGAGGCCCCGGTTAGGAACCAGGTGGGGTTTGAAAGGGAAGAGCTTCCTAAGCCGTGGGACCAGATCTACATAGCGTTGATGAAATATGTGATGCTGGAAGGTAGATACAAAACTTATTTCTTTTATCATTTCCCTCTGTTAAATCACCTAACATAAAATATTGCTTAGTTTCCCATTTTTCCTTCTGATGGACCTGGAAAGTTCAGTGGAAAAGTGTAAAGCTTTGGCCAGCCGAAATCCCTATGATCTCCCACCACTCCGGCTCCATCAGGGCTTGATCCTTCGCCTATATCACTTCCATCTTGCCCTTTGCCCGCCTAAAGCCATCATTACTATCCATGTTGAGAACATTGAACCCCTCTCTACAATACATATATCCCCGACCGAGTCCAAGAGTCCTCCTCGGAAGGCTAATATCGACAATGTGGGGAATGAAAAAATCCAAATTTACCACCAAAAAGCTTAAGGGTGGGTTAGGCAAGGCCCATGCCAGTGCGGCGGAAGGGATCTGTGAGCTAAAAGCCACTCAGGCTAACATGGTTGTTAATGTCACTATGTCAAAAAAAGGCCAAGAGAAATGCATGCAGGCTACGACTGTTAAAGATAGCAAGGGTAAGAATTTTGTTAGGAAAGATTCCAGAGGGGATACGGTTGTGGGGAACATGGAGATGACCTTAGGGGAAAGTGTTAGGAGGAGATCTGGGAGGCTAGCCAAGAATAGTAAGAAGAGGTTAATCATTGAGGATTCAGAGGAGGATCAGTCAGACAACAAGGGTTACAAGGAAGAAGAGTCCAAAGATGTGGAAGAAGATTTGGTGGAGAGGCCCCAACTTACTCCATTGACAAAAAGCTCCCTTTTGATGGCTCTGGATCGCACTCTCTGTAGCCGCTGGTGGATGAGCCTAGTGAGGTTCAAGGTGCTATGAATGTTGGGGTGGATTCAGACAAGATGGCGAAGAGATTGGACACTCTGGACAAAAGATTTCAGGGGCTGATCCGCTTCACCATGAAGTTGGGCCACTTTGTTACGAGTACTCTGCCAAATGCCATAAAAGAGGAACTGGAGGGGAACAATAGCCAGGAAAACAAAGAGTGGGTGGGAGATGAGGTAGTGGACCTCCTGATTAAAAATTGGGATGAGGCCAGTTAGTTGCTCCTGGTGCTGGATTGTCGGTTGTCTCTCGGTTGTTGATGTGCTGCCTTTGGGTTGTCTCTAGTTTTTTCTATTTATGTTAGTTGTTTAAGACTAATCATTTTTTTGGCCCTAGTGGCTCATTGTGAAGGGTACAACGCCCAGTAAAATGTTGTTTAACTTTTCAAAAACACATAGAATCACATAAAATTGTCAAATTATATTTGCATCCTAGTAGTAAGGTAAATCCATCTTGACCATTGTTTGAATGCCCCCTCAAGAAACCCATTTTACCTCCTAATAGGTAGTCTCAAATTTTATCTAGACATGTATCATCAACAATAGAAAATCAGCACATCCATCCACATTATCACCATAATATTTTACATGTATAATTTGATTGTGTCAAAATAGAAACAATCATCTATCAATTTCATAATATCACAAACTAAGTTAATAAGTATCATCAATATATCAATGTATAAGTAATCACTATATCAATATGCAAGTAATGAATGTATTAGATGTCATGATACTTGTTCTCTCCTTTAGCACTCATCTACATAAGTCAATTTCAAATATTTTTTCTCTTTTTCATTTTCTCCAAAGTGTTTCCTCAACCTTCTAAGTTCCATTTATATAATTATCATTCTTGCATGAAATATTTTTTGACTTCCCATCATGAAAATTTAAGCACATTGACCAACTAGTTGATGACTATTTCACTTCTATAATTGGGTAATATCCCTTTTTCTTGTGTAAATTTTCCTACATCCCTCTATAGATACACTTTGTGATGTTCTACATTTATCCATGCATCTATTTGTACCACAATTCATGTATCTCCCTTATCTATCCAAAAAATATCTATTATGGGGGTGATCTAAGGCATTGAGACATTATTACCTCTACCTTGATCACACAATATTTTGTCTTTTTATTTTCTAGTTCTTTCATTTGTATACGCTCTTACGTGTATTATCTTCACTCTGTTGTACTCATTGTTTGCATCTTCCTCATCATGACATTTTGGGGGCGATTCAATGTATAAGGAATCTCTTACATTTTTCATGTTGACCCAAATATGTCATGCATGTTTCCAATCCATTTTCATATCTTGCCTCTTTAAACCACTTCTACCCTTGTATTGTTATTTTATGCCTATTAGGGATGTTGACACGTGTTACTTATATCCTTGATTCCTTACTAATAAACATTTTTTTCATAACCTAATTTGTATAGGTTCATTTTTCCTTGTTCTCATTCCTATATATCTTCACCTATTTTATTCTCTTTTTCACATATTATATCTAATATCCTATTATACTTGTTATCTTGCAACCCAACATTTCTCTTGTATGTTATTATGTAATACCCCTCCGTTTTGCTCTATTGTGCGAACAATGTTGGTTCTTCTTTTATGCTTTAGTATTGTGTTGTACTTTGACTATGTACTTGGTTATAGTTGATCACTATGTTATCGTGATGTATCTTGATGTGATGATACTATATTTTGATGTGATTATTATGGTATGTTTGGAATTACCACAAGTGGATATTTAAATTTATGATGTTTCATGCTTTCGATTATGCTGCTATGTTAGATTTGTCAGTTAGTACTACTGTATTGGTGAAGAGGACGGTATTGCATCACTCACTTGTGAGGGCCCTGCGATTTCGTGATTTCCTCTTCACGGTGTGCCTTATTTATGACATATTATTGTATGTGTACATATTCTTTATTCGCGGGTTGACAGGTACAGGACATCAACTCCACCTGGCTCCACAGGTTCGAGCATGTCCATTGACCAACGACATTCGATTGGGAGATAGTAGCTAGGATTTCCATGCCGAGTCGTCACCCTGGTCATAATGTGTCGTAGGTCATAGTGTGGTCCAGTTGTTCTATTTTGTTCAATTTGCCTGGTTTCAGCTTAATTAGGAAGTTAGAATAATGTTTGAAATGTGATTTAATTTATTAATTAAATTAATTTAATTAATAAATAATTTAATCTTTTTGTAGATTTATTTTTATTAATTAATTAAGTTATTTATGTTGAAATGAATTACATTATTCATTTTGGAAATGCATGCATATTTGAGTTGGAATTGAAAATTAAGAAAATGATTAAAAAGTCAATTTAGAAATTTCAAAATTCCAAAATTTGAAAAAATGAGATATTTCCTATTCTGTTTTCTGGAATTGATGAGGGTGGTTGTAGGATTTTTGGAGAAAAATTGCATTATTATGAATTTTCTTCACAAGTTTTATTAATGGAGTTTTTGGAGAAAAATTGAAAAGAGAATAGGAAGAATTGTTAAATTTTGTGGGTTTGGATAAAAAGCTCAAATAATATGTGCAGCTTAAAAGGGATTCAAGGCACCATCAGGATCTTCATCATACTTCAAAAAAATCAGGTTCTCATCTTGTATTAGTTAATTTTTTTTGAATTCAATGGCATTGTGTGGATGACAAAACTTGTTGAAACATTGCTTTCAAGATTTGGGAAAGATTGTTCAAAGTTGGAAATGCATTCTTGGATGCAAAGTATTATTTAAATTTTGTTTTGTTTTCAATTTGTCCTTCAATCTGGTTGAAGTTTCAAGCTTGAATGAATGAAGAATGTGTAAATATATATATATATATATATATATATATGCTTGTGTTATTATTTTGATATATTTCTCTTAATAAAGTTATGTTGACAATTTTTTTTAGAAATTTCAAAATTCTAAATAGGGCATGTATATTTTTTTTAGTTTTTGGTTTTTGGTTTTTTTTAAATCCATTGGAAAAAATGACCATATTAATAAATTTTTTTATTTTAAAATAAATTTCATGGGGGTTGGGGGCTCACCCCACTGTCACCCCCATGGGAAGCAGTGTGGGGGAGCGCACCCAATGACCCCCAGGGCTCGCACGGACTATGCAACCCACACCACCACTATGGGTGGTCGGCGCTGCCAGCACCACCCACACCCATAACCGCCTCCGCCCGCGCTCAACGCGGCTCCTCCGCCCGCGCTCAACGCAGCTCCTCCGCCCGCGCTCAACGCGGCTCCTCCGCCCGCGCCTTCCACCTCCAGGCAGCGCCGCCACTGCGGCCACCCTGTGTAAATCGCCACCGTTGGCCATGAAAACTGTGGCCGACCTCCGCTCATCCTTTCACACGAAGCCCGAGGTAGCGCGACTCAACCCTAAGGGTTGGCACGTGAATTGAGGCAGTGCTTTTTGCTTTTTCAATTTAAAAATAATAATAATATATAGAATAAAAATAAAATAATAATATTCTGGTTTATTTTAATATTATAATTTTTATAATATTTTAATATTATAATTTTTATAATATTTTAATATTATAATTTTTATGATATTTCAATATTGCAATTTATTATTATTTTAATATTATAATGTATTAAATATTATAATGCATTGATAGAATAATATTATGAGGGGGAAAATAATAGTAATATTATTAAGTTTTTTTCTATATTAACATATTAAATGGAGAATTTCATTTATTATTATTTTGTTAAATGAGAATGTTATTCTTCTGGGTTTTATTGAATATGGGAAATAATATTTTATTTAATCATGGGATTTTGAATTGTTGATGTACTAGTAAATTTTCTTGTATTTGAATGTTAATGTGGAAATTTATGATTAATTATTATTCCCCCTTATTTGAAATGACGTTTTTAATTCAGTTTATCTGATGCATTGATTACTGAATGCTAGTGAGGAAATGGGTTTAGTGAACCCAAAGTAGATTTGATTCTTTCCTTGTTTTTGACTTGTTCGTATGGCCATTCAAGAAATGTGGGTCTTAGTATTTGACAAGTCTTATAGTTGGGTTTTCAAGTTTGTGGGTTGTCGTACTATGTAGTCAACCTTTGGATTACCTTGGGTAGTGTGTTTCACCAGTTTGTTTCCTAGTTATCATGAACGTGAGTGTGTTGATTGCATGTCATGGCTAGGAATGTGGTACCCTTATGTCACACTTGTGTACCCTTGGGTTGTGGAGTTGTTCCATGTGTCGTCTTAGAGGAGTGGCTTGTAATGAGGGCCGACACATGAAGTGGTGCCAGGATAACTCATTGTAAGTTAGTTAATCCAGTGATAACTTAATTAACTGATTAGAGTATCACGTAGTATCAAACACTTAATAAGATAATTATGCATCGCTCATGAACACAAGGGCTTGTAAATACTTGGGTTGAGACGAGAAGGCTTGGAATGGCAAGATCGTTATCTTGTCTTTATGAAAGATAACTGATTCTGCATGGGTTTACATGAGGGGCCAGAAGTCATTAGAGGTTACCAGGATAACCCGAGATGGGGCTCGGGGCCTAGGAATACTCACCAGGATAACCCATGTAACATTGTGATGACACTTCTCCTAGGTCGACAATATGTTCGCATCAGTGATGCAATTGATTATGTTAATTCTGGAAGCATGTAACCATTGTATTAGTGATGTCATTGTATTTATTTCAGTATGGTTGTGTTAGCCTATGTCTAGAGGTAGATGTTCTTGGTTAGAAATCCTTGTTACTATCTCCTAGCATGGGGGGGGTGGACCTTTGGGTTCCACTTGGTTGGGTGGAACATGCACCTTTATCTGTTGGGATTCCTTCATATTCGTGTGGATGAGACTTCCAGTTGGAGAGCTCGTATGATCTAGTTTCATTTCATGCCTTGTTATTTCAGTTGTTCTTGAGATTTATTACCCCTCATTGTTATCGAGGTGGAATTTGTAATTGTAACCTTATTTATTGAACTTGCCTCATTCGGGGAATGAGTGTTGTAACCTTATTGTTTAATGAATGGTTTAATGAATTTGAAAGTTATCTCTTATGCTTGACATAAATCATCTTACTTGGAATGTATGTGTTATTTCATTAATTAAATAATTGTCATGGGTTTTATTTATGTTTGTGTTGAGGTTCTAGATAACCTCTGTCTCGTAACCTTAGAGGTTGTTGGAATTTTTTAGTAAATTTACTAATTATTTGTACTTAAAAAAATAAAAAAATTAGTTCATTCAAGTAGTTGTTTGAAACTTCCTCTAGGGTTGCATGGTGGGGCATTACATATTATTTGCATTCTTCATGGGAAAAACATATTTTTATTTTTCCAGGGGAAACATCTTATCATTTTCTCTTCTTTATCATATCACGTGTATCATTTTCCTTTTCTAATATCAATTAAGTTCCTTTCTTCTCTCATGATCACTTTCTCTTCGCCCTTCCTTGGGAGAAAATCCATGATTACATGTGTGTTGGAAACACATCACTTTTTTATTCTCTTTCCATGATCATATCCTAATTTAATACCTTGGCATTTATTCCTTCCTTTCAGTTTTCTTTATTTTCAATGTATCATATTACAAAAACTTGATATAAAGGGGACATACACTATCTATGCATCCTTAATCATAACGTATGTTTACAATTTTTTTTTTATGGTGGATTTGGAATCACCGTACCTTGTTCTCTTAATTTACTTTTTCCTCCTTGACACCTTTATTGTGTTTACAATATTTTATATAGCGGTTATGGAATATCCATGGCTCATTGATCGATTTGGATCCTTCTTCACTAAACACATATTCAAGTGAATCTTATATTGCCAATATTATGCCAAGGTGGGTCTTTCATCACTATATACACATTCTAATGATTCCTACATAGCCATCATATTTCCTATATCATCATATCATTCCTAATCTAAATGATCCCCCCTTCCTTCTACCTATTTGGGTTCAGTAGTAGGAGATGATGTATAGTAGAGTGTGATAGTAGTTTTCTTTTCTTTTTTTTCTTTTTTTTTTTATTCCTAGGTGGATTGGAGGGAAAACCAACAAATTAGATAGTAGTAAACAAAACAATATAAAGGAAATTATTATATTGGAGTAGATATGTTAAATTCACAAGAGTACATTAGAGATGTTGATTGGATCTTCTCTATTGTACTATATAGAATGAAATTATTTATACAAATAGGCTATCAAATAAGCTTCACGGTATTTTTTCAAGTGTCACATGTATGGTGCACTAATCACATGGGCACAATGATGAAATATTTTTATATGGTGTCATTTTTTGGTAGGAACACGTGTGTATGTGTAACCACATGTTGAATGTAATGGTCTAACTAGATACTAGAATTTTTAGTCATATGCAAGGTCATAATATGTACATGAAAAACTTTATCACATGAAAATTATGCATAGATGCACGAGGTTAGTGTCATGTTGGATGTAAGAGTACCATGTATCATGAATTGGGTAAAATTAAGCAAGTATATGTTGCAAGTATGATCAGGTTGTGTTGTCATTGATGCCAACATATCTATCTTTTTGTTGTATTTATGTCAACCTTGGTGATTCTTTGATTAGTTGCATTATATTTTCATTAGCAGTATCACTTGTGTCAACCTCTAGTGTTTCTTTTATGATCATGTGTGTGGTTGAGTTGAAGGTGTCCAAGATGATAAAAAGAGTGTTTGTGGTGCTTGGTTTCCAAGTACTTTTGAGGAAATTTGAAGAAAAGAGGAAACAATGTGTTGGAGAGGTGTTTTGTGTGAGAGAGTAGTGTTCTAGTATCGCTCCACATTTCTTCATGGTTGAAGATTTCCTTATGCAATTCAGATGTGTTGATTAGACGTGTTCAAAGGTGTTATATCCGAAGTTTTTGGTTTTAGATCATTGTGCAGAGAAATTTGTGGTCACCAGTATGCTAATAGTGTATTGATGTGGTATCTGGGAGAAATTGTTTTACTCCACATTAATTCTTTGTAGTGAGGTTTTTGGTCCTACAGATCTAGAAGTATGCTTATATTGATAATATCTATCTTCAGTCTAATTTGTTTGAATTTTTGTTCTTTGCAAGGTTGGATTCATGTGTTACAATGTTTAGAAGGTTAAATAGGTGTACATGATGATTATGTTCTTCAAGTGAAAGAATTTGTTGAATTTTAGGGTATTTATGGAATATTCCAAATTGTGTTTGTTAGAATTGGCTATGGATGCCAAGATCTTTGGACCAAATGGAAAGCACAAAGAAGAGATAATAATGTGACAAGAATAAACTGTATTCTCATCAATATGATTATGATATGAGATGATTTACAATGAGAGACCCCTTGGTTATATAGCCAAAGTGAGAACATAGGAGTGCATAAGATTATGACAATTGTCATAATCTTATGACATGAGACAACAATGAAAAGCTATCACTCCACCTAAATTGGAAAGGTGATAATGTGATAACCACCACAAATAGTGGATCGCCCACAAAAGGTGGAGAGGTAATCATATGATATGTCCACGAAAGGTGGAAGTGATAAAGTAATAATATGAAAGTCCACCAAAGGTGGAAATTCTCCAACTACCTCCTATGTTTGTGGAAGAGTGGTATGGTGTGTATTTAGGTCTGACTTAAGGTGTGTTGTGGTCCACTTTATTTCCTTTCCACCTTAAGAATGCTTAGTGTTGACCTAATTTGAATTTGTAGGGTTGAGGTGCATAGTTGACCTTGTTAATTGTTTTCAAAGTTGAGGATGGTATAAATAAGTGTTGAGTTGATGGAAAATTGAGAGTGCAAAGTGGTGAAGTGTGAAATTTTGAAATGCAATACTAACTTTAATGTGTTAGGCTATTGGAAGTAGTAAGAAGAAGGTGTCTACATTCTTCAAAGAGGTTGTGAATGTGTTGTAGGTGTTGTGGTGAATCCTTCTATTTCTTTGAGATGGATTTCTCATTGTAACATTCTTCTTTCCTCTTTTCTGTAATCTAGTTGTGAGCCCTTCTTTTCTTTTGGGCAGTGAGCCTATTGTATTCGAGGTTGCAATTAATTTATACTATGAGATAATCCACACTATGGTTTTTCCCTTCTTAGGTTTTCCACATAAATCTAGTTTTCTCATTTGTTTAGATGTATTTCTATTATTGTTTCTCATGTTAACATTTTGTTAATGCATGATAAGGATTTAAAGGGTTATTAAGGGTTTAAGGACTAATGCAGATTTGAATGTTAAAGATGATTTTAATGTTTTATTGTACATCTAATTCACCCTCCTCTCAGTTGTATTGTGCATTCAATAGTAGATGGCATCCCTAAAGGGAATACTCAGGAATTTATACATGGCTAAATTTGGACTATTCGCCCCTTTTTGAAAAGTAATGGTCCTCATAACATCAATGCCAAGATAAGAAAACTAGAAGCTAATTTGTTCCAAGTTGTATTGCTTGGTGTGATCTACATTCTACTTGGTTTTCAATAGGATAAATATTCAATTTCATCGGTTTAAGTATGATCCATCAAAAAATCAATTATATCCTCATTTGAGGCATTATGGGCATGCACAACATCCAAGTCTATGGTATACTATGACTATATAAGCTCCAAAAGGGGAGGAAGGTATGGTTTAAGTAATTTGATGTTGAATACCAGGTGTCAACCCAAGTACTATGAAATATAAAGGATAGGAATTATTTCCAACTATATGCAAAATCGTGTATGGAATATAGCACAATGGCTTGATCTTATAGTGCATTCCATTGAAGTATTATTTTTAAAGATATAGCCAAAATTAACCACCTACCTAAAAGATATGTGGTGCATGACGGTGTAGACATGTAAATTTTTTTGATGCATATCACACATCATGACATTGAATTTTTCCATCATTCCCGTCATTTCCATTATCATTAGTGCATTTTCATCATTTCAGTTCATTTGCATTAATAATCACCTTTTAACATGTTTTTCATAATTTAACCCTAATTTCTCTTATTGATTAAATAATCTTGAGTTATTTAATTAATTCATCATTTCATTACTAATTATCACCTTCATACCCCTAGTTGAATAATTTTTAAATTATTTAATTAGGTTAATCTAACTATTCTTCTAATGTCCTATAATTAAATAGTTTTAATTATTTAATTATCCTATCTTTAATCCTCATCCCACTTCCAATGGAATATTCTTTTCTTTAAAAGAGAATATTCTCATCCTCTATAGTTAAATAATTTATAATTATTTAATTACTCTAATTTTGCCTCCAAAAAACATATTCCTAAAGAATATTACTTTTCAAAAATATCTTTGACTTTTCTTGTCTCAAGCATTTCTAACCCTCCATTTTGAGATTAAATCTTTAGCCTTCATCTTCAAATATCTCAACAAATTTCCTACAAATGAGGAGATATTTTGAGTTTCAACTAATCTCACCCCTCCATATTCCTTGATTCACTCTCCTTTGTGGGTGTTAAGATGCAATCTTGACCCTTCTTTGTGGGCATTGAGATTCAATCTCAACCCTTCATTCAATTCTTGACACTAGTACACAAACAACAATATATGACTAAATAAACTACTAAAAATTACATATAAATCACTAAATTTAGTCATGTGACTATTAGTGGCTTATTTGTAGTCATTTATAACACCATGAAATTTATGAATAAACAATTTTAGCCATTTATTTAGTCATTGATTAGGTCATTGATTTGGTCATTGATTAAGAAATTGATTTAGTTATTAATTTAGTCATTTATTTAGTCATGGTAGTGATTTTTTTAGTCATATATTTAGTCAAATATTTATTCATTAATTTAGTCATTGATTGCTGTTAACTGGTCATTTATTTAGTCATGGTAGTCATTAATTTATTCATATATTTAGTCATTATTTTAGTCATTAATTTAATAATATATTTAGTCATTACTTTAGTCATATATTTAGTCAATACAAATCAAATCTAACTTAATTAATCCTCACAAATTTATGCATATAAACTTCAAGTATCATAGATATTCAAATGTTGAAGAACCACCATGAAATGAAGACTAAACTGCTTGAACAAATATGATTGATTAGACACAAATAAAAACAAATTACAAATCAAGAAGAGCCACAACACAATATTTATGAGTGGAGGAAAAAGCACTCTGAAAATTTATTTCATTAAGCCTCATTAAAGAATCAAAATCTCATTGGTTACATTCAATGTCTCAGTGAAATTGTACAAATTATAGGCACTATATAAACAAAATACTCTTATTTTCATATACTTATATTGTTTTCTCCTTCCTTAACTCTAGTCCTTTTGGAAGGGTAGTGACCTCCTATAGGGGCTTAATCCATTTAATCCCCTTACAAATCCACAACTTTCCAACCGCTATTGGTTTTGGCACCTCCAAACTCTTCCTCGCTGGTATTCACCTTTCACTTCTCCAATTTGGAGCTGCGGTCTAAAAATAAGGTTTCAAAATTTGCACATCAAAAACTCAAAAAAGTCAAATAATACAGAGGATAAAATTCAAACATTTTATTTTCCTTTTCCAACTATGGCACCCTAAACTTAGGCACTTGATATAGTGAATGTATCAAAATTAGATATAAAATCCATCAAAAACATATTTGGAAGTATTTTTTTATCAATTATTATAGTTGCAAGTTCCACTAATTATAATAAAGATAAATAGTTTTACCTTTCTGCATCAACTAATGCAATTCTGATAACTTTTAGCGGATCGGCAATGCTAGCCTTTATCATATCAACATACTCACTTGGAAGTTGCAACCCAACATTAAAATTATTAATTAGACTCAACATCTAAGAAAGAAAAAGAAACTTCAAACATTATCAATTTAGTTAAAAAATCATCAATTTCAAAGATCAAAGTAGCCAATGCTTCACTCTCTACATCCTCTGCTACAATCAAAAGAGGCCTTTTTTTATGTGATAAATGCAACAAGAAATTATATTATTTGTCAAAACTTATCACTATGTACTTATGAACCAAAGATCATTCAAATTGTCAAACTAATTGACATCAATACCTAATTTCTTTCTATCACATACACTTTGGGTATACAAGATCATTTATAATCCCAATTATTGAACTATGAAATTCAGCAACACAACGAAATTATATCTTAAGTAAAATGTAAATCAAATCAACTTTACATGTCAACTTATCAATTGATCTCAAATTGTATATACACCTTTTTCATATAGATTAAGGACATCTACAACAGATATGCAAAAAATGAATTTGGTGGAAAGGCTTTAAAAACTTTCAAGCAAATACAATTCGTAGGTGCAAAGCCAAATTCCACAACCTTTGACAACATCCTCCCTGCCTGTTCCAAAATGGGAGCTTTGAAACAAGATATGAATATCCATCAATGCATAGAAAATACATGACAGTATCCCTATAAGAAATGTGGTCTATGGATTGCAATATTGCAAGATATGCACAAAATGGATTTGTTTAAAAGGATTTAGAAACTTTCAAGCAAATGCAATTGGTAGGTGTACAACCAGATTCCACAACCTTTTCTAGCATACTCCCTACCTGTAATAAAATGGGAGCTTTGGATAGGGTATGTACATCCATCAAATCATAACAAAAGGTGGATTGTTGTCAAATATTATGGTGGGAAATGCTCTAGTAGATATGCATGCAAAATGTTGAAGCAAAGGCAAGGCGCGTGAACTATTTGACAGAAAGCCTCAAAGAGATGTCATCTCATGGAATGTAATGATTGCAGGTTTTGTAGAAAGTTATTAGCAATTGCATTTTGTTGTGTTGCGGCTGTGATAGGTTGCTAATGAAATCAAGGAGCTTATTTAAATTGTGACAATATTTTATTTTTAAGTTTTTCAATTGTGATAGATTGTCAACAAAATAAAGAAGGTTATTTAAACCTTTAAAATTTCCTATTATATTCAAGTGTTTCAGTTGTGAGAGGTTGACAATGGAATTGGGGAGGTTATTTAAACCTCTGCAAATTTCTATTTTCAAGTGTTGCAAATGTGATAGGTTGCCAATGGAATCGAGAAGGTTATTTAAACCTCTACAGTCTTCTATGTTCAAGTGTTGCAGATGTGACATGTTGCCAATAGAATCAGGGGGTTATTTAAACTTTTACATATTTCTATGTTCAAGTGCTACAAGTGTGACAGGTTGCCAATGGAATGAGGGAAGTTATTTAAATCTATACACCCTACCATGTTCAAGTGTTGCAGTTGTGATAGGTTGCCAATGGAATCAACAAGGTTATTTAAACATTCACACCCTTCTATGTTCAAGGTTACAGTTGTGACAAGTTACGAATGGAATCAAGGAGGTTATTTAAACCTTTGAAACTTCCTATTATGTTCAAGTGCTACATTTGTGATAGGTTGAAATGGAATCGGGAAGGCTATTTAAACCTCTACAATTACTATTTTCAAGTACTGCAGACATGACAAGTTGCTAGTGGAATAAGGAAGGTTATTAATTAAACCTCTACAATATTCTATGATCAAGTGCTGCAGCTATGACAGGTTGCCAATAGAATCAAGGAGGTTATTTAAACTTTTACACCCTTCTATGCTCAAGTGTTGTAGTTGTGACAACTTGCCAATAGAATCAGGGAGCTTATTTAAACCTCCACACTCTTTTATATTCAATTGTTGCAGCTATGATAGGTAGACATATATGCAAGATGTGGAATCATAGACAAAACACTTGAATTGTTTGACAAAATGCCTCAAAGAGATGCCATCTCATGGACTGAAATGATTTATTGTAGAATGTGAACAAAATGGATTTTGCAAGGAACCTCTCAAGATATTTGAATTAATGAAGCACTCTGGAACACATCCTAACATTGTAAGGTTTTCTTGGGTTCTAGGTGCATGCAATCATGCAGGTTTAGTGGATGAGGGCTACACAAACTTCACATTTCAGTAAACCTTATTGCATTACAATTTACATATATAGTTTATCATTATGTGTGCATGGTTGACCTTCATGCCCAGGTTGGCTATATTGAGGACACCCTAACCATTATTATGAATATACTAGTTAAATATGTGGTACATGTGGATCATATATGAATGTAGATTGAGTATTTACAACAACACTACTTTTATAGTTGGATCCTAAAAATGTTGCAACTTATGTTCTTCTCTAAAACATTTGTATGAGGTTCAAATAGTAAAGAGATTGATGAAAGGTAGAGGAATTAAAAAGATACCTGGATGTTATAGTTGGATATGATCTGGTAGACATATATGCAAGATGTGGAATCATAGACAAAACACCTGAATTGTTTGACAAAATGCCTCAAATAGATGTCATCTCATGGAATGAAATGATTGATTGTAGAATGTGCACAAAATGGATTTTGCAAGGAACCTCTCAAAATATTTGAATCAATGAAGCACTCTAGAACACATCCTAACATTGTAAGGTTTTCTTGGGTGCTAGGTGCATGCAATCATGCAGGTTTAGTGGATGAGGGTTGCACATACTTCACACATGAGTAACCCTTATTGCATTATAATTTACATATATAGTTGATCATTAGGTGTACATGGTTGACCTGCGTGCCCATGTTGGCTATATTGAGGACACCCTAAACATTATTACTAAGACACTAGTTAAATCTATGGTAGATGTGGATCATATATGAATATAGGCTGAGTATTTTCAGCAACACTACTTATTTAGTTTGCCAACACAACACAATAGATAATTAAATTATGGCCATATTCATACTCCTTTAAATTCCAATCCGGCTCACTATTGGATCTTATATCTCATAAAAAATTCAAAAACATCTATTTCCTTTCTTTAATTAGAAAAATAATACATGGAAAATATTTATCATACCTCACTAAGATTAAGTTTCTCATGCAAATGTTGTATTAAAACTTGAAACAAAGTGAACGTAACAACATAAATTCTATAAACCATATAAAATTTGAAGAATGAAAAAGTAGGATGCTACCAAAAGCAATCGCCAGTGCAAAAAAAAATTCAATTATATCTTAGGTACATAAAACACAGAGTAAAAAGGTGTTTGCAACATTGTACACACCGATCATTGAGATCATCCTCGAGAACTTGAAGCTACCATATGATTCATTTCTCTCCACATTTTTCTGTAATTTAACTTTGATAAGAGAAGAAGGTAAGACTTTGTATTTTATTTCATTGAGCTCCTTTAGTGCAAGGGTGGTTGGTTTTCACCTATAACAACTCAATTCAGATCAAACAAACAACAATTAGATTCAACAAACCTCTTCAATTCACCCTTTTCAGTATCACTCTATCCTTTGTCTAGTAGGTTTGTAGACCTATATTTGGCTACTTTACTCACAATCCCCTCACCAACCCAGTGTCTCTTGATGGTTTTGAATACCTTTTAGGGCAACTTAAACATAAACCAAAACCACCCTCAACTCCTTTGAATCAATTCACTCAAAAACCTAAGACAACATTGTCATAGAAGACCAATTAGGTTTATTATACAAGTAAAGTATCTTTGAATCTCACTAGCAACCTAAAATAACCACCCAACCCTCTTAAATAGGCATCATTAGAGAACTATGTTCCAATTAGAGCATCCAACATTTACCAACTCATCACTGAAAAAACATAAATTCACAAGGTACCAAGCCTCAAGTAACTAAACCCTCATCAAAATAAATAACCAAACCTTTTTACACCTTCATTTTTATCATAGAAATAATTTCAACATAGCAATTGCAAGCTTTTCCCATACTGATTTCATCATCTTACAATGGTTGTCCCAAAAGAACAATATTGACATTCACTAGCGTCAAACCCAAATTTCACCATTCAAAAAAATATGGTTGATTCAACACTTGGTTATCCTTTCTTAGGTCCAAATCAACTTGACTCCCCTAATTACCAAACCCAAGAAAAAATATTACCTATTTGAAGACAAATTTCTTGTCTAGGCCGCCCTGATGCTTCTAGCAATTCACAAAGGTCCGTCATAAGTTTATTTTCAAATTACATACCAAAACAAAAAATAAATCAAACATTTAGATACCCATTTGGCTCTACTAAAACATATGTCAAAATGGGCATATGGTCTTTTGCAACATATGGATCAAATCTTGAAATCTCAGTCAACATTTAAGCCTAAGTAGGCCTGTCATCATCAGGGGTTTATTGGATATGTTATCTCCACCATCAAAATTCCCTAAAAAACACTTGGAGCATGTCAAACTAAACTTATTCAGGCTTAAAATTTCATTAAATTTTCACCACATACAATATTTATTCAAACCGTAGGTATTATTCATGCTCTTTACCCTGTTTAGCAGACCGTGCTTCAGGAAACAATCCAAAAATTTGATCTTTTCTAATCTAATATTTATATTCTCACCTCAAGGCCTCTATAATCTTGATGTATACATGTCATGGAGTGCTTCCAAAAAAAAAATTAGGAGATTTCAACCATAAAATTGAAAGAAACTTAACTTTCTTTCTGTTGTTTACCCTAGTAAGGGTTTCTCACAATTTTAGGAAAAATCACCAAATCTAAACCAAAATTGAATGAAGATACAAGAAAAAAAAAAAGTAAAAGGAGGGGAATTGATATCACCATCAATTACAAACATCCTCATGAGCCTTCTTATCCGTACAAATCAACACGAAGGTCTGAAAATAACTATGTTTACTAATTTTTGAGAAAAAAGAAGACTTCATTGATGACTTTCCAACTCTTCCGTTTAATACGTTCTATTTAATCTCACCTCTTCCTTTGCAACAAGATATCATTCCTTTTTAAAGGCTTTTCACCTTCTTCCAATGAGCAAAACCACCTAAACTTCCTCTGACCTTTGGTATTCCTTGCTTTTACATATTTTGTGTTTTTTAGTCTTTTTGCATTTTTAACTTTTCCAACCCCCTAGTGATCTACTTGGGACCTTAAATACAATTAAATAGGTCTTCATATGACCTTTTACATGAATTTAAAAATAAACACTCAATTTTGAAAAATTTTCCTATGAGAGGAAACTAGAGAAACTAGTTGCTCTTGCACCATTGATGACCTAAGATGATCTTATTTGCCATAACCTAAGACTCACACACTAAAACCCTTCAAATCCCTTAATTACATATCTTTCATATTTTATGCATTTATTGTTAACTTCACATTTGCTTTACAAAAATGAACATCTTGACATATTTAAAGGGTCTATTAGACCTTATTGACACTCTTCATGACCCTAAACTCTTAGACAACCTATCTCAAACCAAACTCAAGAAAATTCAGGTGCTAATTGGTTGGTGCTCCTGCACCATCCTTGTTGGTTGTGGAATAAGAGGATCTCACCATAATGGATCTGTGTGGTTCGAGATAGCAAGTTCATTGTGCAAAACTATCTTTTATTGTATTTACTATCATAACAAGGTTCCTATGTAAGTTGTTTTTGACATGGTAGTATAATTGAAATGGTGTCGTAGGAAGCCAATTTTTGTTCACTATAAAAAAATTATTGTGGCTTGGATCCATATTCCATATGAAATGAGGAAAAATATTGATTATAAGAACCACAAGTGCACAATGGAAATCTATGAAAAGGAAACCAAGGCTTGAAAATCATGGGATCCTGGTAAAAGACAAATCATCATTCAAAAATTTGTCATATTTGATGAGATGGATTCATTTTAGGATGCATCAACATGAATTGCAACTCCCACTATTATCCAATTATTTGGTGCAAATGAATGTAAGACATCTAGTTCTATTTTGGAGGCTCTCCTTTAGACATGACTTTTCAGGATCTTTCAAGTGTTGATGAGGTTGTGTTAGATGATACTGCATCATTTCAGGTGTTCGGAGGAAAAGGATCTGGATTTTAGCTCCACCATGTTGGGTGATGTTGATTTGAGACATGAGACTCCCATTTCTAGGGGGTATATCAATCAACTTGATCAACAAATAGATGGATGCTATTTTTCTTGGGGTGATGGAGTCAATAATTGAGATGGAATTGTTGTAGATGGGATCATTTCTCATCATTTAAGGTCTTTCTACTAAATTTGATGGATATGTGGTCTTGTGAGGTGGCCATACCATGGAGTCAACATTATTATTTTATCTTTACTTGCAAGAATTGGTTCAGAAAGAAATTTAGTTATCCATGATTGTTGTCATTCAAAAATGATGTGTTGATTAGGTGAACTGTTCAAGGTTGTAAGGCCCAAATCTAGAATCCTATGGTAAATCAAGTCATTGGAATTCTATAGCTTTGTTTGAGTTCACTGACATGGATATTTGGATCATGTAGATTAGTGAGAATTTGCAAATTGCATGGATTGTTCATTAATTGAAAAATTATATCCAATACACCATATTAGGGCTGACATTTTGTCATTTGTTATCCCTTCACTGGCATTGTGGGGTGCGAATGGTGATAGATTTAGTATGAGATTCACAAACCATTTCAGTAATTTTGTTTTCCTGAAAATTTGATTTGTAGTAACTTGCTTTCTTTTTTAGTAACATGGCAGAGCTATGCAAAGTAGGAGGAATTGGCTTGGAAAATGAAGGCAACAAGGTATAACGAATCATGTATCTGCCACCATAGTGAAAATTTAGCAATTGAATTTGGTTTGTTAAATATGGCCCCTGGTACAACTATTAGAGTTGTTACGAACCTTCAATTATGTTTTGATTGCCACACTGCATGCATCTAAATTCATCTCCAAGATTGTTGCAAGAGAAATTGTTCTGATAGATGTGAGCCATTTCCAACATTTTAAACAGGGACAACTTTGAAAGAACTGTTGTCCAATGCAATGGATGCAGGATATGCATACAATGGATTTGTTGAATTTTTAAAAAAAAAATTCAAGGAAATGAAAATGGCAAGTGTCAAATCAGACTCTACAACCTTTGTCAGCATCCTCCCTGCTTGTGCCAAAATGGGAACTTTGGAACATAGTATGAATATGCATCAAAGCATAATGGAAGGGGGAAGTTTTATTGATATTGTAGTAGGAAATTCTCTGGTGGACATGTATGCAAAATGTGAAATAATACACAAGGCACGTGAAGTGTTTGATAGAATCCCTAAAAGAGATGTCATATCATGGAATACAATGATTGCAGGATATGCACATATTTTTTTTTTTTGAAAAGGATTTAAAATCTTTCAAGAAAATGTAGTTGGTAGGTGTAAATCCAAATTCCCACACCTTCGTCAGCATCCTCCTTGTCTGTTCCAAAATGGGAGATTTGGAACAAGGTATGGACATCCATCAAAGCATAAAGGATGGAGAAATTTTGTTAGATGTTGTAGTGGAAACAACCCTTGTAGACATGTATGCAAAATTTGGAAACATATACAAGGCGTTCCACTTCTTGGACTGCAATTATTACTGGATATGCACAAAATATATTTGTTGAAAATGCTTTAGAAACTTTCAAGAAAAATGCAATTGGCAGGTATAAAGCCAAATTCCATAACCTTTGCTAGCATCTTTCCTGCCTGTGCCAAAATGGGGGCTTTGGAACAAGGTATGTGTTGGATGTTGTGGTTGTGTTGCTGATAAATTGTTGTCATTGATGTCAACAATATTAGCATTTTTATCTGCTTAAGGTTGTATATGTCGAGGAGATTGAGAAAATTGTAAGAAATATAGTACAGGCAGCTAGTGGAGCTGAGAAGGTCATAATGTTGGAAAGCTCTGTGTGTCGAAGATCTGAAGGCACGCTTCAAAGGGTTTGTTGTTGAACCTTTCTAGTGTTTTTTGTGAAATTTTCAGTGGTGCGCATGAAGTTTTGTGGAAGTTATGATTATATGTGTGCCTACAATTATTTAGTCTATGTAGATGGTGTTCTTGGTCAAAGTGGATGAAAGTATGTCAATCTCATGTGTTTCTCATGTTCGTATGACATTCATGGATGAGTCTAGATTGTGCTTTATCCTTGGTGTACGTCCACGGTGATTGGAGTGTTCGTGATCGAAGATTTTTCCAATATTTGCTCGAGTGTTCATTTTCTTGGTTGACATTGTGGTGTTAGTGTGTTGTGGATCCATGAGGATTAATATTTTATTGTTTGGAGATGTTTTTTTGGGTCCTCACTATGTTATGGCTGACTTGTTTTGGTATGCATTGAAATTTATTCATGTATCAAGGCCGATAGTTGTAATTTATTCCTTATTTGTGGTAGACTGAATAATGGATGTAAATTCATGTAGCGGATATATATATATAAGATTTTTTTCCTCATTTAGAGTGTGCTCAAGTGTACAAGTGATCTACAAGTGCGAATAAGGGTCAGATCATTCAGAGCAAAGTGTGGAAGAGTTTGAAGAGGTTTTAGTGTGCCTAATTGGAACTATAATTAGGCTTTTGCATAAGCTATTTTCTCAGTTTAAATTCATCAAATGGATTTAATCTGATTATTGTATGTAAGGTAGTGAGCCTTCCATTTGAGCAGTGTGCTTTAGGCAGTGTGCCTGAGTGCATGTGCATTCTCTTTTTATTCTTCATTATACTTATAACAGGGTATAATCTTGTGGACTAACATCCACTATGGTTTTTCCCCTCAGAGGGTTTACATGTATAAAATATTTTTGTTCATGTGTCTCTGATGTGTTGTTCTTATGCTTACATTATTAATTATCATATTTGTAATATAAGGATTGGTTAATGTTATATAAGTTTGATTTTGGTAACTATTGATTCACCCCCCCTCTCAGTTTTCTATCCTTGTTTTGCCAACAATTGGTATCTAGTTCCTTTGAAAGAAACCTAATAGCTTGAGGTGATTTGAGATGGCATCTTTAGAAAGGATAGTCCTAGATTCGATGGTACAAACTAGTCTTTATGAAAATTTAGAATGGAATGTCATTTGAGGTGCATTGGTGAACCTTTCTGGTAGATGAGACAAATTGCATACTATATTCCTCAGAATGGTCCCTCCTCTAAAGATGAGATCAAGCAAGAGGAAATCAATACCAGGTCAGTAGAAACACTAGTGAGTTCTTTGAGTGTTGGACAAATGGTAGACAAAGGCTACAATCTACAGTTCAAGAATTGTAAGTGCAGAATAACAGGAAGTTCAAAAAATATAATTGCTTTAGGAACAAAGACAAAAGGTAATATCTTTCATTTAAGTACTACTAGTCAAAGTTGTTTGATTGCACAAATTGATGTAAGGTGGTTATGGCATAGGAGGTTATGTCATGTGAACTTTGATAACATTGTCAAGATAAGTTCTATTCAAGTAGTCGGATATTTACCTAAGTTAGTGAAGCCTACTAACACTATGTGCAAGGAATTTCAAATGGGAAAGCAAAAAAGAAATTCCTTCCGTAGAAAACTTTACAAATCTAATGAATTACTGGATTTGATACATAATGATCTATGTGGTCCTTCTAGAATCAGAAGCCTATAAGGTGAAAGGTACTTTATGTTACTCATTGATTATTTTTCTAGAATGATATGGGTCGCTTTCTTAAGAGAAATACATGAAGCGCTAGAAAATTTCAAAAAATTTAAAGCTATAGCAGAGAATGAGATAGGTCAAAAGATCATATGTCTATGGTTAGATAGAGGTGGTGAATTTACTGCATGGGAATACAACTCTTTTTGTGAAGATCATGGTATTCAAAGACAACTATCTGCTCCCGAACCCATGACCAGAATGGAGTAGTTGAAAGAAAGAACAAAGTCGTTCTAGACACTGCTAGAACCATGATGCTGGAAGCAAATGTTCCTCATTTCTATTGGAGAGAAGTTGTAAGTGTTGGTGTGTATACTATTATCGAGGTGAATGTCAACAGTAATTTTGGTAAGACACCTTTTGAACTATGGTTTGGTTAATAAGCCTACTATCAAATACTTCAAAAAATTTGGAAGCAAATGCTACATCAAGAGATATGACGATATAGGTAAGTTTGATTCTAGGAGTGATGAAGGAATCTTCCTAGGATACTCTACTAAAGACAAATCTTACCGGTGCTTTAAAAAAATGTTGAAGAAAATGGTTGAAAGTGAAAATGTTAAGGTTGATGAAGATATTGGTAAATCATCCAGAGTTAGTGATTATGATTCAGATGATCAACATGATGATGATGACAATGATGCTCAGACATAGAATCAACTTCATACTAGAATGTGAGAGGGGGATAACATTAGATTGAAAACAAGATCAAGTATGCTAATCTAAGAATCTAAACTAATATCAAAAATATTAATCTAATAACTAATGATTGAGAAATAGATTGGCTAGTCAGGGATTAGATTGATCAGTCAGGATTTAGATGGCTTAGTTAGGAATTTTATTGATTAGTTAACAAATTAGATTGCTTAGTTAGCAATATAGATTGATTAGTTAACTTAACAACTTAGATTGCTTGGTTAACTATCTAGATTGATTACTTAAAAACTTAGATTGCTCAGTCAACAATCATAATTTGCTCAATCAAAAAGTGGGTAAGGAATATGAATTGATTGATTTAATTAATTAATTCCTTTTTGGAGTTAAATGTGCAAATCAAGTTTGACTTTTGCAAACAAAGTTGCATTAGTTTGATTTGATTTTTGATAATTGATTTGAATAGTTTGATTTAATTACTCAAATATTGGAGGAAAATTGTCAATTAAATTATTATGATTTAATAATTTAATCAACTTAGGGGAATAAGGTGATTTATTGATGTGATTAAATAATTGGTGTTATTTAATTAATCAAGATGAAATAAAGTGAGATTAGGACTTCATTAAATAAATCTAATTTATTTAATTGGTCAAAATGATGAAACGTGAATTAATCAAATAGTTTTGTTTTATTTAATTAACAATGGAATCAGGGTTTTGGGGAATTTATTAAATAAATGAAATTTATTTAATTTATCAGAAATGATGAAAAAGTGAATTAATTAAATAATGTTGTATTATTCAATTAAATAATAGAATTAGAGTTTTAGATGACATTTTATGTGGTGTTTTGGGACATTATGGGATGATTCTAAGATGTTTTGATACATTATGAGATGATTTCAAGATGTTGTGGGATGATTTCGAGATGTTTCGAGACATTATAGGATGATTCTAAGATGTTCTGGGGTTATTTTGAGATGTTATGGGATGATTCCAAAATGTTTTGAGTCATTCTAAGGCAATTCCAAGATGTTTTGGGGTGTTTTGAGATTATTTTGAGTCATTCTGAGATGTTATGAGATGTTTTAACATGATTTTGAATCATTTCAAGATGTTACGGGATATTGTAGGATGATATTCAATGTTGTTCAATGTTGTTTGGGGTGTGTGATAGGTGTTAAGTCAATTTTACATGTCTACAACACCGAATACAGAAAGAGGGTGATTTATTATTCTGCTAACACAATTAATTGCTAACCATCCAATTATTAAATAATATCTAGTTGTGACTATAAACCAAAGCATAAAATGAATCATTACACATTAACATAGGATTTTTATGTGGAAAACCCAAAATGGGAAGAAACCATGGTGAGGATTAACTCACAATATATTATAACTGGTCACAAGATATTACAAGGCTCACTATTAGGACGCACTGTCCTTGAAAGCCTTACAACCTGAATACAAGATGGCTTATCACCAAGATACAAAAAGTATGGCTCACTACCAAAAATGAACTGAAGTACACCTTCAAAGTGTTGAGATCAGTTTCGGTTAAGCTCTGGAAAATCAAAATCCTACTCCAGTTGTAGGTATACAAAAATTATCAATAACTTCACACTATAACATTTGACACATATCTCGCATGATTGTTCACACATCCACATGCATACACACACATGCATACACTTATCTTTTTCATCTTCTTGATTTCATATATATATGGCTATATCTTCAAACATCGATTGGGTCGGCCCAATTCAAAAATATTTTAGGCAAACAAAAGAAAAATGTATCATCCACAAATTAGGTTAGTCTAAACCAAATAAGGAACACTTTAAACATTCATAAGACAAGAAAATTTTAACCCTATTGGCCAAAGGAATGTCAAACATCTGTCATTTAGATATCTCAGCTAGATCAACCAAAGTTGTTGAAAGCTTGTTCATAGCTGTAACTAGTACTCCTAAGCAACATATCAAAAAATCATAGAAATATATTTTAGTGAGAGAATTTCTGGATCAAAATATCGGATTAGTATAGATACACAATTTACTTAGCCAGTTACCAAACAATGTTATCATCAATGACAACAAACTTGGAGGTCACCTTCTTCATTCTTTTTAACAAAAGAAAGGTTAGTTGTTGGAGATGTGTGTGGATCTATAGAAGGTGTTCAAAATATCCAAATTTTACTAAGTGTGGTGATCTAAGTGCAAGCTTAATTCCTATGACTCTAAATGTGGTGAATAGAAGGTGTTTATATTTTCAGTGTGTTCAAGTTATTGGAGGCAGTGAGCTGAAGGTTGTTGATGGTGTAAAGTTGTAGTGGTGGATTTCTCCTATTCCCTTATGATAATGAATCAATTTGTAATAGTAAACTTCTATTCTTCTTTATTCTTGGTAGTGAGCCACCTAGTTGTGAACCTAATTGTATTCGATGTTATTCATATATATGTGAGCTACTCCTCATCGTCGTTTTTCCCTTCTTGAGTTTTCCATGTAAATCTAGTGTTCTTATGTGTTTGGTTGTGTTTGCATTACTATATTATATGTTTACATTCCACTAATGCATGATAAGGGTTTGAATGATATCAATGAATTGAATGTTTAAAGTGTACAACTGATTCACCCCCCTCTATTTGTCATGTGCATCTAACACCTACATGATTAAGTTGCATTTATCACATTTGTGATGGCTTGGTCATATCTTTTTGCCATCTAGGTCTTTATAGCCTTGAAAAATATACCTCTAGTTCCACTCTAACCATATCTTTATTATAATTTGGACACCCATAGTGTCAACAAAGGTTACTTAAATGACCTAAATAATTGAGTTTTTATATTTTATATTTATCTCTCTATCTCTTTTTTCACTACATAACCTTAGAATCAAGAAATAAATATCAAGGACACCTTGGTATAAATGGTGGGCAACAAAAAATAATTAAAAGGGTATACAAATCATCAGACATAGATTTTCATCATTATATTGCATAATTCCTGAAAAAAATAAAAAATATATCCTTATACCTTTATAAGAAGAGAGAAAAAGTGAAGTTTGTAGTAATGCCGGAATTTGTTTGGTAGATGAAAGAATTTTTTTGGATGGACTGTGACATGAAAATATACGTTTTAAATTGATTGCAAGGAAGCGCAACACCTAGAATGCAAAAACTACCACTACAAAGGAAGAAGAACCACCACAAAGAGGAGTATATGAATTATAGTAAAATAACAAGATATTATATTAGATAACATGATAGAGGGATTACCAAAAATCTAGAGTATGTCATTATATAGACATAATACCTAGAGACAATTTACCAAACAAGTGCGTGCAAAGGATGACACCAGTGTAAATTTATAAGCTGAACCGATTGGTGTAGGAGTTATTGGGGAAAAGGTTAATCAAAGAAATTTTAAAACCATGTGTGGTACCAATATTTTTAGTACCAAAGAAATATGGATAATGGACGATGTATGTAGATTTGAGAGCTGTAAAAATGATCACTATCAAGTAAAAATTGTCATTACCAAGGATGCATGACATTATAGATTGTTTGAGTGACACAAATTCTTTACCAAAGACTGACCTTATTGAACATAGGTTGTCATTGATGTCAAAGGATTGTCAAAGGTTGTTGATATTTGTTATCAAAGGGTGTCAAGGCTGTCAAAGATGAAAGAGATTGTAGGAGTAGTAAAAATAGTCATTTTACTTAAAGTTATGGAAGCATGTTGCTTATTAGTTTATAGATTGTCTAATCAATCATATTCTATATGAAGTAACATGAATCAAGTTTTTTTGAGTTGTGATTGCCTTTAGATAGTTGGTGTATTTATCATACTATGTAGGGTATGTACTTAGTACGAGTGTTGTGGTTTGGAAGGATATCTTTTGGGAAAAGAGATTACTCTAGAATTATAAATGTGGTTAGTATTTCTCTCGAAAATGTAGCGTTGCTCTATGGTTTGTAAGGATAGTATGTCTACACTACTTCTATCAGTTTCCTAAGTTTTCAAAGAATTTTTTCAACATGAAAGAAGCTTGAAGTGTCAGAAGGTTTTTCAATCTATTCAAATCTCAAGGTATGTACAATAATGGTTAGTAGTGTGTAGAATTCAAATCTTGTGTGTGGAGTGAGGATAAGACCCGGTTAAGGTTCATGTGGTAGCACACAATATCAAGTTTTTTTTATGCAAAAAAATTTATGTTTGGAATATTGTATTACACATTTCATGTAATTTGAATTGGTTCCATCTTATCTCAACCTAGTTATATGTGGCTCCTTGTTTGACATGGAAGAGTTTCAATGTATTGTCATGCATATATTTCAAATTTTCAGATGTATTATATCGTGTATGAGTTACATGTTTTGTTAGTTGTAATGGTTGTGATCAAGTAAGGTGATTTTGAGTATAGAACTATGAAGAAAAGAGGGAGTTCTAGTATTAGAAGATCATTCTCAGTATGGAACTATGTCAGCTATATCAAAGTTATATTTCAAATCTACCATTATCTTTGTATTCTAATAGGGCTAGTGTTCTTCATGTTGTATTGTTCCAATAAGGATTGGTGTCTCTTTCTAGTGGGGATTGTTGTCTCTAGTAGGTTGGTGCCTATAGATTCAATAGGGGATCTATGTCTCTGATAGGTAGGTGCCTAATTCATATTGTAATCTCACCTATTATATTTCTATATTATGAGGCTATATTTGGATAGTAGATCCAAGTAGATATTCTCACCATGGTTTTGCCATCTTGGGTTTCCACGTACATCTAGTTTTATCCTGTGTTGTGTTATGATTTTTTTTTGTGTGGTTAAGTGATCTTCATGTTGAAAAAGTATATAATAGTAGCAAAAGTAAATGTTTTTAGAATTTTTTGATCTACTGACTCCCCTCCTCTTAGTAGATTGTATGCCCTTCAAACCTAAAGAGTGGATATCACTAGATTAGGATTAAAGAGGGAGATGAATGGAAGATTGTATTCAAGATAAATGAGGGACTATACAAGTGGTTAGTTATGCCTTCTGAGTTAAAAATACATTGAGAACATTAATTTGTTTGATGAATGAGGTATTAAAGGAATGTTTGGATAAGTTTGTTATTATTTACTTGGATGATATTCTAATTTTTAGTAAGACCAAATAAGAACATTTGTAGTACATTAAGCAAGTATTTTAGAGATTGAAAGAAAATAATTTTTTGATAAATATGAAGAAATATAGTTTGATGAGGAAAAAATTAACATATTTTGGGTTTTTCATTTATGTGAAAGGATCAAGAAGATGGATCTCAAGAAATTAAGAGCAATTGTTAAATATACTACACCTCATACATCAAAGAGGTAAGATCTTTTCATGGACTGTAAAATTTTTGTAGGGATTTCATCATTAATTTTAGTGTCACTTACACATTCCTAACAAAAATTATGAGGGGAGATCATAAGGATTTTAAGTGGACATCAAGAGCACAAAAAGAGTTTTGAACTACTAAAGAAAAAATTAATAGAGTAGCTAGTGTTAGTATTACTTGATTTTAACAAATTATTTTAGGTTGTTGTGATGATAGCGGAAGTGTGACAGTGTTGGAGTACAAGACCACTGAGAGGGGGGTGAATTAGTGGTCAAATAAAATTTTTTTTTTCAAAAATCCACTCACTTGATTATTTAAAGAGGCTCTATTGAAAATAATTTAAACAATCTAGATATTTTATATTGAGGGAGACACAAAGATATGAAAATATGAATATAACACTTAAATCAGAGATGATTAATCAAGAACAATATAGAACACCACCAAGAGAAAACATAACATTTATATTATGAGTGGAAAACCCTAAAAAGGGTGAAAAACTTGTTGATTACATATTGCATTCCTCACTAGCAATACAACAAGCCTCACTAGCTACACTCTATCTACCTCAGTGGCAAAATAATGAGCCTCACTGGCTACTCAACCTGCCTCACTAGAAAAGCACGATGCCTCACTAGGAAAAATCATGCCTTACTAGCTTATCAAATTGCCTCACTGGCCATTCACCTTGCCTCACTAGAAATTCATCATCAGCTCAGAAGAAATTAAGCATAAATCAGAGGGTTACTCTATTTCCATACATATCATTGTTCTCAAATTTCGCAACTCAATAAACTCTATCTCTACATCTACAAAACACTATCTTTGTTATTTCAGTTCATGTATATCTACATCTACAATAGAATAAACTTTGAATCTATCTTTTTAAGCCAATAAACACTATCTATGAATTTTCCATTCAAGACAACTATATTTCTACCACTTTCAATAATCTTCTTCAATGTTGATTTTCTTACAAACAAAATTTTGTATCAATTAATTCAATTAGTTCATACCTCTAATCAAAGAAAATCTCACTTCTCAGCCCAAAACAACTTTGATAAGACATTCGCACATCATATCACCCTTTCATGTTCTTCTATTCTCAAATCAAATTTGTTTACAATAAAATCTAGTGCTCAAACTTTCCTTAACATTCATGTAAGTATTCAATTCTTTCATACATAATTAAAGACTTCTCTACATACTCCACATCATGAATAAATGAATATAACTAGTGAACCAATACCACTACATATACCTTGACTGATATACTTTATGAACAAATAGAAAGATGACAATAATTATACTTTTACATAGCCTATTGAAACAATCAACCTTATGCAAAGTAAGCCACTATCATACAAAGGCATAGGTAGGACTTTTATGCACAATCAATCAGAGACTTTGTTGTCTTCACAAAAAAAAAATCATGTTCTCATATAGAGGCCTTTGACATTCATTTAAAAAGTATTCTTCTATTCATGATGAACATACTATGTAACACTGTCATACAAACTTTTATCTCTGTATAACTCTTGTGCATACTCAACACATACAAAACACACCTCTCTTTGCATAATGTTAATTTAAGATTGATATCTTCACTTCTCCAATGTACTTACAAAGACTACACAAAGGTTAGAACCCCTCATTACATTGTCTAACACGTTAAATACATTTCTATGGAAATATTTTACTAGTAACACGGATAATGGTGAATGGGAAACTAATTTGGAGTGTGAGGAAGGTTGTCCCTCAAAGGAGGTGGGGAAGGGTAGTAGCAAAGGCAATTCTAAGACTCATGCCCTTCCTAAACCTAGTTCTATGACCTCTAAAGGTAGAGATAAAGTTATTTTCCCAAGTTTTGAAGAGGCGAAAGGAAAATCCATTGTCTCCCTTCAGGAGAAGGGTAAGAGAAAGGTTTTGGAGGATCCCTCTTATGAAACTAATCAATATTATCCTTAGTTGACCCCTTTGTTGGTTATTCTAGCTACCCTGCTACTGAAAAAGAGGATATGCCTCCTTATCCTAGTGATCTCAAGGCTAATGACCATTACTTCAAAGTCGAATGCGAGTTTCCTATTGATATCCTTGCTATTGCTCGTAATAGGTCTATGGATTTTTTTAGGTTGATGAGATGGGTGTTTTTTGAGATTAAGGAAGTTAACCTAAATTAGAGGGCTATTAGCAGCAAGTTGGAAATGCCTGATTTGATAGATAATACAATAAGAGATGGAGAAAAGGCCACTAATTTATGAATTAAGGAAGAAAAGAAATACATGGTGGACTGCCTCAAGAAAATATTTGAAGACCTACAACAATTTAATATTAACCATGATGGTAAGATTTATGCTATGGAGGAAAAGCTAAAGAACATAAAAGAGTCTATCCATATGGTGATGGAAATGAGCCACAAGATCTTAAAATCTACTGTGAACAAAATGAATATGATGGTTGTGAAGGAATGCTTATCAAGTAAGGATTGTTGTAGATCTGGATGCTAAGAAACAAAAAAGCCACACGGTGGGTGTTGGGCCAAGAAAAAGAACTAGAGGGAACTTGAAGAGGAAGGCTAACAAGATCCCTTTTATTATTCAAAAGATTATGAAAGCAGTTTTAAAAATGAACAATCTGGAGCAGGAGGTGGTGGACATCTTGAGGAATTTGGCCTAGTGGCTAGACTTTTGTTGGGTTTTTGCTGGTTTTTTGTCATTCTGCCTTTGGGCTAGTTCTTTTTTATCTTCTTTGTAGGTAGCTTGTTGTTCTTTATTTTGAACTGTTTCTTGTTATACTTGTCACCTTTTTTTAAAAAAGGGTTTCGGGACCCCTTCAAAACCTATTTTTTCCTTAATCAAAAACAATTTAAAGGCCCCCTAAAGTTGTCCTTCAAAATTGAAAATACAATTGGAGAGGGTCTCTACCCCTAGTGATTCCTGGTCACTAATAAGTGGAATGTAGGCTAATCCACTAGAAGAGGTGGCAACCAAGTGGAGCTAGGGGCAAAGGTGGGCACTATTTTTATTTTTATTAAAAACATTTTTTTATTTTTTTTACAAAATATTTTCTTAAAAAAAATAGTTGGGGTGAACCCCCTTAGCTTGCAAAGGGGGATTCTAAGGGTGGTACTTTCTCCCCCACCCCCAACCATATGCCCCTCTTAAAAGAGATGGAAGTGTTGGACTCAAGGGAACACTAAGAGGGGGGGTGAATCAGTGTTCAATCATTTGTAACAGTTTCATCCATTCCAAAATATGAGAGCATTTCAACATTGCATTAAGGAAATATGTATGCATTAAGAGTAAACACTCATAACATGACACACAATTTTTTTTGTGTGGAAATCCTGTTATGGGAAAAACCACGGTGGAGATTAATCCACTATTTGAGTACTCAAAATATAGTGTTTGTAAAAGGAATGCACTTGCATTCAGGCACACTGCCTAGAGCTCATTGCTCAAAGGTTAAGGCTTACTACCTAAAAAATTCATATTAAAAACATATTAAGAGATAAACTAAGATGATAGCATCTAACAATGCCAGGTAACAATTCTGGTGAAGCTCATGAATCTTATTCAGGATCTGCTTGCTAGTTTTCCACTTCGCTTTGCCCTTCTCTACCCTTTTCTACTTTTTACATTATATTCACATTACTTCTCTGCAATGACTCACAACTCATTGAAATACAATCTCTATACTACATACACTTCACACACTCCTTCAAATGATGAAATAAATCCCTTATATATATCCACAATCAAGGATTAGTTTATCCAATAGTCGGCTTCATACGACATCAAGATATTTATAACTTGTCAACCAGATCCATCACCAAACCATTTTGTGCATCCTCCAAGAATGGTTAAGACCAAGAGAGGACCCATACAACACTTAATCCAATAATGAGACTTATAATTAATTTCATCTTATACATCCGTGAATTTTGTCTTTGTCGGGTTGACCTTCTAACACAGATATTTGATAAATTAACACATCGTACCTCCTAGATCACTTATTAGTGAGTGTGCATTAAAACTAAGACACTGCAAGACTTTGAAAACCATCTTCAAGGGTTCATAACCCAAAATACATGTCTGATGAGATGATTAATCCAATTTTTATACCTTTGAATGAATCTCTTGTTCTTTGCTCTCTTCTGCAAGTAGGAGCCAAAAATAGTGTTGCTTATGTATGACTTGGGTTTCCATCAATGACAGAACCTATAATAAAAACTTCTTAGCCATATGCCAATAATCTCCCCCTTTGGCATTGATGGAAAAACTTAGTGAAAAACCTTCATCATTGCACTTTCTCCCCCTTAGATATTCTCCCTTTTAGATTTATGAGATGTTTTTCATTGCATTCTCTACCCCTTTGACATCAATGATAGAGCATGGATGCCATATTCCAAAAAAACTTCATGGCCTCAAAAATCTAATACATATATGTCAACAATTATTCTCCTCAAGTCAAAATTTCAAAAGACTTGAACACTATTTGTTGTTTCCTTTAAAAGATTATCTTATGATTTTTCTTCACATCCGGAAGAAACTTCTTCCAACCATCAATTACAGTTCCAATGTTGATAATCAAGCTATTATTTTTGGAAGTCTTGTTGATAATCTCAATAAGAGATTTAGGGATTGTGATTGTTTCTTCCAATTTTTCACCATCTTGCAAAATTTCCACCAACTGCTCTAGCCTGCACTCAACTAAATCTTTTACCTTCCAAAAGGTGTCCACAAGAACATTCTTAGATAGTTGAATTTTTTTTTGAGCTCACTGTAACTCCCAAATTCTCCTTCTGATAATGCCATCTAGATCCTGAGACATGTTGAAGCTTTTTCCAATGTTGTTCAGTTCGGTCTCAATCTGATCCAACTTCTCTTTGTAATTACTAACTGCATGGGGCCAACAGACACAATAGTTATAGATTCATATGGCTGAGTTAATGCACTATCTTAGCTCATTCATCTTCTTTTTAAGCTTAGCAAGAGATAGTTTGAATTGCTCTTTTAGGTGAGAGATAATTTCACCTTCTTCATTGCCTTTGTCTTCAGAACCTATTGATTCTCTATTGAATTCAATCATTTCTTCAAGTAGAACATCATTTAGACTTTCCAATCTTATCTTGCAATGCACAATATGAGCATTCAAAACTTCTAGAATTAGGTCATGATCATAGGATAGTCTGACTGACCATAACCTTGTAATCTTTTGCATACCACCTATGCTTTGGATAAGTTGTTGAAGTTTCTCTTTTGATAGATCTTCTTCTTCTTCACTACATTTTTCAATACTGGAGTCATTTTCTAGTGGTTTCTCAGGTTCTCCATCCAGAATGTCCACAATTTCCTTTTCTTTCCCTTTTCCTTCAATCTTGGGAACTTTTCTTCCCAAAGGGCTATATTCAATAATCTCTTATCATATTTTATGCCCTCTATCAGTGCTATCGGAAGAGGAACTAACTTCCATTATCCTTACTAGAGAGGAAATGACTGATCCATACTTCATAAGTACAGTATTACATAACCTTTCAAAAAATCTAAATCCTAGTTAGACAGACTCAGAATAAGAGTAAATTTGGGTACATACCGGTTTATCTAATGTCCATACTACATTGTCGATTCCTGGTAACAAATTTAGAAAATACATAACTAGACAGGTAATTAGGGTGCCAAACCTGAATGGATAGCTTGATTCCTTTTTCAGTTGAACATTCTCCAACAATTGATCCTTTAGCAATCCACATAGGTCAAATTCATAACCTCCAATTATCGTTTTATGAGCAATGTATACTACACCAACCGATGTAGTCCCTTCCCAATTTTGGTAGAAGATTTTATAGGTTATGTCATGTGCAATGTACTTTGTAATGGGATTCCTGATTCTTTCTATCATCAGAGCTCTTTGATCTTCGATTACACCGGTTAGGGTTTCAAATTCATTGTTCTAGATAGATTTATTTTTAGGAACATCACCAATTTTTCAAAATCTAGTTAATCTCTCAATTACCTCCTTCGAAATTGAGTAGGGTTTGCCCAAAGTTAGAACATCACCATGCAATCTGCTCAATAATAATTTTACAAATTCCACATTTTATAGGTACGAAAACTCATTCCACAAATCCAAATTTCCATGCTTGGCTTCACTCAATTGCTTCAATTCATTAGGAAGTAATAAATTTCTCATAGACTTGATCTTTGTACTATTATATTCATCCAATGTGATCGAATCTTTAATTTTCTCCATTTTCTTTTTTCGCGTTTAGGGTTCGCAGCTAAACACCTAATCATATGAAGATTTTTAAAATGATTTGAAGTACCTGATAGATTTTCACAATTTGCTAACGAATCCAATTTTTCTACTTCAAAGTTCATTGGAAAAGTGCTCTTCTTCTTCCCTTTGATAAAGCAAGGTGAAAAATGATGGCTCAGACTTGACTTTTATAGCTTTCACATGCGCAATAAATGCATTTTCCCTAAAATTTTTGGATACTCTATTTTCCTTAAGCAGCAACAAAAAAACCTTGTGCGGACCTGTGAATTGGCTGAATTCACTTTGTAAAATTTTCAAAACTTTTTCACACCATAATTACATCATCTCAACTAATCCCTTCATTCTGGTACCATCTGTAAGTAGGGGAGGAAGGATTTTCTTATAAAGCTCCCCCTAGGCCAATGGCCTCAATTAAACTTCTAGAAGAATTACCAGAAGTAGGTTCTGTATGGAACTATTACCATCTTCAGATTCACTTTTCTTAACCCATGTCTTCTTCATTTGATCCCTCATTTCATCCACAATCATTTTTCTCTATATTTTTGTCTTTATTTACTAGACCTCTTCTGTCTGTGTTTTATTTTTCTACAGAATTTAGCAACATGACCATATTTGTTGTAGTTGTTGCACATAATGCTCCTTTGTTCATTCCATTGGATTTTTCTCATCCTACATTGTTTAGCAATATGTCCAAACTTCCCACATGCATAACATTCAACATTTCCTTTATCAATAGAGTGACTTGACACATTTATGCATTCAATTGATTTATGACCATGCTTTTTGCAATTGAAACACTGACCAACAATTAATGAAATTATTGAACTATTACTTCTACACTGAGAAACCATATGACCAAACTTATTACAGGAAAAACAATACCCATTAAATCTTTGTGCATTAGGTTGTCTTACCAGATACCTTCCATTTCTGTTTTGTCTAAAATTCTTTTGTGTTGATCTATAATTTTCTCCATTTTCATATATCCAAGACCTCTCTTATCATTTCCACTATGTTGTCCTTGGGTGAGTTCATCAAGCTTTACTGAACTAATCTTGAACTTTTCTTTGAATTCGTTTACAATGCCAAGATCATTCTTAAGAGTAGTAATCTGCTTACCAAGTTCTTCTTCATTGCTTCTGGTTCTTTGTAGTTTGAATTGAGTAAGTTCTCCACTTATTCAGTTGCATTCATCGGATTTCTCTTTTAGGGTCTGAGCAATATTTTCTTCATTTTTCTTCCTTTCCTCTATCTCTTTTGTCATCTTCATCATCATAGATTCCATCTTGTGTTTTAGATTGGCATTGTCTCTAGTGAGCTTTTCACATTCTTCAGTTATTTCCTTCATGTCTTGGTTCAAGTGAGCATCATCCATATCTTCACTTTCTTTATGCTTGATCTGATCACATAGATCTTTCCTCTTCACCCTAGATTTGACTATTTGATCCTTTAATGACTAGATTAATTTCTCAACATCTCTAAGATTTTCTTTTAATTCTTGAACTTTTTATTTAGACTGATCGAGGTCATCAAAAGCTACCATAAGTTGTTGTTGAAGACTACCAGAGTCCATCACATTCCAAGATCCACCTCAAGCTACAAAACTTCTCTAAAGGAACTAGCTCTCATACTAGTTGTTCGACTCAAGGGAACACTGAGAGGGGGGGTGAATCAGTGTTCAATCATTTGTAATAGTTTCATCCATTCCAAAACATGAGAGCATTTCAACATTGCATTAAGGAAAGATGTATGCATTAAAATTAAACACTCATAACATAACACATACATATTTTTGTGTGGAAACCCTGTTAGGGGAAAAACCACGGTAGAGATTAATCCACTATTTGAGTACTCAAAATATAGTGTTTGTAAAAGGAATGCACTTGCATTTAGGCATACTGCCTAGAGCTCAGTGCTCAAAGATAAAGGTTTACTACCTACAAATTTCAAATTAAAACCATCTGAAGAGATGAACTGAGATGATAGCATCTAACAATGCCAGGTAACAGTTTCGATGAAGCTCATGAATCTTATTCAGGATCTGCTTGTTGTTTTTCCACTTCGCTCTGCCCTGCACTGCCCTTTTCTACTTTTCACATTAGATTCACATTACTGCTCTACAATGACTCACAACTCAAAAAATACCACCTCTATACTACATACACTTCACACACTCCTTCAATTGATGAAAGCAATCCCTTATATATATCCACAATCAAGGATTAGTTTATCCAACAACCGGCTTCATACGGTATCAACATATTTATTACTTGTTGATCAGATCCATCACCAAACCATTTTGTGCATCCTCCAAGAATGGTTAAGACCAAGAGAGGACCCATACAACACTTAATCCAACAATGAGACATAATTAATTTCATCTTATACATCCGTGAATTTTGTCTTTGTCGGGTAGGCCTTCTAACAAAGATATTTGATAGATTAACATATTGTACCTCCTAGATCGCTTATCAGTGAGTGTGCATCAAAACTAAGATACTACAAGCCTCTGCAAACCATCTTCAAGGGTTCATAACCTAAAATACGAGTTTGGTGAGATTGATGAACCCAGTTTGTATACCTTTGACTAGATCTCATGTTCTTTGCTATGTTCTACTGGTAGGAGCCAAAAATAGTGTTTCTTATGTATGACTTGGGTTGCATGACTTGGGTTTCCATCAATGACAACACCTATAAGCAAAACTTCTTAGCCATATAGCAATGAGAAGGGGTGTGTGGGGCTCTACCCCTATCACATCCTTGACATGGTAGGGGGTACAATGGTACGGGATACCCCATGCCCCCAACACTTTTAATTTCAAAAAAATCAAAGCTAGGTTGTGTTATACATGTGCCCAATTTTTTCAATAATAAAATAAAGTACTAAAAATATTTTTTTACACAATACAACATAGTAGTTTTTAGCCACTCCAAATGTAATGTCATTATTTTCTCAGCCATAAAGTGCTCAAAAAAATTATTTTCTTGTAAAAAAAATAAAACCTTGAACAAAAACATTATAAATAATAATAAATTATTTTTTATTTTTTTAAAGATAAAAGTGCTCATTGACGTTTTTGGACACTGTAAATGCATTGGAAGTGTCAAAATCACATTAGGATTCCTTGGAGATATTTTTTGTACACGGTCCTCCTGAAACCTTTGTTCTTCTCTAGACCTAAATAAACTTATTCTCACTCTATGGATCTTATAACATGTTGGATTCACCTCAAAGACTTGTACAAACCACAATCTAGATGTTTGAAGTGGGCTACAATATTGAATGATCTATTCCAATAAACTGATGCAACCAAGAACACATTTAATAAAATTTAATCATTACTGAATAAAGAAAACCAGAAAATCCAAGATGGATTCGAAATAAAAATTATTATATTATCCAACTACCCTAATATATTGAAAGAAATGCCCTTATATTTAAAAAACTGGAAAAAATCAAAAAACCCAAAAATTACCTTTTGTGGTAGTTTTTGACGACTGTCAGTTTTTTGCTATTTTAGGTAATTCCGCATACATATCCCTTTGAACCCACATTTTTCCTAAAAAATTCCTAAAACTAAGGTTACATGAATTTCCAACTCAAATAAATGTCAAAATGGCCCCCAACCAAGTTATGCTCTATTGGCAATCCTATCAACATCTCATAATGAAACCACTTGTAAAATTTCAGCCCAAATAGACATTCAAGTCAAAAGTTATGATTGTCGAAAGTCCCTGCATCATAAACTAAGGACACAAATGCACAAATTTATGAAATAATAATAATATATTCTATATCAAGATTACAAAAATAAAATTCTAATGTACTCAAATATAAGAAAAAGAGGACTACTTATAATAAATACTCAAGAGGATCCCTATCATATGACAACTAGGTGAGTCACTATGAGGGAGAAGAAGTAAAACAATAATTGCTAAGAATATAAGATTATTTCTATGAATGTGACACATATGGGTGAGAAGTTTTTTCCTCATAATTTGACGTGTTAAATTCAACACCTAAGAAAAATGATCATATATAGTATAAACCCAAGATAATAAAATGGCTATGCAATAATACTATGCACTCTTACAAATATCATGATCATGTTGAAATATAAACTTTATCATTTCATGATAAATAAGAGGAAACATCAAGCCCTCAAAGTTTCCAAATAGAATAATTATTATTAGAACAAGTTACAACCTATAAACCTACTTATCCATCTATGACATCTAGGATTAGTGTGGCCATATTCCAAAAAATATTTCAAATAAGAAAATAACAACAAACACAAGGCTTCACTAAAAAGGTATCTACTTAGAGGGTTCTCACATAGAGAATGAAAGAATCAATCACACTAGGAAAAAATGGCTAGTAACAAGGAAATCACCTAAGAATATTAAGGGGCAAGTTAGTAGCTCTAGTACATCTTAGTAGGCGCTTGTCATTTTTTAAAACCTATTTCAAACTATGTAAGTGGAGATTAGGATATAAAAGAAGAAAATAAAAAATAGATAATGAGAATGAGCTGTCAAATAATACAAGGTTAGAGAAGTAGGAAAAACAATAACAAAGTATGTAAGAGTAGTGAAAATTTATCATAGAGTAGTTGTAGGCTTCATAGAATCCCACTATAAGTATCTTCCCTCCCTCTCTTCCCTCTAGCATAATCCTTGCTCCCACTCTTTACATCCTACATCCCCTCCCCTTTCTTTCTCCATGCCTTAAGGCTCTATTCGAGAAACCACCAAAGTTCCCCTACAACATTAGTTTTGTATCCCCCTTCATAGTTCTAGTTCCTACCTTGATACTTTCCTCCCAAATATCATCCTCTAGTTCGATAGTACCAAATGGTCATATCTTAATTTTCCCTTACTAGAGGCTGCCACCTTGAATCTTTCCAAGTGCCTTTCACTCCACCTCTCCGATCCTTGGGAACCTCTCTTTAATTATCCCCTCCTAGTCTATTTAGCTTATCATCCTCCAAGTTGTCACTTCTCTCCTTGATGCACAAAAAATGGACCAAAAATTATCATTTCATTCCTACATGCCAAATAGTATCTACAAGGCGCTACAATAATAATATAATCTACACTATACTAGAAAATAATGTAAGAATTACATACAAAGGTTTTTTAAAAAATAATTAAGAGAAAACTCAATCATTATACAACTCTAAAAACTAGGAGGATGAAGATAAAATATGAGCTTGTTCATTATATGATGCATTTTTCAAAATCATGCCTATTGTAGATAATCTAAGGGGACAAATGTTGGAAAAAAATTATGAAATGGAGGCAGTCAACATCAATATTAAGTATGCACAAGAAAAATATAATATTGGAATTCATCCAAGAAGGTGTAAAAGTAATGAACCACACTCATCTCACTAGAGAGAAAATTCAAGAATAAAAATTTAAAGATTGAGTAATTCAAACAGATATTTAAAGCATCTAAATTGAATATCAAGGTATTAGAAGGCTACATTGCAAAAATTACTAAATTGGTTATTTAATTTGAGTATTTGTAAGATAATTCCACATAAAAATAAAATTAGGAGGCTTAATTCAAGTTAGTAGAAGCATGATTAGATCTATAAACTTTCAAGATTTGGATGGTAACTAAGAGATCCACCAAGAATGTTTTTATAAGATATGTGGAGGACCTAAAGGTAGAATTAAGTCAAAAAAAGATAATGTTGGTGTAAATTTCATATAAATAGGATCAAAATGACTCAAACCAAGACTATAGGCTAACCAAGCTCAAAAAATCAAGTAGATACATATGCCCAAACCCTAAAATGACTAATAGAAAAAGAGATATACCTTGAAAGTAGGCTGAAAATCATCTAAAGAAGAGGTTAGAACATTGATGGCCCAAATGGAATAGTTCAAGAAATCTATGGATTTACTCAAATTCATTAAATCCCTAAGGAAATATTATTGTAAATAAATAATGAGTTCATCATAATCATTTTTCTTAACATTATCATTTATGGAGATGGAACAAACTTTGAGTTTCATTGTGAAGAAGTAATTTTATAAAGTAGAGGTGAACCTCTCCTCCATGTGATTTTTAATTGCCTATCCCATCTCAATAATTTATATGATAGTCTACCCTATAGGCTATTTGTAATAAGATTCATGAAAAAAAAATCCAATCAACCAAAAATTGAATGAATAAGAATGAAGCCAATGTAACTGCAATAGAAACTAGATGTCTTAGGATATATAATAATGGGTATGTAAACCCACATTAACAAATAGTATAATAAATATTTTTGTCACCACCAAATGAGAACCAAAAAAATTCTCCCATGTGATAACTTTTTGAATCTAGTAAATGAGTAAATCTAAGATGAATTAGTGTTTATAAAATGGTCTTAGTGACCTTCATTGAAAAAGTTCAAGAAAAATTCTAGCCTTTAGAAAAATTAGATCCCCTTATGCAATTAATCATGGCTTAGGTGCATGGAATTTAAACACAAAGACACAATAGAACTAGAGTGTAGTTTCAAGCCATATAAAATATCCAATTACCTTAAAATAAAAAATTGGACTTGAATTCTATGCCTCCCTATAAATTCTATGAGTAATAAGAAAAATCTTCAAACTTTCTAAATTTTAAAGTTTTTCAAGGACTATGTATTTTTGCAATAATAGAGCCAAAAAGGTAGTTTTTTAAGTTTGTGGCCTCTCCTAAGTAATTCAATACATTTGTTCATACAAAACAACACATTGAGTACCTATTTAGTTCATACATTTCCAAATTCATCCCTCAAGTACCATTCAAAATTAATTAATAACCATTTCCCTAAAATTATCCTTAACTTACCCAATAATGGCCTATGAAAAGTGAGGAGTTAGAATTTAGTAGCTAGATACCTTCCATGGATTTCAAATGTAATCCAACCAACAACAAGGGAATTCAAGACTAATTCCTCACTCAATTCTATTTATTTTATCACTCAACATGCAACTAGGAATAAAGATAAAGTTGTTTGACCAAGAAATTATAGAATGAAAAATATTTTGAAATGGTGGCATTGATATATATATATATTAGGAAACAATTTAGTGGTGAATCTTCATCAATTGGTGAATAATTGAAATTGGGACCTCCAGAAATGGCGAATAGTACAAGCTAAAAATAATGTTGAATCGCTAGGTTTTTACAAAAAAAAAATTGTGTCTCGATTAGTTCACCTATGTATTATATTTTAAACAATACGTCATTGGATATGATTCACCAACAATTTATACTATAATCACAAATATCGATTATATTCGCTAGTAATAGTATATTCCTACCATTAATTTTGGGGAAATATCACCACATTAATAAATTACCATTTAATTTCAAGGACATTTTAGCTTTGAATAAGGCTTTTATTTATTGCCATCAATTCATCGCTGAAATTTTTAATCAGATGGCAACAGGTTGATTCCGCGGCATACTATGCGCATGCCTTTTAAAAGGCATGTGTGTATTAAGCCACGGAATCAACTTGTTGCCGTCCGATTAAAAAGCTAAATTGCTAATCTATGGCAACATTTACACTTCATTTATTCTTAATTTTAAAGTGAGATTTAAAAAAAATAAAATTAATCTGTGTGTTATCCAATGCATTTTTTATAGTGAATTTATGCTTGGTGGGCGACGCTGTCCTCGGACCCCATGGGGGGCTGTTGCCCCCTCGACCCCCACAAGGGGGCAAAGCCCCCTTGATCCCCACAAGGGGCACTGCCCCTTCACCCCGTCGGTGGTTGTTGCCTCCGGGCCCCTACTTCAATATTACAAAAAACAAATAAAATATGGGGGAATTGCGTCGACCAACTATGCAATTTTTTAAAGGAGAGATTCACCATTGTCATTAATCTTTTTAGTGAATATTCACTAGGATTTGCCACTGTGATTATTATTTTTACCAATTATTCATTAAGATTCGCTAGGATTTTACAAACTTTTTTAATAATGTGCATAGATTTGCCAAAAAAATTAATAATTTTTTTCAAATATAAGGAAAAATTCGCTAGGATTTTACACCTTGGCCGAGGTGGGGGGGGCGGGGGTGGGGGGGCAGGAGGGTGTTATAGTTATCCTTGATATATATATATATTATTAGAAGAAGAACAAGAAAAATAAACATTTTTTGATGAGGATAATTTGAAAAAAATATTATCAATATTTGACATCTTACTAAGAGATTCATTAGAATAATTTTTAAATATGGAGACAAAAATAATTCTTGTGATAAAACCTATTACTAACTATTTATTTATTTATTGGGTGGAAATCCCTATTGTGGGATGGATGTCTTTTATAAATAAAGGTCGGTGTGCTTCTCCTTAGTTTAGATTGTCTTTATGGATGTGATATTATGACTTTTACATTAAAATATTTTCTCACTTTTTTTGTAATCAAGTCCAAGGGAACCTATATGTAACTTAATAGAGTGATTTATATTTAATTGTATTTGGTTGTTTAATATTCTATAAAACATCAATATAAGAAGTTATTACTCTAGATTCTTTTTTTTTGAGGAATTTTTTTGATATATACTTGCCTAATATTTATTATATTTTTGTTTGATATTATAGAATGAGTTGCAAATCACTAGTAGTTTGTAGGAGGATAATCTATTTGGCCTAAGCCTTTATTTTATTTTATTATCTTTCTTTAATATCTCACCCCTTTTCACCCCAATTAATTAGGCAAAGGATAGAAAAGATAAGGAGATGGCCTTTTAATCCCAAAAATTGATTCATAAATTTGTCCCATATTTATGAGATATGCTATGCTTGGTGGCCCTACATGGTACTTCTATCCTTAAAATGTCATCTCTAATTCCTTATAAAATAAAGTGGTACAATCCAATGGCCAAAATAATGCAAGTTCATATTGATTCAAAAATTATTTTATACTACTTAGAAGAGAAGGAACAATAAGTGATATCAGTAGCCCCATACAAGAGTTACAAAGTACCTTTAAAAATAGGCACCTTAGGTGATCACATTAAAATCTAAATACAATAGTGTTCCAATCAATAAGGAATGTTGTCTTAGAATTCAAAATAAAACCCTAACACCAAGATACACAACAATGTTACTCAATGTAACTCAAGGTAATACAAACTCACACAAAATATTGGCATACGTTGTCACTCCATAGACCTTATATATTGAATGATAAAACCAAAATGACAAATTCAAACACACATAATTTATGTGAATAAATATCCCATGGAAAAAGACCTAGTGGATTACACGACTAATCAGTTTCTTATAGACTTTAGGAACTTCTAAAATTAATTTAATTATAAAATAAACCAAAACATCACCAATACAATGAATTGAGATCCTAACTTGTCACAAATGTGTAATTATTCATATAAGAATCTTAATTTAAGTCCAAAACTTAAACACACATACCTAAGGAAGACCTTATATTTTTTAGAAAATCCTTTAATAGTATATTCAAACTCAACAATGGACAACAAGGATTCATAGTCACAAGTATCCACACAAACTCAATATCCTTTTTATTTTGGATATATCCAACTATTTTTTTCTTAAATAAATGTTTAATATAATTACCAATGATATTTAAGAATCAATTAATAATAACATGTATCCAAAAGAAAAATCTTGAGATTCCTACTTAATAAGTAAAATTCAACATACTAGAGAAGATGGAGTTTTAAAACTATTTTTTCTTTCTATAGTGAGATCTTCACCATGTTTGTAACATCAATATTTTTTTCCCTTAGAGAGATATTGAATAAAATAATAATAAATGCATATTTACCAAAATTGATTTTTTTATATGTACCAAAAAATTCTTCTTAAACTAGAAATGCCACTTGCTAAGAATAGAATTCTACTCATGGTTGCAAGAAGAGAACAACCCTGTAAAAATACCATGGCATCACTATTATCTCATTGGAAAACTTTAAAAAAGGAATAAACATGAAAATAATGCCAACCACAACCCAACCAAATTTTAACCTACAGTGTATACCTAATTAGATATTAGGTCTATAAATCAAACCACAATGTCATTTAAAGTTATTAATCACCACGTCCTATGTAAATATAAGTTATAATTATTTGAGTTACTTTTCATGTGAAGTGGTAGTTTGACTTAAAGTCACCAATATGTTAAGAAATACTTCTTGGCTTAAACATAGAGTAGTCAAGTCTAGTCTTAGATTTAGAACTTAACATTAGGTCAAAGCTTTTAGCAATAGAAAAATCTTAGTTTTATCTTTTAAGTAGACCTCTCTCTCTTTGTGTCTATGGGCATATGTAATTTAGGACCTTTGGCTTTATATAAGGTTTATTTGTTTCATAAATTTAAAGTCAAGACAAACAAATAAATAAATGTATGTATTTAAATTAATCCATATGAAATAATTATAATTTAGTCATACATGCTTATAAATTTAAGTATTATGATCCTTGAGATCATGTTTTCCAAGACCCATCCATAATATCAAGGATAGGACTTATATTAGAGTCTCTCACCAAGTCCAAACCTCAACATAATAGATAAAAAAAATTAGAAACATTGATCATGAATGAAACATCAAACTACTCAACACAAGAAACTATCATTCAAAATGAAACACAAACAAGGAAATTAACACATAGAATCACATAAAATTGTCAAATTATATCTACATCCTAGTAGTAAGGTAAATCCATCTTGACCATTGTTTGAATGCCCCCTCAAGAAACCCATTTTACCTCCTAATAGCTAGTCTCAAATTTTATCTAGACATGTATCATCAACAATAGAAAACCAGCACATCCATCCACATTATCACCATAATATTTTACATGTATGATTTGATTGTGTCAAAATAGAAACAATCATCCATCAATTTCATAATATCACAAACTAAGTTAATAAGTATCATCAAGATATCAATTTATAAGTAATCACTATATCAATATGCAAGTAATCAATGTATTACATGTCATGATACTTGTTCTCTCCTTTAGCACTCATCTACATAAGTCAATTTCAAATATTTTTTCTCTTTTTCATTTTCTCCAAAGTGTTTCCTCAACCTTCTAAGTTCCATTTATATAATTCTCATTCTTGCATGACATATTTTTTGACTTCCCATCATGAAATTTTAAGCACATTGACCAACTAGTTGATGACTATTTCACTTCTATAATTGGGTAATATCCCTTTTTCTTGTGTAAATTTTCCTACATCCCTCTATAGATACACTTTGTGATGTTCTACATTTTATCCATGCATCTATTTGTACCACAATTCATGTATCTCCCTTATCTATCCAAAAAATATCTATTATGGGGATGATCTAAGGCATTGAGACATTATTACCTCTACCTTGATCACACAATATTTTGTCTTTTTATTTTCTAGTTCTTTCATTTGTATACGCTCTTACATGTATTATCTTCACTCTGTTGTACTCATTGTTTGCATCTTCCTCATCATGACATTTTGGCGGGGATTCAATGTATAAGGAATCTCTTACATTTTTCATGTTGACCCAAATATGCCATGCATGTTTCCAATCTATTTTCGTATCTTGCCTCCTTAAACCACTTCTACCCTTGTATTGTTATTTTATGCCTATTAGGGATGATGACACGTGTTACTTATATCCTTTATTCCTTACTAATAAACATTTTTTTCATAACCTAATTTGTATAGGTTCATTTTTCCTTGTTCTCATTCCTATATATCTTCACCTATTTTATTCTCTTTTTCACATATTATATCTAATATCCTATTATACTTGTTATCTTGCAACCCAACATTTCTCTTGTATGTTATTATTTGCATTCTTCATGGGAAAAACATATTTTTATTTTTCTAGGGGAAACATCTTATCATTTTCTCTTCTTTATCATATCACGTGTATCATTTTCCTTTTCTAATATCAATTAAGTTCCTTTCTTCTCTCATGATCACTTTCTCTTCGCCCTTCCTTGGGAGAAAATCCATGATTACATGTGTGTTGGAAACACTTCAGTTTTTTATTCTCTTTCCATGATCATATCCTAATTTAATACCTTGGCATTTATTCCTTCCTTTCAGTTTTCCTTATTTTGAATGTATCATATTTCATAAACTTGATATAAAGGGGACATACACTATCTATGCACCCTTAATCGTAACATATGTTTACAAAAAATTTTTTATGGTGGATTTTGAATCACCATACCTTGTTCTCTTAATTTATTTTTCCTCCTTGACACCTTTATTGTGTTTATAATATTTTTTTATAGTGGTTATGGAATATCCATGGTTCATTGATCGATTTGGATCCTTCTTCACTAAACACATATTCAAGTGAATCTTATATAGCCAATATTATGCCAAGGTGGGTCTTTCATCAATATATACACTTTCTAATGATTCCTACATAGCCATTATATTTCCTATATCATCATATCATTCCTAATCTAAATGATCCCCCCTTCCCTCTACCTAGTTGGGCTCACTAGTAGTAGATGATGTATGGTAGAGTGTGATAGTAGTTTTCTTTTTTTTTTTTTCTTTTTTTTTATTCCTAGGTGGATTGGAGGGAAAACCTACAAATTAGATAGTAATAAACAACAAAATATAAAGGAAATTATTATATTGGAGTAGATATGTTAAATTCACAAGAGTACATTAGAGATGTTGATTGGATCTTCTCTATTGTACTATATAGAATGAAATTATTTATACAAATAGGCTATCAAATAAGCTTCACGGTATTTTTTCAAGTGTCACATGTATGGTTCACTAATCGCATGGGCACAATGATGAAATATTTTATATGGTGTCATTTTTTTGGTAGGAACACATGTGTATGTGTAACCAGATGTTGAATGTAATGGTGTAACTAGATGTACTAGAATTTTTAGTCATATTCAAGGTCATAAGATGTACATGAAAAACTTTATCACAAGAAAATTATACATAGATGCATGAGGTTAGTGTCATGTTGGATATAAGAGTACCATGTATCATGAATTGGGTAAAATTAAGCAAGTATATGTTGCAAGTATGAGTAGGTTGTGTTGTCATTGATGCCAACATATCTATCTTTTTGTTGTATTTATGTCAACCTTGGTGATGCTTTGATTAGTTGCATTATATTTTCATTAGTAGTATCACTTGTGTCAACCTCTAGTGTTTCTTTTATGATCATGTGTGTGGTTGAGTTGAAGGTGTTCAAGATGATAAAAAAGGTGTTTGTGGTGCTTGGTTTCCAAGTGCTTTTGAGGAAATTTGAAGAAAAGAGGAAACAATGTGTTGGAGAGGTGTTTTGTGTGACAAAGTAGTGTTCTAGTATCGCTCCACATTTCTTCATGGTTGAATATTTGCTTATGCAATTCAGATATGTTGATTAGACGTGTTCAAAGGTGTTATATCCAAAGTTTTTGGTTTTAGATCATTGTGCAGAGAAAGTTGTGGTCACTAGTGTGTTAATAGTGTATTGTTGTGGTGTCTGGGAGAAATGGTTTTACTCCGCATTAATTCTTTGTAGTGAGGTTTTTGGTCCTACAGATCTAGAAGTATGTTTAAGTTGATAATATCTATCTTCAGTCTAATTTGTTTGAATTTTTGTTCTTTTCAAGGTTTATTTCATGTGTTACAATACGTAGAAGGTTAACTAGGTGTACATGATGATTATGTTCTTCAAGTGAAAGTTATTGTGAAGGAATTTGTTGAATTTTAGGGTATTTATGGAATATTCCAAATTGTGTTTGTTAGAATTGGCTATGGATGCCAAGATCTTTGGACCAAATGGAAAGCACAAAGAAGAGAGAATAATGTGACAAGAATAAACTATATTCTCATCAATATTAATATGACATGAGATAATTTACAATGAGAGACCCCTTGGTTATATAGCCAAGGCATAGGAGTGCATAAGATTATGACAAGTGTCATAATCTTATGACATGAGACAACAATGAAAATCTATCACTCCACCTAAAGTGGAAAGGTGATAATGTGATAACCACCACCAATAGTGGATTACCCACTAAAGGTGGAGAGGTAATCACATGATATTTCCACGAAAGGTGGAAGTGATAAAGTAATAAGATGATAAATCCACCAAAGGTGGAAATTCTCCAACTACCTCCCGTGTGGTCCCTAGGTAAACTTAACTAGGGTGTAATGATGACCTAGGACAAGGTACAACACATTTAATTACACCAACACCCCTTCTTAAGTGCAACTTAGGGAGAATGTACATGAAATAAAACAATGCAAGATGGGTCTTGGCAACTAGGCCATGTTAGGTACCCATGTACAAATGTAATGCAATCTCTCACAAATAGAGAAAAGGAGACAAAGTAGTGGGAAAAACTCCTCCCCAAAAGAGAGATGAAATACAAAATAGAAATACTCTCAATGATGAATGAGAAGGTAAAAACCCCATGTGAGGAAAAAGATCCCCCATAAGAGAGAAGTAGAAGAGAGACAAGGCATCCCCCCCAAGTGTTGAGTCTCCTGCAATGATGGTAGAATCTCGACATTGAATGCTGAAGATGATCCAATCTCATTGAACAACGTTCCTCCCCTTAGGAAGAAACAAAACCAAGGATGTATGCAGGATGTATGTCTCTGAATGATGCTCAAGTGTATCTGTGTCGATGCCGAAGGTTGACACACTCCAAATAAGCATTCTAGGCCACACTGTTGAAGAGGAAAATCCAACATCTAGTAGAGATGAATGTAGAATATAATCCAAAGACAAGGATATCCCCTCTAAAGATAAAAAGCCTCCTCCAAATGTTGTCCAAAAGTATCCACACTCATGTCAAACTGCAAAGAATGATCATGTAGAGAATGAACAAGAGGGTCAAACTGTTCCCTCACAACAATTGAAGAAGGAGCATCTTCATCAAGGAGAAGATAAATGTCATCAATGATGTCCCCCAAATTTGCAAGATGAGACTCCAAAAACATGTCTGAAATGCCTGTCAAGAAACCATCCAAAGTAGACATATCTAGAAGACAATGTATCTGATGCACTGAATCACAAGGAGCCAAAACTGTGGAATCGAATGCAACAATAGATGAGGATGTGATCTCAATAGGAGGAGGAGAAGCAAGAAGAGAAGTCTCTTTGTCAACTGGACATTCAAGACATTTGTTACACTCAAGCTCCTCTAAAGTATCATCATCATAGGGTACATTATCAACATCATCAAGGGGAATTAAACAATCTGCAACATGATCATCTGGGAATGGAGAGATATGATGGTCTCCAAAAATCTCCCAACTCTTGGTCCAAAGTGTGAGTGGGTACTCAATATCCGAGATCTCCACTGGAATATCAACACCAATATATGTACCAATTAATCCTACAATGTGATCATTATTATTATCCCAAATTGATTACTTCAAAGGTGTGTCTGGTTCAGGTATGAGCCCATAAAGGTATAGAAAAAGCTTAAGCCACCTGAGATGTGTCAGGATACCTTTCTTCCAAGACTCATAATTTTCCTTATTCAACATTACCACAAAAGGATGAATAGAAAAACCTATGATACCTCCTCAAATGAGATCAAGATGATCATACCACTGAGAAGTACATGTAGAATTATGCACTTTCGAAAAAAATGACACCCAAAAATGTTACCGTAGGAGCAAGATATGAGCTCCCAAAGTTCCCAAAATGAGGACGGAGCAGCAACACCTGTGAGAATCTGCAATTTCTAGAAAAACCAGAAGCCAAAACCAAAAAATGATTGCACTATTGCGAAGAGCACGAAAAATGAGCCCAAATCAAAAAAGGAGTCAAAATGAGAAAGTTATGAGCTTTCAAAGTTGGACTGCAAATTCAAAATTGCAAACTGTGAGGGGGCCAAAAATTTCAAATGGGCGTTGACGTCCACGCTAACACTTTACTGACATCAGCAATTTACTAGCTTAAATTTGATTGTCTCCTGCACATCAAAAATGAATATTCCCTCTATTAGAGAATATTCACTTTACTGCAGCTTAAAATTGACAGCTAGAAGCATGTCGTTGGTCGGCAGACACCCTAGAATATTTGGCTGGAATATTCTTTTATTCTTTAGAATCTTCACTTTCACCGGTTGATTTTTTTGAGCACCGGATTTTACTTTTCAAGTGCCGGTTTTTTGAAATGACCAGTCGACGTGATTTTTCTGCTTGATTTCTTTGATGGCGTCGGAATATGTATATGCCAATGGTGGGGCCGTGACCATAAGGCCATGCGGCTAGTGGCTTGTCATGTGGCAGATAGTGGAGGGAGTGGCGGGTACACCATACCCTACCCCCTACAAGTACCAAAAATCCGCAGAAAATCTCTACATTTTTTTTTTTTTTTAATTTGATGATTTTTTTTAATTTTTTTTTACAATAATTTTTTTCGGAAAAAAAATTCGATTAAAATCATACCGTTGATGCAATGATGTCGACTTGGGGGTCGTACAACTTTTCGAGAATTTTTTTTTTTTGTATCACTGGATAACTTGCTCCTAAATGGATGAATTGATAGTTGATCTTAGGGTTTTTGGCCCTTTTGGACGCGATGGCAGGGTCGGATTTGACCCAAAATACTCCAAAAAAGTAGCTACCTTCTAGCTATGGCAACCACAATTCAGCTTGAAACCCTCATAGATTTGGCCTAGTATGTCTGATTTGGATGAAACAAAAGGAAAAATTGACTTTCTTGAACCTTTTAGATGCAATGGTGAGCTTAGATTTGCACCAACAAGCTTTGATATAAACCTGCAATAAAGAGCCAAAAATGGAACCTCCCCAAATCTGGTACCTCTCTTTAGAAAAAGACTCTCCAATGGCACCCAACCCATTCTGATACCATGTTAGAACTATGGAGATAAATCAAATCTAGCTTGGAGATCGGTTTGTTTTGCTTTCTTGTTTTATTTTCATGCTAGTTTGTGCTCTATTGTGCTTGTTAGGGTTTTTTAATTATAATTTGTTTATGCATTTTGCTCTAATATTTTTTACCCTAACTACAAAATCTATGGTTGAGAATGAAATGGATATGAAGATCAAATGTTTGAGATTTGACAAAGGTGGAGAGTTCACCTCCAATGAGTTTAACATTTTTTGTGAAGATCAAGGAATAAAGAGGAATTTTTTGGCCCCTAGGACTCCTCAATAGAATGGAGTGGTTGAAAGGAAGAACAAGAAGTAGCAAGAACTATGATGAAAGAAGAAAACCTATAAAAAGTATACTAGAGAGAAGCAATTTATACTACAGTCTACATACTTAATAGAGTACAAGCAAAAGAAAATAGTTAAAAGACTCCTTATGAGTTATGGTATGGAAGGACTCCTACAGTGAAATATTTCAAAGTGTTTGAAAGAAAATTTTATATCAAGAGAGATGATGAGATCTTAGGAAAGTTCGATTCAAGATCTGATGAAGGTATCTTCCTTGGATATTCTACAAAAAGAAAAGCTTACCGGTGCTACAACAAGAGGTTCAAAAGGGTTGTTGAAATTGAAAGTGTCAAAGTGGGCGAAGATCTACATAAAATCTCAATGATGATAGATGGATATGAATTAGATGATTCTTCTTGTAGAGAATAATAAAAGGATAATTGTAAGGAAAACGTGTAGAAGTTGAGAAAATACTCCACAAACCCTGAAGATCACTTGCATGCAAATAACCTATCACAAAAGAAGAGATGGAGACAAACAAGCAAGGGTTCTCTAAAAACTGAAAATGTATATATCAGAGAGAATGAGAGAATGAATTGATGTGATAATCCAATGAGATCAATCCTTATAAAAGGAGATTGAGAAACCCTAAAGTGTAACCCTAAAAGGAGAAAATTTAATAATTAATATAATTATTAAATGTCACTTTATGCAAACTAAAGTGAAATCTTAAGAAGGGAATAAACATAACTTAATTAACACAATTAAGTTAAAACCTTTACTCTAACAAAATGAAGTACTAATTGAAGAGGAAGAATCTCCTGAAAGGATCGCTAAGACCCCTAAGTATGTGTAGAAGAATAATTATGAAGATCAGATTATTTATGACAAGAAATGGTGTATTGATAAGAAGAAAGGTATAGAAGAACAAGAAAACTTATGTTTACTTTCCAAAGTTTAACCTAAAACTATGATAGAGGCATGCAAAGATGAGTATTGGATCAAGGCTATGGAAGCAAAATTGATGTAAACTAAAAATAATCTAACATGGGAACTTTTCCCAAGACCAAAAAATAAGAATGTGATTGGAACTAAGTGGGTGCTCTACAATAAACTAAATGAGATTGGAGAAGTTTTAAGGAATAAGTAAAGGCTTGTGTGTAAAGGTTACTCACAAGTGAAAGGAATAAATTTTGAGCAAAATTTTCCTCTGGTGGCAAGGATGGAGCTACTCGGATGCTTTTGGATTTTGTAGCACACAAGATTTCAAAGTGTATTAGATGGACGTGAAGTCTATATTCTTGAATGATGGATTAGAAGAAGTTTACATTGAACAACTAGAAGGGTTTCAGTTATTAGATAATCCTAATATGGCATGTAGATTAAAGAAGGAATTATATGGACTCAAGCAAGCTCCTAGAGATTGGTATGTAAGATTGGATAGGTACTTATTAAAACAAGGATTAAATAAAGGTACCATAGATAGCAATCTTTACTTTAGGGTGGAGAAAGATCAAATCTTTATTTTAGTAGTGTATGTTGATGGCATAATATGTAGAGGTAATGAAGCAATGTGCAAGTGATTTTCAGAAGAGATGTATAAAGAATTTGAGATGTCTATGTTTGGGGAGATTATTTTTTTCCTTGGACTAAAAATCAATCAGATAGGAAAAGGGATATTTATTTCATAATCTAAGTATGTCAAGGAAATGTTGAAGAAGTTTGGAATCGGTGACTCTAAACTGATATGTACCCCTATGGTTGTTGTTTGCAAGTTCATAAATAATGATGAGTCTCCTAAAGTTGATCAGAGAAAGTACAGATCAATGATTGGAGGACTGGTGTATCTAACTACTACTAGACCAAATATCATGTATGTAGTTTGTCTTGTGGCTAGATTTCAAGAAGATCCCAAAGAGTCACATGTGGTAGTAGTGAAGAGAATATTCAGATACTTGAAGGGCAATTTGAAATATATATTATGGTATCCAAAGGATATTGATTTCTATCTGAATGATTATATTTGATGCAGATTGGGTAGGTTGTGTGGATGATAGAAAAAGTAAAAGTGGTGGTGCATTCTTTCTTGGAATGTCTTGGCTAAGAAAGAAGAAGGATTTAGTGTCATTATCTACTACAAAGATAGAATACATTATTGTAGCATCATGCTACACACAGGTGTTGTGGATGAAGAAAAACTTGAAAGATATCAAAGTGGTATATGATGAACCAATTTATATATTTTTTGATAACACAAGTGCTATCAATATTTCAAAGAATCTAGTAACGCATTCAACAAAAAATATATCTCAATCTGGTATCACTTTTTAAGAGAAAAGGTTACATAGAATGAGATGAAGTTGAAGTATGTGCCTACTAAGGATCAAGTTTTAGATATCTTCACTAAGGCTCTTACTAAGGATAATTTTGAATATCTTTGGGAGAAGTTGGGGGTTGTTGCCCCTCCTTTGAACTAGATGTATAAGAATATGCATCAATCTAGTGGATCCCAAGATTCATTCCTTACTTTGGATTGATGTTGGTGGCTACCTCTCTAGGGGAGTAGGTAGTGGCATTGTAGGTTGTTGTAGTTAGGGGGAGTAATTTTTTTTATTGTATGGTATGAAAGTGTCTTTCCTTTGTCAGTTGTGTCAAAAGGAAATTATTGGTTAGTGCAGAGAAGGTGTGAAGAAAAAGAGTGTAGTTAAAAGAAAAGGAAGTTGCAAAGCTGTAAAAAGTAAGAACAATGGAAGAAAAAATATATGTATGTAAAAGGGGGAGATATAAAAGTTTTGTTCCCTTTTCCATTGATGTCAAAGGGGGAGAGAGTAAGAAAAAAGGGGGAGAGAGAGTTAAGGAGAATGATATATGAGAATTTTTTGGTATGGAGTAGTGTGTTCATGATCAAAGTTGTTTTTTTTTTATTGGTGGTTTTTCACATCATGTATTTCCATCAATGAAAAAGGGGGAGATCATTGCAAGTATGAGTAGGTTGTGCTTTTATTGATGTCAACCTTGGTGATGCTTTGATTAGTTGTAGTATGTTGTCATTAGTAGTATCACTTGTGCCAACCTCTAGTGTTGTTTTGATGAGAATGTGTGTGGTTGAGTTGAAGGTGTTCGAAATGATAAAAAAAAAGGTGTTTGTGGTGCCTAGTTTCCAAATGCTTTTGAGAAAATTTGAAGAAAAGAGGAAATAGTGTGTTGGAGAGGTGTTTTGTGTGGCAGAGTAGTATTATGGTTTTTCTCTACATTTCTTCATGGTTGAATATCTACTTATGTAGCTTGTATAGGTTGATTAGACATGTTTAGAAGTGTTATATCTAGATTTTCTAGTTTTGGATCATTATGCAGAGAAATTTGTGTTCACTAGTGTGTGAATAGTGCATTGCAGTGGTGTCTGGGAGATGGTTTTTCTCTACATTTCTCCATAGTGAGGTTTTTGGTCTTACGGATTTGTACGTATGCTTATATTGATAGTATTTATCTTCAATATTTTTTTTTTGAAGTTTAGTTCTCTGCAAGGTTGGATTCATGAGTTATGATATGTGGAAGGTTTATTAGGTGTACAGGATGAGTATGTTCTTTAGGTGAAATTTGTTGTGAAGGAATTTGTTGAATTTTAGGGTTTTTATGGAATATTATAGATTGTGTTCAAGTGATGCATGTTATCCATGAGTCATATTTTGATCTAAGTAAGTGTGTACATCAATGCTTAATGGTGTTTACAAAGGTTCAGTTGACCTTGGGTGTTTACACTAATTTCAAATATTCTTCAATGTTTGTGGAAGAGTGGTATGGTGTGTATTTAGTTCTGAGTTAAGGTGTGTTGTGGTCCACTTTCATTCCTTTCCACCTTCATAATGCTTAGTGTTGATCTAATTTGAATTTGTAGGGTTGAGGTGCATAACTGACCTTGTTAATGTTTTTCAAAGTTGAGGATGGTATAAATAAGTGTTGAGTTGATGGAGAATTGAGAGTGCAAAGTGGTGAAGTGTGAAAGTTTGAAATGCAATACGAACTTTAATGTGTTAGGCTATTGGAAGTAGTAAGAAGAAGGTTTCTACATTCTTCAAAGAGGATGTGAATGTGTTGGAGGTGTTGTGGTGGATCCTTCTATTTCTTTGAGATGGACTTCTCATTGTAACATTCTTCTTTCTTCTTTTTTGTAATCTAGTTGTGAGCCCTTCTTTTCTTTTGGGAAGTGAGCCTATTGTATTCGAGGTTGCAATTAATTTATACTATGAGCTAATCCTCACTATGGTTTTTCCCTTCTTAGGTTTTCCACATAAATCTAGTGTTCTCGTGTGTTTAGATGTATTTCTACTATTGTTTCTCATGTTAACATTTTGTTAATGCATGATAAGGATTTAAAGGGTTATTAAGGGTTTAAGGACTAATGCAGATTTGAATGTTAAAGATGATTTTAATGTTTTAATGTACATCTAATTCACCCCCCTCTCAGTTTTATTGTGCATTCAATAGAAGATGGCATCCCTAAAGGGAATACTCAAGAATTTATACATGGCTAAATTTGGACTATTCGCCCCTTTTTGAAAAGTAACGGTCCTCATAACATCAATGCCAAGCTAAGAAAACTAGAAGCTAAGTTGTTCCAAGTTGTATTGCTTGGTGTGATCTACATTCTACTTGGTCTTGAATAGGATAAATATTCAATTTCATTGGTTTAAGTACGATCCATCAAAAAATCAATTATATCCTCATTTGAGGCATTATGGGCATGCACAACATCCAAGTCTATGTTATACAAGCCGATCTACAAGCCGATCTATCACTAAGTCTCCTCCATCATCTTTCTCTTGCATGAGTCCTTGGAATCTTTCATTCCATATCTCTCTGACCTAACTCAACGACATGCCATCTTTGGTCATTACATTCACATCTACAATTATGGCCATAACCGCTTCCAACTCTTCCAACTGCTCAGTTAAATTATTAACTGCTTCCTGAATCTCATCCTTATGCTTGCTCAAAAATTTAGTTCTAAACTTAAGTATACGAGAAGTCTTTTCTACAAAATATTTATTATCATCTTCGAGAATAGATTCTTCTAGAAGCGTAGTTAGAGGCAATGTATTTATCTTCTTTAACTTTTCAATATACTCCCTATACTCTTCTTCTAGTTTTTCGGATGCCTCAATATATTGATGCATCACTTTTATTACTCCTTCTGCCTCCTTGTAGGTTTCAAACCATTTTCCCAAAACCTCACCTACCTCTCGGTTCACTTTGTCTATCCATTTGTCCACCATCTTCGCCTTACCTCTAACCTGCACCAAATCATCAACCTCCTTTTTGCTTAGCAAAACAGGAGTCTCAATTGCTGCAACTTGTTGTGACCTTGGAGAGGAGACACTCTTCAAGAATGAATGTAATTGATCCAATTGAGCCTTAAGCTCATCTTTCTTTTGTTTGTCCTTGATCATTCTTGATTTAGTCGTTGAAGCCACCACATGAATCAGATTCATTTGTTGATTTCTAGTGGGTCTTCCCAAGTTAACCTTACTCAATTGATAGTCTGTGAGCTGCATATCCCCTACCTCCTTTTCAGTCATAGGCACGGCACATTCAACAACTATCTCCCCTTTATCCGTGATTCTGGTAGAATGCAAAACTTTAGCCTTCTTCTTAGGCCTTTCCTGTTCAATCTCCTTCATCATGTCCTCCCAATTAAGAGGTTGAGAAGGTGTTCTAGCTCTCTTCTCCAAATCTAATTTCAACCATGTAGGGGTACTAGGAGTAGTCATCATCATGGAAGAGGAAGCGACAACTGTAGAGGATGGCTGAACATTTACCTCAGGTTGAGAATCAACCTTTGCTTTTTCTTGTGGCTCCTGCAGCACATGCATCTGTACCAACTTCTCAGCCTCTTCTCTATCTCTTTGTTCTTGCACTTTCTTGTCTTCTTCTTCTTTTCTCAATCTCTCCTCTTCCATCTGATCCTTCTCTAACTTCTCTTTCTCTAAGGCCTCTTTTCCAACCGTTCTGCCTCCAAAGATTTAATTTTTGCAGCTTCGACCTCTTCTTCCTTTTGCTTCCTAATTAGCTCTTCAACCTCTTTTTCTTTGCTTATCTTTTCTGATCCTTCCTTTTCTATCCTTTCCATTTCCAAGGCTATGAGTTTCTCTGCCTCTTCCCTTCCTTCTTCAGCTTGTTGTTTCTTTATTAGCTCTTCAGCATCTCTCTCCTTTCTTAGAGCTTTAGCTTCTTGTTCTTTCTGTTGAGCTTCCTCTGCAAGCTTCAGTCTAGCAACTGGGGCTTCCTTTTCTCTTCGATTTCTTGCTTTCTCCTCCTCGAGATCATGGATCTTCTGTATTAATTCTAGCCTATCATTTTCTACCTTGACCTTGATCTCATGCTCTCGTAGCCTCATTAGCTCCTCCGTTTCATCAGTTGTTGTCCTTGTTTCAACTTCTTTTACCTTTAATTGCTGTTGTTGAAGTAGAGCATCAGCTTGTAACTTTGCATCCATTTCCTTTTGCTTCTCCGTAGTAGCCCTTGCATCAAACTCTCTTGTAGCATCTTCAAACTATTTCCATTGCTCTTCCTGTGTCAGAATCTGCTCAATAGTACCCTCCAAAGGCATGTTTTCTTGTAGGTCCTTCTCTGAAAGAGTTTCATCTGAGTCTGTCTCAACTTCTACCAATTCTTCCTCCACTTCTTTTCCTTTAGCAGCTTCAGCCATGGCATAAAGTACTCCTTGAACTTCTTTACTTTTCTTTCTTGTGAGTGGGGCTTGTGCAGATGACTCACCCAATGCAGGCGTAGAAACAACAAATTCAATTGGAACATCTCCCTCTGGTGTCTCTTCTTCTTCATCGACCACCTCAAGTTCTATTTCTTCAACATTAGGAGGAAAGAATTCCAATGGCTCTTTGGGAGGTGTCTTCCTTTTAATCCTCTTGTACCCTTTACCTTTCTTGAGGATTGGTCCTTGAGGAACTTGAGTTCTCAACATTAACCATTGCACACTTCTATCCAAGACTGTTCTTCCAATTTTCTTAATATCAATTGTTTCTTCCTCATTCCAGTCTATTGGATCTAAGATTTTAGTGCCAATATTGAAAGCTTCATATGAGAGATCTAATACAATTCCATTATCCACCAAAGTGTCAGGAATATTTTCTTTAATACCAAGTTCTGACATGAGTGAGACCAATAATCTCTCATAATTCTTCTTCCTCAAGTCATACTCATCCTGCCGATCACACCAAAAATCTTCTAACAAATTAAAATGTCTAGTAAACACTGAAGGTAATAAAGCATACATCTTCTTCTTTGGATCAAAATACTTACGAGCTATATACAATCCCAATTTCAATTGTATCAACTCATTACAAACCACCTTTGCTCCCTTCAAGTGTTGACAACCATATTCCCCCAACTTCATGGGAAATTTATGGCATCCTATCTTATGCTTCATCCCAAATCTAGCATTAACTCCAATGGCTTGATACACAAACTCCATAAGCACAATTCTATTACTGCAACATCTTGGAAGTAAATGGGGATGACCCTCAAAACCAAACAATCTGAAGTATGTAAATTTGGGGTATTGGATGTACCAACTTCCCCATTCAGAAATGAATGCCATAGCTTCTTGACTTAATCTATATCCTGCATCCCACTCAACTGGTTGATAACCACATATAAAAAGGCATCATTGACTCTCCTGAAGTGAGTCTCAACAACCTGAAGAGATAATTGATCGTAGTGTTCCCATACCTTCCTTTGTCCATCCAAGACTCCCATTATACCTACTCTATGTAATCCTGGGAAAATCCCCAATCTTGCTGCAGCATAGACCACATATGAAGTCATAAAGAAAGATTTGGTCTATCTGACCCTTGTGAGCTGATCATGTATGGCATCAAAAACAATCATTAACCAATAAAATTGATAATCAGATTGAAAGATTACTTGAATAAAATGAAACATCCATTCCTTAAAGTGGAAGGTATCCCTCTTCCCAAACACTCTGGTCAACATCAATATCAAATCAGATATCTCCTTCTTGAAATCAGCCCTCTTTGGCTAGTCTGCCAGCTTGCTTAAAGATTTCTTCTCCATGCTTAACCATCTTTTATTTAAGTGAGACTTATTGGAATCTTTATGCTTGCTGTATTTCTCCAATGCTCCTGCCTCAGTTAGCTGCACCAAATTCTTGGGATCAGGAACATTAAATATGCTTTGGAACATTTGCAGAGTAAGATCTATAATCACATTATTCTGTGAATCCATGCATAATCTTGTAGCTGGATCATAAGTACTGGCCACTGTCAATATCAACTCCGGACACTGAACTGATAAAGGAAACATAGCGATATGTGCAAGACCGGAGTCAACAATCCTTTGAGTTCTCCCTGTCAAGTTTTCCGGTTCTGCAAAGGTCTCTTCATGTAATTCTTCAAAACTATGCTGGCCCAGATTAGTATCTATGATATCTGACCAGTCTGATTCCACTTTGCTTGCTTTCACCACTGGATTGCTAGATCATACCTCAATGTATAAGGCAGCTGTTCTGGTTTCACCTTCTTGATTTTCGATGCTGTTTTTGATGTTCCAGCCGGTTGATTCCTTCGAGCAACCTCTCCTAACGTTCCTGACATCTCTCAAATCTCCTACAAGAAAACCTCTAATTAGACCTTTAAATAAATCATCATAAAACCATGCTTTAAAAACATACCTGTTACACATACATTGGAGTCGGAACCAGACAAAAGTTCAAAACAATCGCTTTTACAACACTAGCGGACTCGGAGCAAAAACTAATATAGGAACTTTACCAAATAACAAATGGGCTCGGAGTCAGAGTCGGGGAAGTTATTAGAACCGGGATCAGAACAAAAATCGGATTTGGTTTTCTTTGAATTTTCCATTTTTTTCATATTTTATTTCCATTCCGCCTCCGCCTCCAATTTGGTTATCATTACTTTGACAAAAGACTTTCCCACTATATGCGGAGCCGAACAAGGGATGAAAATGGAACTGACAACCTTCGCAAACAAAATTCTTAAGTTCAAGATCAGTTCCGATCCCGCCTCCACCAATTTATCCTATACTTCAAGGAAACCTTTTAGAACTCGGAATCAGAAACAAGATAGAAATGGAATTGATAACCTTTGTAAAACAAAACTCTTATGTCCATAATCCATTCCAATCCCACCTCCGCCTATGCTAATCATGACATCATCAAATTTATTCATTTTCAACATAACTTCATGATTAAACTTAGGTCGCTATAAAATGGCAAAGGAGCTTAAAAACTCTACCCTCATATGACCGTGGGGAACAATTGCATTTTAGGGCCATTTATTTAAATCTTATTTAAACTAATTGTAGAGACCAACAAAACCCTAATCTAACAAACCAAATAAAACTAGGGCACGGGTTTAAAACCCTTCCATTCTACCAAACGATCAAACCCTAATTTAAACAATAAATCTAATCTACCCTAACTCACTGTAAAATCTCTAATCTACCTCACTATAAATACTTAATCTAACTCACACCATTAAAAATATTTAATCTAATCTAACCTACTGCAAATCAAAAACAACACGACACAATCATGATTAAGACATGAAAGCGACGATGCCCTAAAAATAGAAAGCAACGACACAATAAAAAAAGAAAACAAAGATTTAAAGCAACACAAATAAGCCAAAACAAGAACCTGCTCATTCAATCACATTGATGATCATAAAATTGCTTTGAAGCACAATGATTGAACACGCAAGCTGATACAAAGCAAAAACACAAGGAACACAACTACAAATAAACAACGAAAAACAAAGATAAAAGACCTACCTCAAATGCAAACAAAGCCAAGCCAACTTTCTAAATCAATTCGCACACAATATCCCTTCTCTATCTCAATCAATTTGCTCAAACGAACTCTGCTATTGCTCTTCACACTCTCAGACTTGTAATAATAACAATAATGATCGACTTTAACCCTTAATAAAGAAAAATATGTGAATTTCTACCTACACCGACAACCACCATTAATTTATTAAAATGCAGTAAAGGCGGAGTCAAAACTGTAAGAGAATGAATACTGGTCTGCAGTGCAACTTCAGTCAAAAAGTCAACAACAAAAATTGGTGGGGGCGGAACTAAAATGGAAACAGGATCTTAACTTATAAAATTTCCAAATCTCATTCCCATTCCGGCTCCGCATCCGACGACTAAAAACAAAACAAAAACAAACACAAAAGTTAAATAAAAGACCAACCTAATAAAACAAAAACACAAAAAACGAGACAAAACAACCATAAAAAAGTAGTGGAGTCGAGATCGGAATAGAATTTGATTTTGCAAATTTTAATAACAACCATCCTAATTCCCACTCCGGTTCTGCTTCCGCTAAAAACCAAAAACAAAGACAAAGAAAACACCATCGGGATAGAACCAAAAACAAGCCTCAAAAGAAATTTCAAAACCCGATTCAGCTCCGGTTCTGATTTCAACAGAGAAACCAAAGAAAAACAAAGTATTGGCAAAACTAGACTCCAAACTTTGTTTGAAAAACAAGTAAATACAAAAACACAAAGGGGGACCCATTTTGACCAAGACAAAAGATGGGGTGGTTATGCAAGGCATAACAAGCCTCATTAGAAAATCAAAATCTCATTGGTTACATTCAATGTCTCAGTGAAATTGTACAACTTACAGACACTATATAAACAAAATACTCTTATTTTCATATACTTGTATTGTTTTCTCCTTCCTTAACTCTAGTCCTTTTGGAAGGGTAGTGACCTCCTATAGGGGCTCAACCCATTTAATCCCCTTACAAATCCACAGATTTCCAGCCACTATTGGTTTTGGCTCCTCCAAACTCTTCCTCGTTGGTATTCACCTTTCACTTCTCCAATTTGGAGCTGCAGTCTAAAAATAAGGTTTCAAAATTTGCACATCAAAAACTCAAAAAATTCAAATAATACAGAGGATAAAATTCAAACATTTTATTTTCCTTTTTCAACTATGGCACCATAAACTTAGGCACTAGATATAGTGAATGTATCAGAATTAGATATAAAATCCAACAAAAGCATATTTGGAAGTATATTTTTATGAGATATTATAATTACAAGTTCCACTAATTATAATAAAGAGAAATAGTTTTACCTTTCTGCATCAACTAATGCAATTCTGATAACTTTTAGAGGATTGACAATGCTAGCCTTTATCATATCAACATACGCACCTGCAAGTTACAACCCAACATTAAAATTATTCATTAGACTCAACATCTAAGAAAGAAAAAGAAACTTCAAAACATTATCAATTTAGTAAAAAAAACATCAATTTCAAAGATCAAAGTAGCCAATGCTTCACTCTCTACATCCTCTGCTACAATCAAAAGAGGCCTTTTTTATGTGATAAATGCAACAAGAAATTATATTATTTTTCAAAACTTATCACTATGTACTTATGAACCAAAGATCATTCAAATTGTCAAACTAATCAATGTGACTACCTAATTTCTTTCTATCACATACACTTTGGGTATACAAGATCATTTATAATCCCAATTATTGAACTATAAAATTCAGCAACACAATGAAATTATATCTTAAGTAAAATGTAAATCAAATCAACATTACATGTCAACTTATCAATTGATCTCAAATTGTATATACACCTTTTTCATATAGCTTAAGGACATCTACAATAGATATGCACAAAATGAATTTGGTGGAAAGGGTTTTGAAACTTTCAAGCGAATACAATTTCTAGGTGTAAAGCCAAATTACACAACCTTTGACAACATCCTGCCTGCATGTTCCAAAATGGGTGCTTTGAAACAAGATATGAATATCCATCAATGCATAGACAATACACGACAATATCCCTATAAGAAATGTGGTCTATGAATTGCAATATTGTAGGATATGCACAAAATGGATTTTTTGAAAAGGCTTTAGAAACTTTCAAGCAAATGCAATTGGCAGGTGTAAAGCCAGATTCCACAACCTTTTCTAGCATACTCCCTACCTGTAATAAATTGAGAGCTTTGGATAGGGTATGTACATCCATAAAATCATAACAAAAGGTGGATTTTTGTCAGATATTATGGTTGGAAATGCTCTTGTAGATATGCATGCAAAATGTGGAAGCACAGGCAAGGCACACAAACTATTTGACAAAATGCCTCAAAGAGATGTCATCTCATGGAATGCAATGATTGCAGGTTTTGCAGAAAATTATTAGCAATTGTATTTTGTTGTGCTACAGTTGTGATAGGTTGCTAATGAAATGAAGGAGGTTATTTAAACTGTGACAATATTTTATTTTTAATTTTTTCAGTTGTGATAGATTGTCAACAGAATAAAGGAGGTTATTTAAACCTTTAAAATTTCCTATTATATTCAAGTGTTTCAGCTTTGAGAGGTTGAAAATGGAATTGGAGCGGTTATTTAAACCTCTGCAAATTTCTATTTTCAAGTGTTGCAAATGTGATAGGTTTCCAATGGAATCAAGAAGGTTATTTAAACCTCTACAGTCTTCTATGTTCAAGTGTTGTAGATATGACAGGTTTCCAATAGAATCAAGGGGGTTATTTAAACTTTTACATATTTCTATGTTCAAGTGCTACAGTTGTGACAAGTTGCCAATGGAATGAGGGAGGTTATTTAAATCTATACACCCTACCATGTTCAAGTGTTGCATTTGTGACAGGTTGCCAATGGAATCAACAAGGTTATTTTAACATTCACACCCTTCTATGTTCAAGGTTGCAGTTGTGACAAGTTACCAATGGAATCAAGGAGGTTATTTAAAGCATGACAATATTTTAGTTTCAAATGTTGTAGCTGCAATAGATTGACAATAGAATCAAGGAGGTTATTTAAACCTTTGAAACTTCCTATTATGTTCAAGTGCTACATTTGTGATAGGTTGAAATGGAATCGGGGAGGTTATTTAAACCTCTACAAATTAATATTTTCAAGTACTGCAGACATGACAAGTTGCTAGTGGAATAAGGAAGGTTATTAATTAAACCTCTAAAATCTTCTATGATCAAGTGTTGCAGCTATGACAGGTTGCCAATAGAATCAAGGAGATTATTTAAAATTTTACACCCTTCTATGCTCAAGTGTTGTAGTTGTGACAACTTGCCAATAGAATCAAGGAGCTTATTTAAACCTCCACACCCTTTTATATTCAACTGTTGCAGCTATGACAGGTAGACATATATGCTATATGTGGAATCATAGACAAAACGCTTGAATTGTTTGACAAAATGCCTCAAAGAGATGTCATCTCATGGACTGAAATGATTTACTGTAGAATGTGCACAAAATGGATTTTGCAAGGAACCTCTCAAAATATTTGAATTAATGAAGCACTCTGGAACACATCCTAACATTGTAAGCTTTGCTTGGGTTCTAGGTGAATGCAGTCATGTAGGTTTAGTGGATGAGGGCTACACATGCTTCACACTTCAATAACCCTTATTGCATTACAATTTACATATATAGTTGATCATTAGGTGTGCATGGTTGACCTTCATGTCCATGCTGGCTATATTGAGGACACCCTAACCATTATTACTAAGATGCTAGTTAAATATGTGGTACATGTGGATCATATATGAATGTAGGTTGAGTATTTATAACAACACTACTTTTTTAGTTGGATCCTAAAAATGTCGCAGCTTACGTTCTTCTCTAAAACATTTGTATGGGGTTCAAATAGTAAAGAGATTGATGAAAGTCAGAGGAATTAAAAAGATACCTGGATGTTATAGTTGGATATGCTCTGGTAGACATATATGCAAGATGTGGAATCATAGACAAAACACCTAAATTGTTTGACAAAATGCCTCAAAGAGATGTCATCTCATGGAATGAAATGATTGATTGTAGAATGTGCACAAAATGGATTTTGCAAGGAACCTCTCAAAATATTTGAATTAATGAAGCACTCTGGAACACATCCTAACATTGTAAGCTTTGCTTGGGTTCAAGGTGCATGCAATCATGCAGGTTTAGTGGATGAGGGCTGCACATACTTCACACATGAGTAACCCTTATTCCATTATAATTTACATATATAGTTGATCATTAGGTGTGCATGGTTGAAACAAAGTGAACGTAACAACATAAATTTTATAAACCATATAAAAATTGGAAGAATGACAAAGTAGGATGCTACCAAAAGCAATCTCCAGTGCAAAAAAAAATTCAATTATATCTTAGGTACATAAAACACAGAGTAAAAAGGTGTTTGCAACATTGTACACATCGATCATTAAGATCGTCCTTGAGAACTTGAAGCTACCATATGATTCATTTCTCTCCACATTTTTCTCTAATTTAAATTTGATAAGAGAAGGTAAGACTCTGTATTTTATTTTATTGAGCTCCGTTGATGCAAGGGTGGTTGGTTTTCACCTGTAACAACTCAATTCAGATCAAACAAACAACAATTAGATTCAACAAACCTCTTCAATGCACCCTTTTCAGTATCACACTATCCTTTGTCTAGTAGGTTTGTAGACCTATATTTGGCTACTTTACTCATAATCCCCTCACCAACCCAATGTCTCTTGATGGTTTTGAACACCTTTTAGGGAAACTTAAACATAAACCAAAACCACCCTCAACTCCTTTGGATCAATTCATTCAAAAACCTAAGACAACATTGTCATATAAGACCGATTAGGTTTATTATACAAGTAAAGTATCTTTGAATCTCACTAGCAACCTGAAATAACCACCCAACCCTCTTAAACAAGTATCTTTAGAGAACTATGTTCCAATTAGAGCATCTGACATTTACCAACTCATCACTGAAATAACATAAATTCACAAGGTACCAAGCCTCAAATAACCAAACCCTCATCCCAAGAAATAACCAAACCTTTTTACACCTTCATTGTTATCATAGAAATAATTTCAACATAGCATTTGCAAGCTTTTCCCATATTGATTTCATCATCTTACAATGGTTGTCCCAAAAGAACAATATTGACATTCACAAGCCTCAATCCCCAATTTCACCATTCAAACAAATATGTCTAATTCAACACTTGGTTATCCTTTCTCAGGTCCAAATCAACTTGAATCCCCTAATTACCAAACCCAAGAACAAATATTACCTATTTGAAGACAAATTTCTTGTCTAGGCTGCCCTAATGCTTGTAGCAATTCACGAAGGTCTGTCAGAAGTTAATTTTGAAATTGAAACAAAAAATAAATCAAACATTTAGATACCCATTTGGATCTACTAAAACATATGTCAAAATGGGCATATGGTCTTTTGCAACATATGGATCAAATCTTGAAATCTCAATCAACATTTAAGCCTATGTAGGACTGTCATCATCAAGGGATTATTGGATATGTTACCTCCATCATCAAAATTCCCTAAAAAGCACTTGGAGCATGTCAAACTAAACTTATTCAGGCTTAAAATTTCATTAAATTTTTGCCACATACAATATTTATTCAAACCCTAGGTATTGTTCATGCTCTTTACCCTGTTTAGCAGACCGTGCTTCAGGAAACAATCCAAAACTTTGATCTTTTCTAATCTAATATTTATATTCTCACCTCAAGGCCTCTATAATATGGATGTATACATGTCATGGAGTGCTTCAACCAAAAAAATTAGGAGATTTCAACCATAAAATTGAAAGAAACTTAACTTTCTTTCCACTGTTTACCCTAGTAAGCGTTTCTCACAGTTTTAGGAAAAATCACCAAATCTAAACCAAAATTGTATGAAGATTCAAGAAAAAAAAAAGGAAAAGGAGGGGAATTGATAGCACCATCAATTAAAAACATTCTCATGAGCCTTCTTATTTGTACAAATCAACACGAAGGTCTGAAAATAACTGTGTTAACTAATTTCTGAGAAAAAAGAAGACTTCATTGATGACTTTCCAACTCTTCCATTTAATACATGCTATTTAATCTCCTCTCTACCTTTGCAACAAGATATCATGCCTTTTTAAAGGATTTTCACCTTCTTCCAATGAGAAAAACCACCTAAACTTCCTCTGACCTTTGGTATTCCTTGCTTTTGCATATTTTGTGTTTTTTTGTCTTTTTGCTATTTTAGCAACATTTTTGAAATTTTAACTTTTCCAACCCCCTAGTGACCTACTTGGGACCTTAAATACAATGAAATAGGTCTTCATATGACCTTTAACATGAATTTACAAATAAACACTCAATTTTGAATAATTTGCCTATGAGAGGCAACTAGAGAAACTAGGTGCTCCAACACCATTGATGACCCAAAATGATCTTATTTGCCATAACCTAAGACTCACAAACTAAAACCCTTCAAATCCCTTAATTAAATATCTTGCATCTTTTATGCATTTATTGACAACTTTGCATTTTCTTTACAAAAATGAACATCTTGACACATTTAAAAGGTCTATTAGACCTTATTTACACTCTTCATGACCCTAAACTCCTAGACAACCTATATCAAACCAAACTCAAGAAAATTTAGGTGCCAATTGGTTGGTGCTCCTGCACCATCCTTGTTGGTTGTGGAATAAGAGGATCTCACCATGATGGATCTATATGGTTTGAGATAGCAAGTTCATTGTGCAAAACTATCTTTTATTGTATTTACTATCATAACAAGGTTCCTATGGAAGTTGTTTGTGACATGGTAGTATAATCGAAATGGTGTGGTAGGAAGCCAAGATTTGTTCACTCTAAAATTTTTTATTGTGGCTTGGGTCCATATCAGGGATAACTTTAAGAAACCCCCCCCTCAGCAAAGGTTTAAAATCCTGGCGAATCTGTCCTTTTATTTGAAAAATATATTAATTTTCCTTGGTGAATCTTATGCACATTATTCAAAAATTTTCTAAATCCTGGCGAATCATAATGGATAACTAGTAAAAAAAAATAATCAAATTGGTGAATCCTAGTGAATAATCACTAAAATAGTTCATTAAAATAGCGAATCTCTCCTTTTAAAATTTGCATACTTGGTCGACGCAGTTCCCCCATATTTTATTTATTTTTTTTAATATTGAAGTAGGGTCTTGGGGGCGACAACATCATTCAGGGAGATGTCATATTTGATGAGATGGATTCATTTTAGGATGCATCAACATGAATTGCAACTCCCACTATTATCGAATTATTTGGTGCTAATGAATGTAAGACATCTAGTTCTATTTTGGAGGCTCTCCTTTAGACATGACTTTTCAGGATCTTTCAAGTGTTGATGAGGTTGTGTTAGATGATACTGCATCATTTCAGGTGTTCAAAGGAAAAAGATCTGGATTTTAGCTCCACCATGTTGGGTGATGTTGATTTGAGACATGAGACTCCCATTTCTAGGGGGTATATCAATCAACTTGATCAACAACTAGATGGATGTTATTTTTCTTGGGGTGATGGAGTCAATAATTGAGATGGAATTGTTGTAGATGGGAGAATTTCTCATCATTTAAGGTCTTTCTAATACATTTGATGGATATGTGGTCTTTTGGGGTGGCCATACCATGGAGTCAACATTATTATTTTATCTTTACTTACAAGAATTGGTTTAGAAAGAAATTTAGCTATCGATGATTGTTGTCATTCAAAATATGATGTGTTGATTAGGTGAATTGTTCAAGGTTGTAAGGCCCAAATCTAGAATCCTATGGTAAATCAAGTCATTGGAATTCTACTGTTTTGTTTCAATTCACTAACATGGATATTTGGATCATGCAGGTTAGTGAGAATTTGCAAATTGCATGGATTGTTCATTAATTGAAAAATTATATCCAATACACCATATCAGGGCTGACATTTTGTCATTTGTTATCCTTTCACTAGCATTGTTGGGTGAAAATGGTGATGGACTTAGTATGAGATTCACAAACCATTTCAGTAATTTTGTTTTCCTGAAAATTTGATTTCGAGTAACTTGCTTTCTTTTTTAGTAACATGGTAGAGCTATGCAAAGTAGGAGGAATTGGCTTGGAAAATGAAAGCAGTAAGGTATAAAGAATCATGTATCTACCCCCATAGTGAAAAGTTAGCAATTGCATTTGGTTTGTTAAATATGGCCCCTGGTACAACTATTAGAGTTGTTAACAACCTTCATGTATGTTTTGATTGCCACACTGCATGCATCTAAATTCATCTCCAAGATAGTTGCAAGAGGAATTGTTTTGATAGATGTGAGCCATTTCCATCATTTTAAATAGGGAAAAATTTGAAAGAACTGTTGTCTCATGGAATGCAATGGATGCAGGATATACATACAATGGATTTGTTGAAATTTAAAAAAAAAATTCAAGGAAATGAAAATGGCACGCTTCAAAGGGTTTGGTGTTGAACCTTTCTAGTATGTTTTCTTAAAGTTTCAGTGGTGCGCATGAAGTTTTGTGGAAGTTATGATAATATGTATGCCTACAATTATTTAGTCTATATAGATGGTGTTCTTGGTCAAAGTGGATGAAAGTATGGTAATCTCATGTGTTTCTCATTTTCCTATGATATTCATGGATGAGTATAGATTGTGCTGTATCCTTGGTGTACGTCCACAGTGATTGGAGTGTTCGTGATCAAAGATTTTTCCAATATTTGCTCGAGTGTTCATTTTCTTGGTCAACATTGTGGTGTTAGTGTGTTACGGATCCATGAGGATTAATATTTTATTGTTTGGAGATGTTTTTTTGGGTCCTCACTATGTTATGGCTGACTTGTTTTGGTACGCATTGAAATTTATTCATGTATCAAGGCCGATAGTTGTAATTTATTCCTTATTTGTGGCAGACTGAATAATGGATGCAAATTCATGTAGCGGATATATATAATATTGTTTTCCTCATTTAGAGTGTGCTCAAGTTTACAAGAGATGTACAAGTGCGAGTAAAGGTCAGATCATTCAGAGCAGAGTGTGGAAGAGTTTGAAGAGGTTTTAGTGTGTCTAATTGGAACTATAATTAGGCTTTTGCAGAAGCTATTTTCCCAGTTTAAATTCATCAAATGGATTTAAACTGATTATTGTATGTTAGGCAGTGTGTCTGAATGCAAGTGCATTCTCTTTTTATTCTTGATTATACTTATAAAAGGGTATAAACTTGTGGACTAACATCCACTATGGTTTTCCCCCTCACAAGGTTTCCACGTATAAAATATTTGTGTTCATGTGTCTCTGATGTGTTGTTCTTATGCTGAAATTATTAATTATCATATTTGTGATATAAGGATTGGTTAATGTTAAATAAGTTTGATTTTGGTAACAACTTATTCACCCCCCTCTCAGTTTTCTATCCTTGTTTTGCCAACAATTGGTATCAGAGCTAGTTCCTTTGAAAGAAGCCTAATAGCTTGAGGTGATGTGAGATGGCATCTTTAGAAAGGATAGTCCTAGATTCGATGGTACAAACTACTCTCTATGAAAATTCAGGATGGAATGTCATTTGAGGTGCATTGGTGAACCTTTCTGGTAGGTGACACAAATTGCATACAATATTCCTCGGAATGGTCCCTCCTCTAAAGATGAGATCAAGCAAGAAGAAATTAATACTAGGTTAGTAGAAACACTGGTGAGTGCTTTGATAGATTCAGAAATGACAAATTTGATGGGTTTGAAGATTGCATATTAGATTTGGAAAAAATTGGAAACATTGTATGAAGGAGATGCACTAGTGAAAAGTGCATAGCTATAAAGTCTAAAAGGAAAATGGGAGAGCTTGAAGATGGGAAAGCAAACAAGAAATTCCTTTCGGAGAAAACAGTACAACTCTAATGGAGTACTGGATTTGATACATACTGATCTATGTGGTCCTTCCAGAATCAGAAGCCTATAAGGTGAAAAGTAATTTATGTTACTCATTGATGATTTTTCTAGAATGATATGGTTTGCTTTCTTAAGAGAAACACATGAAGCACTAGAAAATTTCAAAAGTTTTAAAGCTATGGCAAAGAATGAGATAGGTCAAAAGATCAAATGTCTAAGGTCAGAGAGAGGTGGTGAATTTACTTCATGAGAATTCGATTCTTTTTGTGAAGATCATGGTATTCAAAGACAACTATCTGCTCCTCGAACCCATCAACAGAATGGAGTAGTTGAAAGAAAGAACAAAACCATTCTAGACACTGCTAGAACCATGATGTTGGAAGCAAATGTTCCTCATTTCTACTAGAGAGAAGTTGTATGTACTGGTGTGTATACTATTGACAGGGTGAATGTCAACAATAATTCTGGTAAGACACCTTTTGAAATATGGTTTGGTTATAAGCCTACTATCAAATACTTCAAAAAAAATGGGAAGAAAATGCTACATCAAGAGAGATGATGATATAGGTAAGTTTGATTCTAGAAGTGATGAAGGAATCTTCCTAGGATACTCTACTAAAGGAAAATCTTACAGGTGCTTTAATTTTTTTTTGAAGAAAATGGTTCAAAGTGCAAATGTTAAGGTTGATGAAGATATTTGTAAATCATCCAGAGTTAGTGATTGTGATTCAGATGATCAACATGATGATGCTGACAATGATGCTCAGACATAGAATCAACTTCATACTAAAATGTGAGAGGGGGAGAAAATTAGATTGAAAACAAGATCAAGCATGCTAATCTAAGAATCTAAACTAATATCAAACATATTAATCTAATATCTTATCCTACACATACAAAATGAAACTAAGCTATTTGAACATACATTAAATAATCTTTGATTAATAAATTGAATGTACAAAAGAAGCACAGTGTTACCATCCCATAGAGGAGTGTATTCACCTGATGTTGGGTTGTTCTTATCACCGCGAGCCTCCAAAGTTCAAGTGCAAAAGCTTTGATGAAGGATTTCTTGATATTGGTTGATCGAAGAAATGAGGTTGAAGCACTAACAATGGTGGTTATGAATGTTAGCATTACTTCATTGTGAAAATGATGTTGATTCTCCAATCCTTATTTGTGATGAAAGGGGTTTGTTATATAGAAAATGAGATTTGAAATAGACTATCAAGATTGTGTTGAAGAATATCCAAATCAATGGTCGGCGTGTGTTGAGAGGATTTAAACATGAGAAGATTGTACAAAGTTGATTGCACAATTTGTGTGATTGAGAAATAGATTGGCTAATCAGGGATTAGATTGATCAGTCAATATTTTAGATTGACTAGTATGGATTTAGATGGCTTAGTTAGGAAATTCATGGCTTAGTTAGGAATTTGATTGATTAGTTAACAACTTAGATTGCTTAGTTATCAATCTAGATTGATTAGTTAAAAACTTAGATTGCTTGGTTAACAATCTAGATTGATTAGTTAAAAACTTAGATTGCTCAGTCAACAATCATAATTTGCTCAATCAAAAAGTGGGCAAGGAATATTAATTAATTGATTTAATTAATTAATTCCTTTTTGGAGTTAAGTGGGCACGGAATATTAATTAATGAATTTGATTTTTGATAATTGATTTGAATAGTTTGATTTAATTACTCAAATTTTGGAGGGAAACTATCAGTTAAATTATTATGATTTAATAATTTAATCAACTTAGGGGAATAAGGTGATTTATTGACGTAATTAAATAATTGGTGTTATTTAACTAATCAAGATGAAATAAAGTCAGATTAGGACTTCATTAAATAAATCTAATTTATTTAATTGGTCAAAATGATGAAACATGAATTAATCAAATAGTTTTATTTTATTTAATTAATAGTAGAATTAGGGTTTTGGGGAATTTATTAAATAAATGAAATTTATTTAATCTATCAGAAATGATGAAAAAGTGAATTAATCAAATAATGTTGTATTATTCATTAAATAATAGAATTAGGGTTTTAGATCACATTTTATGTGGTGTTTTGGGACATTATGGGATGATTCTAAGATGTTTTGATACATTATGAGATGATTTCGAGATGTTATAGGATGATTTCGAGATGTTTCGAGACATTATAGGATGATTCTAAGATATTTTGGGGTGATTTTGAGATGTAATGGGATGATTCCAAAATGTTTTGAGTCATTCTAAGGAAATTTCAAGATGTTCTAGGGTGTTTTGAGATGATTTTGAGTCATTCTGAGATGTTACGAGATGTTTTGAGATGATTTTGGATCATTTCAAGATGTTACATGATATTGCAGGATGATGTTCAATGTTGTTCGATGTTGTTTGGGGTGTGTGATAGGTGTTAAGTCAATTTTACATGTCTACAACACCAAATACTGAAAGAGGGTGAATTACTATTGTGCTAACACAATTAATTGCTAACCATCCAATTATTAAACAATATCTAGTTGTGACTATAAACCAAAGCATAAAAGGAATCATTACACATTAACATAGGATTTTTATGTGGATAACCCAAAATGGGAAGAAACCATGGTGAGGATTAACTCACAATATATTATAACTGGTCACAAGATATTACATGGCTCACTATCAAGATGCATTGTCCTTGAAAGCATCATAGCCTGAATACAAGATGGCTTATCACCAAGATACAAAAATTATGGCTCATTGCCAAAAATGAATTGAAGTACACCTTCAAAGTGTTGAGATCAGTTTCGGTTAAGCTCTGGAAAATCAAAATCCTACTCCAGTTGTAGGTATACAACAATTATCAATAACTTCACACTATAAAATTTGACACATATCTCACATCATTTTTCACACATCCACATGCATACACACACATGCACTCACCTATATTTTTCATCTTCTTTATTTCATATATATATCGCTATATCTTCAAACATCGATTAGGTCAACCCAATTCAAAAATATTTTAGGCACACAAAACAAAAACGTATCATCCACAAATTAGGTTGGTCTAAACCAAATAAGGAACACTTTAAACATTCATAAGACAAGCAACTCTTAACCCTATTGGCCAAAGGAATGTCAAAATTTTGTCATTTAGATATCTCAGCTAGATCAACCAAAGTTGTTGAAAGCTTGTTCATAGCTTTAACTAGTACTCCTAAGCAACATATCAAAAACTCATAGAAATATATTTTACTGAGAGAATTTATGGATCAAAATATTGCATTAGTATAGATACACAATTTACTTAGCCAGTTACCAAACAATGTTGGCATCAATGACAACAAACTTGGAGGTCAGCTTCTTCATTCTTTTTAACAAAAGAAAGGTTAGTTGTTGGAGATGTGTGTGGATCTATAGAAGGTGTTCAAAATATGAAAATTTTATTAATTGTGGTGATCTAAGTGCAAGCTTAATTCCTATGACTCTAAATGTGGTGAGTAGAAGGTGTTTATATTTTCAGCATGTTTAAGTTATTGGAGGCAGTGAGCTGAAGGTTGTGGATGGTGTAAAGTTGTAGTCGTGGATTTCTCCTATTGCCTTAAGATAGTGAATCTATTTGTAATAGTAATCTTCTATTCTTCTTTATTCTTGGTAGTGAGCCACCTAGTTGTGAACCTAATTGTATTCGATGTTTTTATTCATATATATGTGAGCTACTCCTCATTGTGGTTTTTCCCTTCTTGAGTTTTCCATGAAAATATAGTGTTTTTATGTGTTTGGTTGTGTTTGCATTACTATATTATATGTTTATATTCCACTAATGCATGATAAGGGTTTGAATGATATCAATGGATTGAATGTTTAAGTGTACAACTGATTCACCCCCCTCTATTTGTCATGTGCATCTAACACCAACATGATTAAGTTGCATTTATCACATTTGTGATGGCTTGGTCATATCTTTCTGCCATCTAGGTTTTTATAGCCTTGAAAAATATACCTCTATTTCCACTCTAATCATATCTTTATTATAATTTGGACACCCATAGTGTCAACAAAGGTTACTTAAATGACCTAAATAATTGAGTTTTTATATTTTTTATTTATCTCTCTGTCTCTTTTTTCACTACATAACCTTAGAAAAGAAATAAATATCAAGGAAACCTTGGTATAAATGGTGGGCAACAAAAAAAAAGGAAAGGGTATACAAATCATCAAACATAGAGTTTCATCATTATATTGCACAATTTTTGAAAAAAACTCAAAGTATATCCTTATACCTTTATAAGAAGAGAGAAAGAGTGAAGTTTGTAGTAATGCCATAATATTTTTGGTAGATGAAAGAATTTTTTTGGATGGACAATGACATGAAAATATGTGTTTTAAATTGATTGCAAGGAAGTGCAACACCTAGAATGCAAAAACTGCCACTACAAAGGAAGAAGAACCACCAAAAAGAGGAGTATATGAATTATAGTAAAATAACAAGATATTATATTAGATAACATGATAGATGGATTACCAAAAATATAGAGTATTTCATCATATAGACCTAATACCTAGAGACAATTTACCAAAAAAATAAGTGCAAAGGATAACACCAGTGTAAATTTATAAGTTGAACCAATAGGTGTAGGAGTTATTGGGGAAAAGGTTAATCAGAGAATTTTTAAAGCCCATGTGTGGTACCACTATTTTTAGTACCAAAGAAATATGGAGAATGAAGGATGTATGTAGATTTGAGAGCTATCAAAATGATCACTATCAAGTAAAAATTGTCATTACCAAGGATGCATGACATTATAGATTATTTGAGTGACACAAATTCTTTACCAAAGATTGACCTTGTTGAACATAGGTTGTCATCGATGTCAAAGGATTGTCAAAGGTTGTTGATATTTGTTATCAAAGGGTGTCAAGGTTGTCAAAGAACAAAGAGGTTGTAGGAGAACTAAACTTTTCATTTGACTTAAAGTTATGGAAGCATGTTGCTTATCAGTTTATAGATTGTCTAATCAATCATATTCTATATGAAGTAACATGAATCAAGTTTTGTTGAGTTGTGATTGCCTTTAGATAGTTGGTGTATTTATCATACAATGTAGGGTATGTAGTTAGTATGAGTTTTGTGGTTTGGAATTATATATTTTGGGAAAATATATTACTCTAGAATTATAAATGTGGTTATCAATTCTCTAAAAAATGTAGTGTTGCTCTATGGTTTGGAAGGAGAGTATGTCTACACTACTTCTACTAGTTTCCTAAGTTTTCAAAGAATTTGTTAAACATGCAAGAAGCTTGAAGTTTCAGAATGTTTTTCAAGCTATTCAAAGCTCAAGGCATGTACAATAATGGCTAGTAGCATGTAGAATTCAAATCTTGTGTGTTGATTGAGGATAGGACCCGATTAAGGTTCATGTGGTAGCACAGGATATCAAGTTTTTTTAATGGAAAAAAAATTATGTTTGGACTATTGTATTACACATTTCATGTAATTTGAATTGGTTCCATCTTATGTCAACCTGGTTATATGTGGATCCTTGTTCGACATGGAAGAGTTTCAATGTATTGTCATGCATATATTTTAAATTTTCAGATGTATTATATTGTATACGAGTTACATGTTTTGTTAGTCGTAATGGTTGTGATCAAGTAAGGTGATTTTCAGTATAGAACTATGAAGAAAAGAGGGAGTGCTAGTATCAAAAGATCATTCTCAGTATGGAACTATGTCAGCTATATCAAAGTTATATTTCAAATCTGCCATTATCTTTGTATTCTAATAGGGCTAGTGTTCTTCCTATTGTATTGTTCTAGTAAGGATTGGTGTCTCTTTCTAGTGGGGATTGTTGTCTCTAGTAGGTTGGTGCCTATAGATTCAATAGGGGATATGTGTCTCTGATAAGTTGGTGCCTAATTCATATTGTAATCTCACCTATTATATTTCTATATTATGAGGCTGGATTTGGATAGTAGATCCAAGTAGATATTCTCACCATGGTTTTTCCATCTTGGGTTTCCACGTACATTTGGTTTTATCCTGTGTTGTGTTATGATTATTTTTTTGTGTGGTTAAGTGATCTTCATGCTGAAAAAGTATATAATAGTAGCAAAAGTAAATATTTTTAGAATTTTTTGATCTACTGACTCACCTCCTCTCAGTAGATTGTATGCCCTTCAAACCTAAAGAGTGGATATCACTAGATTAGGATCAAAGAGGGAGATGAATGGAAGATTGTATTCAAGATAAATGAGGGACTAGACAAGTGGTTAGTTATGCCTTATGGGTTAAAAATGCATTGAGAACATTAATTTGTTTGATGAATGAGGTATTGAAGGAATTTTTGGGTAAGTTTGTTATTATTTACTTGGATGATATTCTAATTTTTATTAAGACAAAATAAGAACATTTGTAGTACATTAGGCAAGTATTTTAGAGATTGAAATAAAATAATTTGTTGATAGATATGAAGAAATATAGTTTGATGAGGAAAAAATTAACATATTTTGGGTTTTTCATTTATGTGAAAGGATCAAGAAGATGGATCTAAGAAATTAAGAGCAATTGTTAAATATACTACACCTCATACATCAAAGAGGTAAGATCTTTTCATGGACTATAAAAATTTTGTAGGGATTTCATCATTAATTTTAGTGTCACTTACACATTCCTAACAAAATTTATGAGGGGAGATCATAAGGATTTTAAGTGGACATCAAGAGAAAAAAGAGATTTTTGAACTACTAAAGAAAAAATTAATAGAGTAGCTAGTGTTAGTATTACCTAATTTTAACAAAGTATTTTAGGTTGATTGTGATGCTAGTGGAAGTGTGATAGTGTTGGAGTACAAGACCACTGAGAGGGGGGTGAATTAGAGGTCAAATAAAAAAAAAAAACAATTTCAAAAATCCACTCACTTGATTATTTAAAGAGGCTCTATTGAAAATAATTTAAACAATCTAGATATTATATATTGAGGGAGACACAAATATATGAAAATATGAATATCACTTAAATCAGAGATGATTAATCAAGCACAATATAGAACACCACCAAGAGAAAACATAACATATATTTTATGAGTGGAAAACCCTAAAAAGGGTGAAAAACATGTTGATTACATATTGCATTCCTCACTGGCAATACAACAAGCCTCACTAGCTACACTCTATCTACCTCACTAGCAAAATAATGATCCTCACTAGCTACTCAACCTGCCTCACTAGCTTCTCAGACTGCCTCACTAGCCATTCACCTTTCCTCACTAGCAATTCATCATCACCTCAGAAGAAATTAAGCACAAATCAGAGGGTTACTCTATTTCCATACATATCATTGTTCTCAAATTTTTCAACTCAATAAACTCTATCTCTATATCTACAAAACACTATTTTTGTTATTTCAATTCATGTATCTCTAAATCTACAATAAAATAAACTTTGAATCTATCTTTTCAAGCCAATAAACACTATCTATGAATTTTCCATTCAAGACAACTATATCTCTACCACTTTCAATAATCTTCTTCAATGTTTATTTTCTTACAAACAAACTTTTGTATCAATGAATTCAATTAGTTCATACCTCTAATGAAAGAAAATCTCACTTCTCAGCCCAAAAAAACTTTGATAAGACATTCACACATCATATCACCCTTTCATGTTCTACTATTCTCGAATCAACTTTGTTTACAATAAAATCTAGTGCTCAAAAATTCCTTAACATTCATGTAAGTATTCAATTCTTTCATAAATAATTAAAGACTTCTCTGCAGACTCCAAATCATGAATAAATGAATATAACTAGTGAACCAATACCACTACACATACCTTGACCGATATATTTTATGAACAAATAGAAAGATGACAATAATTGTAATTTTACATAGGCTATTGAGACAATCAACCTTATGCAAAGTAAGTCACTATCATACAAAGGCATAGGTAAGACTTTTATACACAATCAATCAGAGACTTTATTGTCTTAACAAAAAAAAATTCATGTTCTCATATAGAGGCCTTTGACATTCATTTAAAAATTATTCTTCTATTCATGATGAACATACTATGAAACACTTCCATATGAACTTTTATCTCGGTATAACTCTTGTGCATACTCAACACATACTCAACACACCTCTCTTTGCATAATGTTAAGTTAAGATTGATATCTTCACTTCTCCAATGTACTTACAAAGACTACACAAAGGTTAGAACCCATCATTATATTGGCTAACATGTTAAATCCATTTCTATGGAAAGATTGTTACAAAACTATACACAATTGAATACCAAAAGCCCTGAAATTTCACATTCTCGTCAAATTTTAAGCTTCTGAAACTAACCATTCAAATATTTAAATATAAGCCTTTGATTACATATACCCACCAAGCTACAAATTAAATACTAACCATTTATTCTCTTTTGGGCGGTGAGATATAAAGACTTAACTTGTTAAGTCAATTAGCCAAGGAGAGAGGGTCGGTAACCAATGTAACTAATACCCTTAATATTTAACTTAAGATATTTTTTACTTATCATAGTAAATCAATTGCAAGATATAACAAAAATAAGTTTGTATTGACAGCAACCATGAATTCTAACCCCTAAGTCTTTAGGGTTTTGAATATGCTTGAAAGTTGAGATTGAATGATGAAAACATCAACCAATGAAGAAAGAACAAATGAAGCCATGTGACTATTCTAAGACTTATGTCATTCAAAAAATGTTATTGATGTTGAGCATTGTACCTGTGACTTTGAAGAACATGAGGGCTTGAAACTTTATGAGGACAATAACATGAAATCCCCTTCCATTATACACCAACTCAACACACCTCTGTCCTTTTCAAGAAGCAACCACATTGAAGATCACCAAAAAAATACCTTTGACAAATACTTATCAGTGTCACTTTTGCACCACTATGCATCTTTTTATACACCATGATATGACTAGCATCAACTTACCTTGCATCAATTTGTATCAACACCTTCGAAAGATATTTGAAAGATATGTAACATAAGATGGTACTAACAAAATGAAATGACCAACACCGTGACATCAACATCAGATCTTTGACCCCAAAACCCTATGAACAACCTTTAACATCAACATGTGATATAGCTTACATCAATGGCAACTTAACCTTTGACATGAATGACAAACTTCATGCAATAGATAGAAGTAGTGTTGAGTTAGGAAGGAAAACCAATAGCCTATTTCAATGAAAAGTTGAATGATGCAAGGAAGATATACTAGTTCTATGACCAAGAACTCTATTCCATAATCTAAGCCAAGTGAAGAAGTGGAGACATTATCTATTATCAAATGAATTTGTGTTGTGCATTAAATATCAAGCCTTAAAATATTTGAGTAGTTAAGGAAAGTTGAATTAGAGATACATGATGTAGATAGAGTTCATGTAGAGTTACATATTTATGTTGAAGCATAGGAGCGGTAAATCTAAAAGGGTTGCAGATGCATTGAGTAGAAGAAGGATCTTGTTGATCAAAATAAGGGTAATATTAATGGGCTTTGAAGGGTACAAACACATGTATGAATATGGCCTAGACTTTGTAGAAGCTTGGAAGGAGAGTAGAGAGAAAATAGCAATAAACATGAGTAAGTGGTTGGATTATTTCATTCAAGATGGCATGATATTCAAAGGGAGTCAATTATGCATTCCTAGAAGCTTAAAGAAGGATAACTTGATCAAGGATAAATATAGTGGTAGATTAGTAAGAAATTTTGGCATTGATAATATAGTCACTCTGGTAAGTGAACATTATTTTTAACCTCAAATGTATAAGGATATAAGGATATTTGTTCAAGAATGTAAGACTTGTCAAGTTGCCAAGGAGAGTAGTTATACCACTAGATTGTATCAACCTTTGACAATATTGAAGAGACCTTGGGAGGATATCAACATGGATTTAATATTAGGACTACCAAGGACACAAAGGAGACATGACTCCATAATTATGGTAGTAGATTTTTTTTCTAAATTGATGTATTTCATTCCTTGTAAGAAGATCCATGATGTTGTACATGTTGACCTATTTTTCAAGGAGATTGTGAGATTGTATGAATTAATTTGAAGCATAATATTAGAAAAGGACACAAAGTTCACATGATAATTTTGGAAAGAATTATAGAAGAAGATGAAGGTCAACCTAAAATTTAATTCCAAATTTCACACATAGACATACAACTCAACGAACATAAGTATAGGGAATACACCATTTGAAATTGTGTCTGGATTGTAACCTAAAGGCATAACGTAAATCAAAGACATTGGTAAGGAAACCAAAAGGAGTGCAGAGGTAGAATAATTTATAGGATAAATGGAAACAATACATAATCAAGGGAGAACTTGGAGATAATGAACAACAAGTACAAGTGATAGGTAGATGTAAAGTGAAGACATAAATAATTTGTTTTTAGGTATGAATCTATAGTATATCCTAGAAAATATATTTCCAGCAGGCACATCTAACAAGCTAAAGACGAGAAAGTTTGGTCCATGTAAAATTTTCAAGAAGTTTGATTCAGGGAATGTTTATGAGGTTGAGTTACCGAAAGAAATTGGTATATAACCTATATTCAACATCATAAATATCCATCGGTACCATGAAGGCCAATCAAGTGACATGATCACATAAGTCTTTTGGTAAAAGTACAAAGTTGTGTCACACTTTTATAAGGAAACAACCGACACTGATCAAACTTTTAAAATCGAATCACTAAAAGTGGCATATATGTTTAGAATTTAGAAATGATGTAAATTACTAAAATGAACATTTTTAGTATTTTTACGTTTGTATTTAAAAAACATATATTTGAATATAGTTTTTTTATAAATTGACACTATAATTTAGTTGTTGATAAAATGCTAAAAACACGAAGTTACTTGTGACGTCACTCTTTATATAGTAAATTAATTTATTTTTCCTTCAAATATTTTGTGTCTATTAATAACTTGAACCTTTAGTGCATTGATTTATGAATTTTGATAAATACATGCTTTTAAATAAATATTAAAATGTGTGTACTAAACACAATTATTTCTATTTGGCATCAACTTTCACATTATCTAAAATATATAAAAAAATGTTAGTGTAAACGATTATTTTCTTACATTCACCTAAGCTACTTAGCATGTTTTTATCTAGTTGTATTTATTCATGCAAGTAATTAGTTTATTAGCTATTTTCTTTGGATTTGGATAAGCTTTCTTCAGATAAACTTTACATTTTTTTTTACCTCCAGTTGAAATCCATGCATTATGTGAGATCTTGATTTACCTCATGATTGCATAGGCTAGCTCCAGTTGAGTTATCTCATGTATTGCCTTGCTCTATATAAAGCAATGGCTATTTGTATATTTTAACACACAAACTCGTATTTGATATATAGAATACAATATACTCTAGCACATTTTTTGTCATGCTTTCCTAATCTTTCATTATATCTTAGGCTTATTTAACAAAAAATATTACATAGTATCAAAGCCCATATTTGTAGCCCCCTATTCAATTTATGAAGAGATCTAGCCTTGAGTTTTTTCTGGTGCATCTTGGAGAAAAATCAATCTTACCATCATGATCAAGAGGCTGAAGAGATGAATTTTGACATATAATTTGCCTAGGTTTGGAATTGGGAGAAGAAAAAGCAAAACAAATGGTTCTAGAGGTCATACAACCTCCAAAACCCTAGTCTATACAACTTTTTTTTTCAAAAAAATAAAAAAATAAATTTTTTTTGGGTGTTGTTTGTTTTAATCAAGCCGCACCACTAGTTCAGGTGGTGGCCACTAGGTATCGCTACCCCTGGTAGCTCTCCCTAGCCATGCCACTGCAGCAAACCATCCATTGACATCCTTGGAATATTCCTAAATATTTTGTGGAATATTCTTCCCATCACTCCATAGTGTAGCCCTTGTAAAAGCCACCGATCATATTGGGATCAGGCGCTCAAGTCTCAATCCCCATGAGCCCTTTTGAATTCTAGTGATGGTCACTTGGGTGACTAGGGGCTCTACCCAAGACCCTACCGCCAGCCCCCTGGTCACACATGTGATTAGGGGCTAATTTTTTTAGCCCCTTGAGCACCTTGAAGACAAAATTGGGCTTTTTTGAGTAGTTTTAGTAAATCAAACATACGATCTCTATTTTTTGTGAATGAGATACCATTGGAAAGATGATTCCAAGTTGGATCCATTAGTGTAGGTAATTTTTCCATTTCCTATTTTAATTTATAGGCCTTTGAAGTCAAATCAGTTGTTTTCACTCTGGAGGGCATAACTTTTGCCTCATTTATCTGATTTCAACAATTCAAGCGATATCAAAAAGATGATTCAATCCTCTACACATATATCAGGCCTATTTATTCATAAATTTAACTAGGTATTTCTTATTTCAATTAGATCTCATATCTTAATTTTGTTGAAATGCAGAAGACAACTGAGAGGGGGGGTGAATCAATTGTATCAAATTCTTTACTTCCTAACTTAATCCATTCCACTTTATCTTCAATCTGTTATTAAGTATGAACATGAAAATAGAAATAATAGAAACACAACTCCAAAGACACTAAATTTACATGGAAACCCCAATAAGGGAAAAACCATAGTGATGATTAACTCACAGCATAGTAGTAATGCAATACTCGATACAAAAAGTCTCATTGCTAGAGGGCTCACTGCCCAAATACAACTACCAGATCTAGGGCTCACTGCCTTAGGACTCACTATCCAGAAAGAGAGGCTCATTGCCTAAATAAAATAAAAAGAAATAGATAATGATCCACCACTAGAAGTTACATACACTTCGCAACTCGATCAAAAGATTATGAATATAATGAATTACTATTGCCTTAATTCACTCTTCCACACTCTACTTTTCACACTTTTTTTCACACTCTTCTCTTTCTCAGATTGAATGATGGATGGATATGAAATTTTCTACAACTTAACTTGCTTGTATACCATCTTCAACCTTAGAAACATTATCCAAGGTCGGCTTATACAATTTCATTTTACAAATTCAAACTAGGTTGGTTGCTCAACATTCCCGAGGTGGATAAGAATGTGAGGAGATGAAATACATGTATAATTTAAGACCCAGACAACATCTTGGATCACGCACATGCTTCCTCAAGTTGATGTAAAAACAAAAGGTAATGTGTAGACACCAAGTCAACCAAACCTAATGAAAACACAAATGAACTTTGAAGTACACACATCATCAGCAAGATATACATACATGGATTTGTCAACACGCTTCACCAGTATTTTTACCATCTCTTAGAATAAATAAGATACATCTGCAAGAACTTCAAAAAACTTCATTTGTTGAGAACACTTTACCAGTTCAACTGGGACAACCAACAAAACACAGAGACTCTGAATCAAGTCTTCCAGAGCTCCAAACCATAAGAGACTTTTTCAAACCACAAAGACCATCAAAAGAAATATTCTCCTAGATCCGCATGATCTGAGGCAAAATATTAAAATATTGTAGAGCCAAAACATTTCTCGTTGTCAATAACCAGATAAGTCTAATAAACCAGTTCACATACTAGTGAACATAACTTTTTCTCTCCATCAATCTAGAATCTAAAACTTGGAATATGTAATCCATTTAAGCATATGAATAGACAATATCGGAGCACTCTCAGAACACACTTCAACAAAACTTTCATTATATTTCAAATTTTCTTAAAAGTACTTGGCAAAATCCAACTTACTCAACCTGTATAGTGTTGACATCAATGACAACATTAATCACAACACCACCAAACACATCCATACTTTCAATAATCTCCCCTTTTTCATTGATGATAACACATGATGTAAAAAACATCAAAGACATCATACATTATTCCTAGAAGTGACAACCTTGCAAGCATAAAAGTTTCACATGATTCTCTCTCCCATATCCTACATGATTTTCAGAAGCAACAACCAGCCAAGCATACAATTTTCACATGATTCTCTCTCCCCCTTTGACATCAATGGAAAAGTACATACAAAACTCTATTCACTCCCCCTAAGGAGTAATTCCATATCACATACTACAACAATGCACTTCTCTACTCCCCTTGAGGAGTAGACCTCAATCATTAGTCCAGAACAAAAGAGTCTTTGAATCCACTAGACTGATGCACCTCCCCATGCACTTAGTTCAAAGAAAGAGGGGACCCCTAGCTTCCCTCTGAGGTACTCAAAAGTATCCTTTGGAAGGGCCTTCATTAATATGTATGCAACTTGTTCTTTGGTAGGTACATATTCAAGTCTAACTTCATTCATCAATACTTTCTCCCTCAAAAAGTGGTACTTGATAGATATATGATTTGTTCTAGAATACATCACTGGAATCTTTCAAATTTTTATAGTGCTTGTATTTTCACAAAATATAGAAGTAGGTTCATCACTCACCATTCCTATTTCCATCAAATTTTTATTCATCCAAAGTACTTATGTAGAGTAGGATGTTTCCACAATATATTTTGCTTCAGCAGAGGATAAAGAAACTGATCTTGCTTCTTGCTCAACCAAGAAACTAATATTTCTCCAAGAAAGAATTCTCCTCCACTTGTACTCTTCCTGTCATCTATACATTCATCCCTATCAGCATCAGTGTAGGCATTCAAAGTGAAGTCATTTTCCTTCGGATACCATAGTCCATAATCCAAAGTTCCTTTAAGATATCTGAATATCCTCTTCATAACTTTAACATGTGTTTCCTTTGGTTTTTCTTTAAATCTTGCAACTAAACATATTGCATGCATAATGTCAAGTCTAGTAGCAGTAAGATACAAAATTCCACCAATCATGGATTTTACATGCTCTGATCAACTTTAGCAGATCCATCACCCTTACTCAACTTGCATCCAGTTACCATAGGGGTACATACCAGTTTAGAATCATCCATTCCAAACTTCTTTAACAATTCCTTAACATACTTAGATTGTGAAATAAATATCCCTTAGTCAGTCTGATTAACTTGAAGCCCAAGGAAGAGATTTAGTTCACCAATCATAGACATTTCAAATTCTTTTTGCATCTCTTCAGCAAAATTCTTACGCATACCTTCATTACCACCAAAAATTTTATCATCAACATAGACAACAACTATCAGCATTTTGTCTTTCTCAGCTTTGAAATAAAGATTTTTGTCTGCAGACCCTTTATTGAATCCTTGATTTGTCAAGTATTTATCCAATATAGCATACCAAGCTTTGGGAGCTTATTTAAGTCCATATAATGTTTTATTTAACTTACAAACCATGGCCATTTTTTTCTATAGTGAAAAACCTTTTGATTGCTCCATATATACTTCTTCTAGTTCCCCATTCAAAAATGCAAATTTGACATCCATCTAATATACTTTGAAGTCTTTATGAGCTAAAAATGCCAACATTTGAATGGCTTCCATTCTTGCTAATGTGCAAAAGTTTCTTCAAAATCTATTCCTTCAATGTGTGAGTATCCTTTACATACAAGTCTTGCTTTATTTCTTACCACTTCTCCATCTTCATTCAATTTTTGTATTAATACCCATTTTGGACCAATTACATTCTTGTTTGTAGGTCTAGGGACTAGTTTCCATGTCTCATTCTTCTCTATCTCTTGTAATTCCTCTTCCATTGCTCTAACCAAACTTTCATCATCACATGCTTCATTCATAGTCTTAGGTTCTATTTTAGAAAGTAAACATAAGTTTACCTCAACCACTTTACTTCTTGTCTTCACTTCTTCACTTTTTTCTCCAATTATTTGTTCCTCTGGATGATTTTTCTAAACATATTTAGTAGTCTTAGGTGCAGGTTCCATATTTTATTCTTCTTGTATTTACACACAAATAGGCTCATCAGGTTCAACTTCAATTATCTCCACCGGTCTATACACAGCTTCATCAACTTTCACATTAGTACTTTCAATGATTTTTCTCGATCTCTTATTAAAATATTTGTAAGCCTTACTGTTATTGGAATATCCAAGGAAAATTCCTTCATCGCATCTAGCATAAAACTTTCCAAGATTTTCTTCATCTCTTCTAATGTAACATCTACTACCAAATACCTTAAATTATTTCATAGTAGGAGTCTTAGTGCTGTTACCTCTGACTTGAACTCCATTAAGAATGTAAACAACAATTTGAATGACTTCTTTCCAATACACATCAGGGACATTTTCTTCTTTCATCATAGTTCTAGTTGCCTCTTGCATGGTTTGGTTCTTTCTTTCTACAACTCCATTTTTTCACGAGGTTCTAGGATTAAAAAAATGTCTTTTTATGACATGCTCTTCACAAAATGCATTGAACTCACTGGATGTAAACTCTCCACCTCTATCAAATCTTAAATATGTTATCCTCAGGTTTACCTCATTTTCTACACTTTCCTTAAATACCTTGAATCTATCAAGAGCATCATACTTTTCTCTAAGAAATGTAACCCATGTCATCCTAGAGTAATCATCAATTAAAAGCATAAAGTACCTATCACCATTCAACCTTTATGTTCTTATAGGACCACAGAGGTTTGTGTGGATTGATTCAAGCATTCTGATAGATGATTGATCCTTTGTTTTACAAAAATCCTTTTTTTTGTTTTCCCATCTAACAACTTCTGCAGATTGATTTTGAAGGTTTTCTGATTCTAGGCACGTCTCACAACTTCTCTAGAACTGATCCTAACCATATTATCAAAATTCACATGTCCCATCCTCTGGTGCCAGATCCAAGTTTCACTGATCTTAGAAACAAAACATTGAACATCACCACCTTTGATTTGATAGATGTTTCAATGAATTCTTCTTTCAGTCTCAACCACAGTTCCAGATCCTTTTTTGATCTCACAAGTGTTATCCTAAAACACAAGCTTAAAACCTTTGTTGCATATCTATCCAACACATAAAAGATTATGCCTTCAACCCTTTACATAATAGACATCATCAGTGTTATTTTTTCCATCAAAGCTAATTGTTCCTTTAGCAACAATCTTAGCACTAGAATCATCTCCAAACCTAACTATACCTCCATCATACTTCTCAAGTTTAGTAAACTTACTCTTATCTCCAGTCATATAATTTGAACATCTCTTATCAATTACCCAAAATTCTTCATCCTGTCTGGCATGAAAATAAGTTACCAAAGTACCTTTTGATTCATTATTCTTACACTCTGGACTAGGTTCTTTTGCACATTTCCTTTCCAAGGCTAGACAAAACATTCATCTTTATCTTCCTCAAGGTCAGATTCATCATCAAAAATTCTTGCATCTTCCTTGACATAATAAAACTTCTTGAACTTCCTATCCTTCTTATCCTTGTAATTATTGTTATTATACTTTTTCTTCTTTTGTGTAGCTCTATTAGGACATCTTGATACATAATGACCAATATTTCCACAATTGAAACACTTAAAAGGAAACTTGCCTTTATATTTACCAGTACCTTTCTTCAATCTTCTTGTGAAATTTGCTTCCAAATCTTTTGCATATTCATCATCATCATCATCTTCTATCTTCATGGCTTTAAAGGATGTTTCAATCATCTCATTATCTCTTGAAAATTTTCCCATCTCAAATGTAGTCAGGACACCAAATAGATGTTCCTTAGTAAATGTCTTTGGGTCATATTGTTCTTCTAGTGCAGATACTTTGTCATCATAATTGTTCGGTAAGGTCATCAAAATTTTCTCAATTATATTTGCATCTCTCTTCATAAATGTATTTCAATTTTTTCCATATTTCATTAGTTGTAGCTAAAGAAATAAATTTTGATCTTTCAGTTTTAGACAATGCACTAAAGATAGGAAACCTTGATTTTTCATTTTCTTCAAAGTCTGCAACTTCATCAACAATGGAAGGTCTGGCTTCTAGAATCACATTCTTTGTCTCCACAATTTTTCGAGTATTAAAATTGATTGAAATCAAATAGCTTCTCATCTACTCTTTCCAGTCACTGTAATCCGCTCCATCAAACATAGGAAGCTACAACTTGTGTGGCATCTGATATACCTCAAGCGGTTAAGCTTTTCACCGAGGAACCAAAGCTCTGATACCAATTGTTGAAATGCACAAGACAACTGGGAAGGGGGGTGAATCAGTTGTATCAAATTATTTACTTCCTAACTTAATCAATTTCACTTTATCTTCAATCTGTTATTGAGTATGAACATGAAAATGGAAATAATAGAAACACAACTCTAGAGACATCAAATTTACATGGAAAACACAATGAGGGAAAAACCACAATGAGGATTAACTCATAGTATAGTAGTAATACAATACCAGATATAAAAAGGCTTACTACCCAAATACAAAGGCTCACTACCCAGATCTAGGGATCACTTCCTTAGGAATCATTGTCCAAAAAGAGAGGCTCACTGCCTACATAAAATACAAATAAATATATAATGATCCACCACTAGAAGTTACACACACTTCGCAACTTGATCAGAAGATTATGAATACAATGAAGTATTGTTGCCTTAATTTTACCTTCCACACTCTATTTTTCACACTTGTTCGTACTCTTATCTTGCTCAGATTGAATGATGGATGGATATGAAATTCACTACAACTTAACTTTCTTTTATACCATCTTCAACCTTAGAAACATTCTCCAAGATTAGATTATACAATTTCATTTTACAAATTCAAACTAGCTCGGGTGTTCAAAATTCCCGTAGTGGATAAGAATGTGAGGGGACCAAATACATGTTTAATTTAGGACCCAAAAAACATCTTGGATCACGCACACGCTTCCTCAAGTTGATGCAAAAACCAAATGTAATGTGTAGACACCATATCGAAAAAACCTAATGAAAACATAAATGAACTTTGAAGTACACACATCATCAACAAGATAAACACACATGGATTGCTCAACATGCTTCACTGATATTTTTACCATCTCTGAGAATAACTCAAATACATCTGCAACAACTTCAACAAACTTCATTTGCAAATAACACTTTACCAGTTCAACCGGGACAACCAGCAAAACACAGAGACTCCATAGCAGGTCTTCCAAAGCTCCAAACCACAAGAAACTTTGTTAGAACACAGAAACCATCAAAATAAATAGTCTCCCAAATCTATACAATCTAAAGAAAAATATCAGAAGACTGCGGAACCAAAAATTTTCTCCCAGTCAATAACCATATAACTCTGACAAACCAATTCACACGCCAATGAACATTACTTTTTCTCTCCATCAAACTAGAAGCTGAAACTAAGAATATATAATCCATTTAAGCATATAAACAAACCTACGAATTCGTGCAGGCATTAGGTCAGCATAGAAGAAACATGGACCATAATATCGGAGCACGCTCAGAACACACTTCAACACAACTTTCAGTATATTTAAAATTTTCTCAAAAGGACTTGGAAAAACCAGCTTACTCAACTTGTATAGTGTTGACATAAATGAAAAAATTAATGACAACACCTGTAATACCCCTCTGTTTTGCTCTATTGTGCGAACTATATTGTTTCCTCTTTTATGCTTTAGTATTGTGTTGTACCTTGACATTGTACTTGGTTACAGCTGATCACTATGTTATCGTGATGTACCTTGTTTTAATGATACTATATTTTGATGTGATTATTATGGCATGTTTGGAGTTAGCATAAGTGGATATTTAAATTTATGATGTTTCATGCTTTTGATTATGCTGTTACGTTAGATGCGTCAGTTAGTACTATTGTATTGGTGAAGAGGACGGTATCGCATCACTCGCTTGCGAGTGCCCTGTGATTTCGTGATTTCCTCTTCACGGTGTGCTTTATTTATGATGTATTATTGCATGTGGGTATATCCTTTGTTCGCAGGTTGACAAGTACAGGACATCGACTCCACCTAGTTTCACAAGTTCGAGCATGTCCATTGCCCAACGACATTTGATTGGGAGATAGTAGCTAGGATTTCCGTGCCGAGTCGTCACCTTGGTCTTAGTGTGTTGTTGGTCCTAGTGTGGTCCAGTTATTCTATTTTGTTCATATTGCCTTGTCTCAGCTTATTTAGGAAGTTAGAATAATGTTAGAAATGTGATTTAAATTAGTGAGTAATTTAATTTAATTAATAAATATTTTAATCTTGTAGTAGATTTATTTTATTAATTGATTAAGTTATTAGTGTTGAAATGATTTACATTATTCATTTTGGAAATGCATGCATATTTAAGTTGGAATTGAAAATTAAGAAAATGAATTAAAAAGTCAATTAGAAATTTCAAAATTTGAAAATTCAAAAAAAGAGATATTTCCTATTCTATTTTTTAGAATTTATGAGGGTGGTTGTAGGATTTTTGGGGAAAATTTTTCATTATCTTTGAATTTCTTCACAAGTCTTGTTAATGGAGTTTTTGGGGAAAAATTAAAAAGAGAAGAGGAAGGATTGCTCAATTTTGTGGGTTTGGATAAAAAGCTCAAGGAATCTGTGGAGCTTAAAAGGGATTCAAGGCACCATCAAGATCTTCAACATACTTCAAAAAATTAGGTTCTCATTTGGTATTAATTGATTTTTTTTTAATTCAAAGGCACTGTGTGGATGGAAAACTATTTGCAATTTATAGTTTGTGTGCAAAACAAATCTCTTTTGATATTTTTCTTTCAAAATTTGAATAATTTTGTTCAAGGTTGGAAACAAAATTCTTGTTTGCAAATTGTTATTTTTATTCTATTTTGTTCTCTATTTGTTCCTCAAATTGTTGAGTTTCAATCTTGATTGAATGGAAATTATGTGTATATGTATATATATAGCGTTATATATATGCATATACTTCTTTATATTTATATATTTGTTTTAAATTCTATTTTGTAAGGTTATGCTGCCAAAATTTTATAAATTTTGCCAGGATTGAAATTTTATTGAAGTCTGGTTTTTTTTTTAAAACAAAAAAAATGACAGACCTTTTAAATAAAAAATTTTATAAAAAAATAAATAAATTAAATTAAATTTTGAGGGGGTTGGGGCTCACCCCACCACCACTCCCTTGGGAAGCAGAGTGGGGGAGAGTGCCCAGCGTTCCCCATCTATGGACCACGCCACCACAGTTCGTGGTCGACTTTGCCAGCTCTGTCGCCGCTGCTCTCCCTCCGCCGTCCGTGTTGTGCCATCCGCACTGCGCCGCCCGCTCCCTGTGCAGTGGCTTCTCCACCCATGTCTCCCTCCTCCTAGCAGCACCACCTCCTGTGGCCGCCCTGGTTGTAACCACCACCACCGCTTGGCAAGCCCATGGCTGGCGCCAAACTCCTCAGCCCTAACTGCGCACGAAGCCCGAGGTTCGCACGACTGAACCCTAAGGGTTGGCGCGCGAATGAAGGCTCTTGCTTTTGGCCTTTTCAAGTTTGTTTTTTCTTTTTTATATAAAAGAAAATAAATATAATAGTATTCTATTATATTTTAAATATCATAATTTTTATAATATTTTAATATTATAATTATTATAATAATTTTTATATTGTAATATATTAATACATTTTAATATTATGATTTAATATAATATTAAAATGATTTCAATGGTATTATGATTTATATAATATTATGTGAGATTTAAATAATAATAATCTTATTAATGTTTTAATATCAATATTTTGAAAATGAGAATATCATTTTATTATTATATTATTCAAGGGGAATATTGTTTTTTTTTAAGAAAATGAGTTTTATTAAATATGGAACAAATGTTTTATTTAAAAATGGGATTTTTCTTTTATCTGAATTATTGAGATACGGTTAATGTTTCATGTATTTAAATGCTATGTGGAAAGAAATTTATTTTTAAATGACATATTTAATTCAGTTCATTTAACGCATTGATTACTGAATGTTAGTGAGGAAATGGGTTTAGTAAACTCAAAGTAGATTTGATTCTTGCCTTGGTTCGATCTGTGTGTTATCATTTGGAAAATGTGGGTTTTAACATTTAATCAAGTCTTCCAGTTGGGTTTTCAAGTTTGTGGGTTGTCGTACTGTGTGGTCAACCTTGGGATTGCCTTGGGTAGTGTGTTTAACTAGTTTGTTCCTTGGTTATCATGAATGGGAGTGTGTGGACTATATGTCATGGTTAGGGATGTGGTTCCCTTATGTCGCACTTGTGTACCCTTGGGTTGTGGATTTGTTCCACGTGTCATCTTAGAGGAGTGGCTCGTAACGAGGGCCGACACACAAAGTGGTGCCATGATAACTCGTTGTAAGTTAGTTAATCCAATGATAACTTAATTAACTGATTAGAGTATCACATAGTATCAAACACTTAATAAGATAATTATGCCTCACTCATGAACACAAGGGCTTGTAAAGACTTGGGTTGAGACGAGAAGGCCTGGAATGGAAAGATCATTATCTTGTCTCTATGAAAGATAACTGATTCCGCATTGGTTTACATGAGGGGTCGAAAGTTGTTAGAGGTTACCAGGATAACCCGAGATGAGGGCCGGGGCCTAGGAAGACTCACCAGGATAACCGATGTAACATTGTGATGACACTTCTCCTAGGTCAACAGTATGTTCGCATCAGTGATGCAATTGATTATGTTAAATTCTAGAAGCATTGTAACCTTGTGTTAGTGATGTCATTGTATGTATTTCAGTTCGATTGTGTTAGCCTTTGTCTACAGATAGATGTTCTTGGTTAGAAACCCTTGTTACTATCTATTAGCACGGGGGGTGGACCTTTGGGTTCCTCTTGGTTAGGTGGAATCTGCACCTTTCTCCATTGGGCTTCCTTCATGTTCGTGTGGACGAGACTTCCAATTGGAGAGTTTGTATGATCCAGTTTTATTTCATGCCTTGTTATTTTAGTTTTTCTTGAGATGTATTACCCCTCATTGTTATCGAGGTGGAATTTGTATATTGTAACCTTATTTATTGAACTGCCTCATTCGGGAAATGAGTGTTGTAACCTTATTGTTTGATGAATGGTTCAATGAATTGAAAGTTATCTCTTATGCTTGTTGTAAATTATCTTACTTGGAATGAATGTGTTATTTCATTAATTAAATAATTTACATGGATTTTATTTATGATTGTGTTGAGGTTCTATATAACCTCTATCTCGTAACCTTAGAGGTTGTTGGAATTATTTTGCAAACTTACTTATTAATTGTACTTAAATAAAAAAAAAATTATTCCGTTTAAGTAGTTGTTTGCAACTTCCTCTAGGGTTGCGTGGTGGGGTGTTACAACACCACCAAACACATCCTACATGCAACACCTTTTTGGATTATTTTCTTGGAAAACATGCAAAACAAGTCAATTTTTTTGGATTCAAAGGGGAATTTTTTTTGTATTGAGAGGGTTAATACTATTGCAGTAGTTCATTATAGTATTTTTTCATCATGGATCCAACTCAAATTACTCTACTCACTCCATACAACTATTATAGTTGGAAATCACAAATTGAGATAAATCTGAAGAAAGCAGGGCTACACAGAGTTACCATGGGTATAGAACTTGAGCCTGCAGGTGTTGCTAAGAAGAGAAAGTGGTTTAATAGAAGTGTTGAATATTTTGGTACATTATGCCAGTCTATGTCTCTTGATCCTCTCTTTGATCTAAAAACAAACACTGTTGAATCCAAAAGCTTGCTCTATTACTTCATGGACTGTGGAAAAATCATACCAAATTCTCTTTCATGTTGAATCTTGCACGACACCCAATCAGATCTAGACTCAATTGGATTCCTTTTTTGGGAAGCAAGATACTATGAGAGGATTTTAGTTGGAGAATGAGCTTATCAATTTGGCTCCTTGATATTTTGATAGTAATTATGATATTGCTATCAAGATTAAACCATGTAGTTTTTGAGTCAAACTCATTGACCCATGATTCATGAGTAGTGGTTCACAAGAACCCATCTCTCATGATAATGAATGTTCCACTTAGCACTCATTGCATCTAGGTGATGCTCACAGAGGTGAAGCATTGGTCCGTCCCGGGAGGTCACCCATCCCAGTACTGCTCTAGCTCAAGTGCGCTTAACCACGAAGTTTCCCCCAAGGTTAAGCCCACTTAGCTTGCTACCCCATTTGCAAAACCTTTAGCAAGTGTTGTGCCTTATGAACCATTCATTATAGAGAGATTTTGATAGTATTCAGGACTTCTTCACCAAACACAAATCTCTTAGATTATAGTTGAAACAATGTGATATTGAGAAGAATGACACTCAATTGGTTCTTTCTATCCTTGCCAAGGTTGGTCCTGATTATTTAGTTTTTGTTTCTACTTTCCATGCCACAAAAGATGCACTTGGTGTCAGATTCACTATGCCTTCACTTGATGATTTTGGTAAATCACTCACTCGAGAGTAGGAAAGTTGGTATAGATGGGCTCATTGAAATCTCCAACATCAAAGGCTCTTATTGCATCTCTAAGCACTATAGATCAAAAGGCCTCTAATGGTAAAGGAAAGAAACCAAAGAACAAGGATTCCAAGTATAATGAGCAAGCCAAGGAATCAAAATCACATGATACCTCAAATTTTTCTATGTAATACCCTTTCGTTTTGCATCTTGTTTGGTTTGCTTTATGCTTTGTTGGTTGTAGATACTTTGATACTCGACACACCTTGTTGTTTGTGTTTTGATCGCTACTATTGAGCGACAACTATTATTGTGTGATGAGGTTATTTGTTTATTGTTTCACATGCATAATGGATTAATGATGTTAGTAGAGTTAGCATAAGATATTATTATGTGATTATTGATTATGATGTAATGTCAGTCTTTGATGAGTGGATTGGTGAAGAGGACGGTTTTGCATCACTCACTTGCGAGCGCCCTGCAAATCCTTTATTTCTTCTTCACTGTGTGTATTATATGCTTGATATATTGTATGATGTTGGTTGTTTGGTTTTCAGGTTGCAGGTACATGATTTCGACTCCACTTGGTTTCACATGTTTGAGCGTGTCAATCCAATGGTTAAGTTGAACGGGAGATAGTAGCTAGGTAACATGTGTCAGCTCTATGCTCTAGCCTTAGTGTGTTGTCAGTCCTGATAATTGAGTTATTTTGTACCTTATTTAATGTTATTTAGTTTTGTTAGGTGCATTATTATTAAATTAATTTTTAGAAATATTGTGTTGATTAAAAGTAGTGATTATTTTAATATTAAATGAAAATTATGCCTTGTTGATTTATTTAAAGTTGGTAATAAAATTTAATTTAGTTGAATTTTAATTTATTTAATTAATTAAATTTTAATCTCAAAAGGGTTGAATTTAGTTATTAAATAATTAAAATTAATTAATTAATTTTATGGGATTAAATTAAATTAAATTAAATCATAAGGATTTGAAAGGAAATTGAAATTGTATTTTAAATTCAATTTGGGTTTTCGAAAAATAGAAAATGAAAAATAAATATCTAATTTTCAATTTTGCATGCAATGTAAATTAGGGTTGTATTAGATATTTTTGATTTATGTGGAATGCATGTTTTCAATTAAAAGAGAAGTTTTGGGGAAAGAATTCATCTTTGAGAGCAGTGAAGGATTTTTGGAAAATTTGCACAAAGAAGGGTTTGAAAAAGTTATTGATTTTGGATTTGATTTGAGGGAAGATTGTTGCAATTTTTGAAGTTTTTGGATTGGATTCGTTGCACGTTTTAGGAAATTCGGGAAATTCTTGGAAGAGGCTTGCATCAGAGATTCATCTTCTTCTATAGCTTCAGATTCCAGGTTTTGTTCTTGTTTTGTTCAATGCAATTTATTATGTTTATGAATCTGATTGTTGAAATATATTGTTTAAATTAAACATTTGTTTGTGCTTCAAACATTTAGGTTTTAGTATGAAGATTTTACCCTTTGGAAATATTCAGATCTGTTCTTCGAAAACTCAAACCCTCGTAGAAAACCTCCATTGAAAATATAAAAAAATTAAGATCTATTTTATTTTCCTTTGTTTAATTATTTAAAAATTTGAAGGAATAGTTTAAAGGAAATTATATTTACACCTCTTGAAATTTTGAAAAATATTCTAGAAAAAATTTAATTAATTTCCTGTTACTAGTTTTATTTTATTTTCTTCTTGATATTACCAGTAATATTAGCTGTGTAAATATATATAAAAATATATATTACATGTATTATATTTTTGAATATAAATACATATAATATATATTTATGTTTACAAAAAATCTAAGATTATCTGTATAATACTGTTATTTGTCTTTTTGACAAAACGTCGTCCGTATGACAATATTGGGAAATGAGTTTCAAATAAATTTGTTGATTTCTTTTATAAATTTATCTTTTTGGTTTTCGAAATGTCATTAAAGTTTGTTTTATTTTTATTTAAAAAAAAAACAATAAAAAAAAACAAAGGGAACTTTTGATTTAATGGTAGGTGGGGAGGTCAAACCCCCACTTCCCACTCTTCCCAAGGGAAGGACGTACCTACCATGGGCAGTGCACCCACCTCTTGAAGGACACACTCCCATGGGAGGTGCAGCCTCCCCATCAATCGTCGGTCATTGTACTATGTACAATCGACGACAGTGAGGGTACGCAGGCAAAATACTATGCAGGGGTACCGGCGGTACCGCCCGTCTGGCCACTGTCACATTTTTACATATTAATTGTTATATCTTTTCTTTTTAATTTTGTTTTATTTTTTGTATAGAGTATTTTACTAGATTAGGATGAATAATATTTGTATTAAATATTAATATTTAATATTTAATATAAGGATGAGTTTATTTTTTTATTTGGAAAATTGTTCCTGTGTATGAACTTTTTACAAAATTTAACTGATTTTGTGGACTGGTAATTTTAATAAAACAGAAAGTTAAAATTATTGCATAGTGCAAATGTTACTTTATTTTTATTTTGTTTTATTTGTTTTATATATAGATTTATATATCTATATATATAATACTCTGATTTAGACATAAGAGAATATGCAATTATTTTAATAAGTAATTTTAACTGAAACTAATAATGTGCATGGTTAATTAGATAGAGAAAATTATTTAATCTTAAAGAAGGAATTTATTTGTTTTAATGAAAATATAGAAATAGTGTGTTTTAATTTCTGCGAGATGCATTAGATAAGAATATGGATTTAATATATCCAAATATAGCGTGTTTCCTTGCTAGTGTATTTTTGATATTAAAATTCTCTTATATTGATTGTTTTGGGAACAGGTGATTAAGATTTAAATTGTAAAGTCTTCTAGTGGATGTGGGTCATTCCCTTGTTAAGTTAATGTTCGTTTTTCCCTTGGGTATTGCTTAATGAGTTTGTTTTCCTCCTAATGTTGGAGTGGATTTCTTTAATTATTGCCTCCTATAATAGGAGTGATTGCATTGTTCAGTTTTGTAGCACTTAAGTTACCCTTGGAGTCTAGATTTGAGTAGCGTGTTATCCATTAGAAGAGTGGCTTCTGTTAGGCGCCGGAGCCCAAAGAGGTAAACTAGGCAACCTTCAAAAGTTATTTAAACAAGTGATAATTAAAGTAATGTACTTAGAAGATTAGGACTAACTTCTCACTAATCAAGATAATTTTACCTCACTCATAGACACAAGGGCTCATTTAGACTTGGGGTGAGTGGGAAGGCTTGGAATGGCAAGATCAACTATCTTGTCTTTACGAGAGGTAGTTGGTTCCGCTTGAATGAGTATGAGGGTCAGGATTCGGTTGAGGTCACCAGGATTATCGAAGCCTATGAAGAATGCCCAGAGGAGATCTCATGACAAACCTTGCAATGACACTCTATCTAGGATAACATTGAGATGTATGTTGTGTGTATGAGTTCTTTATCATACTTGATTATTTTTATGTCTGGAAGCAATGTAACCATGTTAGTGTTAGACATATATTGCGCATGTGTTTGGTTGAGTTAGTATGAGTCAGTATGAGTCTGCCTTTGGTTAGAGGTAGTAGATTTCTTGTCCTTGTTGCGTTGTTACTATCTCTTAGCATGGGGGGTGGGCCTTCGGGTACCACTAGGTTGGGTGGAACATGCACCAAAACCGTTGGGTCCCCATTGATCTTCAATTTGTGGAGGCAAGACATCCAGTTAGACAACTCGCAGATCTTGTTATTCTTTTCTAGCACCGTTGTAATTCAAATTGTAATGAGTTGTTTTTACCCCTCTTGTAATAGTGAGGTGGATGTATGTAATTGTAACACTTATGTATTTATGACTCATTCTGGGAATGAGTGTTGTAATCAGTTAATCATGTAATGGATATATGTTGTGGATTTTATATTCTTATCTTGTTATTTAATTATGTTGAATGAATGCTTCTACTTGAGTTATTAATTGCAATGTAATTTATATGATGTTTGTTAATGGGGATTTAAGTAATCTCGGTTACGTAGCCTTAGGGGATGTTGTCGATTTTAAATGAACATGTATGTTTTAATTCACTTTAATAAAAAAAAAATTGTACGCTTTTATAGTGAATTGAAACTTCCTCTAGGGTTGCATGGCGGGGCATTACATTCTACCTCTTCAAAAAGGGATTCATCTAATAAGGATCAAACTAAATGTTTATATTACAATAATACATGATGATCATTAGTGTTATGCAAAGCAGATTGATGAGCTGAAGAATCTTCTTCAAAAGGAAAAAAAATAGTTGCCTCATCCTCTCCTTCCACCACATCACCTTCACAATCAAGGTCAGTCATAATGGAATGTGGAGAAGAAAAAAATAAAGGCCATGCTCTCCTTGCATTAAAAATGTGTCAATAGAACCAGTAAAAGCCAAAATAAATTATAAAAATAATAACTATATAATATTCCTCACCACTAAAAGTGAAGAGAACAAAGAACCATTCAAAAACTAATACACCCAACAACAAAAATTGTAACCTAAAACAAAAAAACACAATTGAACACTTCTTTACAACCCCCTAAAAATCCATTATTTTCTTGTAGTTGTTAGCATCAAAAGTAAATAGAACAAATAACCCTTCAAAAATAAGCACACACCCAAGAAAAGGTATTTGTAGAAATGAAATGAAAAAAAAACTATATAAAATGATAGCAAACCTTCAAAACCTCATAGTGAAAAGCCCCAAACTTTCTATCTACACTAGCCACCACCACTGCACCATAAATAAAACAAAATTTGTGCTATATACCAACCATGCACTCTATAAAAAAAATTAAACTTCATAAAAAAAGACCTCATTCACACAAAGTTAAAAATTATGAATGCTAACAAAAATTAAAAACACATACCTGTCAATGCAACTATAAAGCTTAAATGAAATTTGTCTTCTATTTATATTCACCACTACTAGCAAGTTTCAAATTACAACACATACCATATGCATAAAAATAAATAAAAAAATACAACTTTCACCACCTTGATATGCAACTAGAATATCCATCCATCAAAGAATTGAGCAAGTGAGTGAAGTGTGTGAAAAAGTGTGAAAAGAAGAGAGTGGAAGAGTGAATTAAGGCAATAGGAATTTAAGGTGTTAGATTCCTGAAATCAGTGAGTTGATGGCATCTATAATTTTTTGATCAGGTTGTAAATGTGTGGAACCCTAGTGGTGGATCTTCATTTATATCTTTTTATTTTTTGTAGGAAGTGAGCCTCCTTTTTGGATAGTGAGTCCTTTCATGGCAATGATCCCTTGCATTTGGACAGTGAGCCTTTATATCTAGGTAGTGAGCCCTCTGGTAGTGAGCCTTTATATCTGATATTGCATTACTACTATATTGTGAGTTAATCATCATCGTAGTTTTTCCCTCATTGGGTTTTCCACGTAAATCTGTGTCTCTGGTGTTTGCTTTCTGCTATCTTCATTTCATGTTTACAATTAATAATAGATTGAAGTTAAAGAGAAAATATTAAGTTTATAGTAAATTTATTTGATACAATTGATTCACCCCCACCTCAGTTGTCTTGTGCATTTCAACAAAATTGCCCCTTGATAGGCTAATTTTAGCCTCACCATAAGCTATTTTTAGCTTTTTTGGAAAAGCTGTCAAAACATATCCATGTTTATAGTCAATAGTCTAGTTTTTCAATATGTAATTCACTTGAATTGAATTCATGACCAAAGCGGTTTTGATTCATGATTTCATAAAAAAGCTGACATCGATTTGCATCAAGTGCATCTAGAGGGTTGATTTAAGACAATTTGACAAGCGTAGGCACACAAAGTCCACATGGTTTCATACCTTGTATAGCTAATTTCCTTCCAAGGGTAGTTTAGAGGGTTGATACCATTAGAATGTGAGGATCTTTGGATGAAGAAGTTGCAATCAACAATCCCATGGATGGGTTAATTGCTTGAGATCACAGATAGTGAACTATAGACCAGGATGTCCCACATTTTCAGGATAGACATTAGACACAATAGTTAACTTGATGTTTATTTCCAAGTTAAATCGCTACCCCACATATCATTGCATGTCTATTTTGGAATCACCTATGTACATATGAAGTTATCTTTTAGTTATATTTTATTTGATTTATGTTGGTTATCAATTGAATCTCATATCAATAAGGACTTGTGTGTTGTATAGTCCAATTATTTTAGTTTAGAATTAGTTAACTGAGGTAGTTTTTCCAACTAACTGTTAAGTTATGCACATTTAGAATTAATAATAAATCTTGCATGCTTGCAAGATTGATGTTAACTCAAGGATATTTTAGGGTTCTCTACTCCTTCAAGCTTCTATAGATAAGAGCACCCTTGATCATTTGTATTTTAACTTTTGTTTTGATAAAAAATTGTTGTGCCCACCTTGGCGTGCAAGATTGTTATTCTCTATTAGTTCACTTTGTTTGATATAAAGTTGGTTTGATCGTTCATTATGTGTGTATATCATTACATAATTTTCTATCCCAGATTTATTTGTTTCAAATAATCTTTCTTTCATATCTATACCTTGGATAGGTGTTCCACCTCCTTGGTATATTATAAATAGAGATTATCATTTGATGTTGCTTTTAATAATCCTTCTTTCATATCTACACCTCGGATAGGTGCTCCACCTCCTTGGACATTTAGAAATAAATATTGTTGTTTAGTGTTTGTTTCCATTAATCTACTTTCAGCCTACACCTCAGATACGTGTTCCACCTCCTTGGGAAACCTAAGAACTAGCTTGTTGTTTGATGTTGTTTCCAATACCCTTCATTTCAGCCTACACCTTGGATAGGTGTTCTACCTCCTTGATAATCTTGAGATAGATTTTATCATCAACCATTCCCACTTGCTCCTAATTCCTCTTGCTCTATTTTTCTAGAGGAGATAGGATAGTTTTAGCATTAGCCTACTTGTAGTTAAGATCTATGGAAACCAGAGAAAACCTTAGCTGTAATGTTCTTGGTTTTATAACCTTGTGCCTCTACCAGCTGAGTCAAAATGATAGGAATTTAGAATACTTTAATTTTTACACATAACAACAAAAGAGGGATCTTCCCCTCCAAAGTTGAAGAGCAGTTAATACTGTGCATAACTTTCTATTGCCAATACACACTCTAGAGGTGATAATTTTAACACCAATGTTTTTCTAGTGCGCACCATGGGGCATGAGGTATAAAACTTCAAGAAAAGATAAATGATTTTATGACATGAGAATGACACTCTGGAATCCTATTGCATGATCAATATATAAGCAATGGATGATAACAATGATAATGCTAGTAATTCTAGTAGAAATCAGTGTCATCCACCCTTATTACCTTGGGGTAATAACATTGGAACTTTGGATTTTCAAGAAAATCATGAGTTACCTAAAGGGTCAAGGAAGCACTTTCCTCGATTTCATGATGATGGAACTCAACTCTCAGAGGAACATTTTTTTGCATTCATGATGGCTTGCATCCTCTAGCATATGGCACATGAAGACATCATGATGCATCTCTCTGTCGAGACTCTTGCGGGAAATGTTGCCAACTAGTTCAATCACCTCACACTAGGCAGTACCATAAGCTATGCAACAATGAGAGAGAAATTTTTGGTAAGATTCAAGCCCATTGTTGAAGATTGCGCAAGAACACACCATCAAGTTGGAGGATAATATGATCACTTTAGGCTTGATGAAAATATATTCTATCAGATCTCTAGTTCAACAACCATGCCAACCAAAAAGAGACAATTTTTAGCCATGGTTGCCAACATCTACATCAAGACCAATGATTGAAGCAACACATAGTGTAGTATTTTTCTATTTCCATGATACTTATGCACATACTGGATCCACATGTACCAAGAATCTGATAAAGAACCAAATCATGGGATACACTAAAGCTACTCCTAGTTCTAGTTTTGTACCAACACCAAGTTCGAACGTTGTTTTACCACAAACAGATAACTTTGATGGCGACTCTATTGTGGGATGATTTGATAAGGAACCCATAAATCAAGAACAAGAACAAGAATACCGTCAGTATGCTCCTGCAGTGAATCATGAAAATGTTTCAATGTCTTTGTTCACATGTGCTCAATACTTCAAAGAACAAAAAGAAGAAGAATAAAGATGGAAATCAAACGAAAAAGGAAAATAAGTGCTTTCCACTTCTAAATCCAAACCTTCACATGAGAACACTATGCTAGTTGCTCAAGAGAAATCTTCAAAAAAATTTGGCATCGTAGCTTGCATGATAAAGACCAAGGCACAAATCTCTCAGTTGGAATATCTTCAGGATCATCTAAAACAACTAGATTTGATTCTCAACATTGTAAACAAGAAGGTTGTGCACAAGCCATCTATTCAAATAGAAGAAAAGCCTAAAATGGGTCTTGGTAATTGTGTGACTCTGTTAGAGATAGAAACTAAAGACTAAAACATTGCTTGTTTTGAAAAGAGACTAACAAAAGATACAAATTTATGGACAATTCCGTTCAATGGAGGTTGTTGAAATACAAGTTTAGAATTAGGGGAATTGATCATCTCCCTGCCTAAAGGACAGTTGCATCCATCTGTGCAATTGGAACTCACTAAAGCTAAAAATGAGGTGATTTTGCTAGGCCTAAAAGATGTCAAAGACATGGGAATCAAAATCCTATGTGTTATAGGTGATCTAAAGTTGTTCAATGACGCAATCAAAGGATATTTTCAGGTTAGAAAAGATCACCTACGACATTATAGAAATCGAGTTTGGAACTTGATCAATTGGTTTGAAGAGTTCAACATACCAAGGATGTAAGATAGCAAAACTAATGCCTCAGGGGTATCAACTTTCTCATTTGCATCATATTCTGACTTTTTTTAGAGTACCTCTACTTGGATGAATGAATACGTAAGAATATTCATCCTAGAGGGATTGCCTCTAGTTATTCCCATCAGAAGAGAAGTAAAGCATTTCAGGCAGAAAAGGAATCAATGGAAGGCTCTTCCCATTGCCATAAAAAAAATAATATCCAAAGAACCCCATCCCTTCAGGGCTGGAGTAATTTTATTTATTTTTGTTTATGTCGTAATGTATTTCTACATTCCATAAAGTTTTGCCATGTGTTTTGGTGATTTTAGGAAAGTTTTCAATTTTTTAGGTGATTAGGAAAGTCCTGACTCCAATACCTGATTGATATCACACTTGTGTACGTTTTTAACTAGAATTTATTAGTTCTCCTATGCCATAAGTATCCGACATGGTCACTAGACAAAGCCTAATGTTGTACACAAAATATTTATTTTGCTTCATCAAGGCATTTTGATTAAATTGGTCCAAATCTTATAATTTTTTTTTGTCATAAGTCAGCTTTAGGTCAAACTAAGCATGGGATTTTTGTCTACAAGATACTAGAAAAGTTTGAAAATTTTAAAAATTAGGGTTTTTGAGCCCCTATTTTTAGGAAAAACCCTAAAAAATAGGGTCTTCTCAGAATTGACGGAAAATAATTTTGATTGGCTTATTTCACGTCACGATCACATTGGGGGAGTTAGAATCAAGAAAAGGCCAGTTTAGCTTTGATGGGTCTATTTCACTTTTTTGGGAGAAAAGTTAGGACCGTTGTGGTCATCAATGGAAGTTGGCTAGTACCAGGTTTCAAAATCTAAGCCTCAAACTCATCACAAAACATTATATGTTGAAAGATGCTGAAAAAGATGCTTCATAGTGGAGGGGATTTTCTAAAGGTGAAAAATATGAAAAATATTTCAAGTTTGGAAATAGTACGCCTTGCTACGAGGAAGGTGCTTGTACAATCAACACCCATTTCAACTTTGTAGTGTTCGTACACATAAAAATGGTGACACGTAGTCATGTACTCATGTCAACAATAACAATTCTTCAACACAGTCAATTCAACAAGCGACATGGTGTTCACGAAGCATGAAAAAGGTGAAAAGCATCTAAAAAATCACCAATGTTGGAGCTAATTGTACCCCTATAGGCCAGGGGCACCCTTGAAATTGAAGGCCTAAATACAATTGTTAATGCTTGCAAATACAATCATCTTCTCTGAAATTATGCTTGATTTCCAGTGAATCCATTAGATTTGTGAAACATCGGTAAATGTCGACATAGGAAGAAGATGCGAGAAGAAACAAACGTCAAAGATGGCAATCAGTTTTAGAAATTGCATCCCTGTAGCCTAGGGGCACCTAAGAATACAATCTACTAAATGTTAGAATTTTCAATGACTATCTCTAGGTGGTCTCTTCAATTTCAACCCATGTGCATGATGAATCTGTTCGCTAGTCTATACGACATACTAAGTGACCGTAGTTGTTGATCCAACGAGCACGTAAAATGATGGATATTATGAAAGTCAAAATGTCAAAATGTACCTCTACAGGCCTAGGGTTCCTAGCCTTTTGGTCAACTAGATGAGGTTTTCGATAACTGTCTTCTTCAAGAGATATGTGCATAATCCTTCTAGCTACATAATGAATCCAACCATTAGCTTTTGAGACCTTTCAAACACCCATGGATGAAGAATCAACATAAAAACACCAGAGACGAAAGAAAGTAGAAATTTGACAGTGTTGAAAAAATGCAACCTTTTTAGAAAAGGTGCCCAACTTTCTGGGTCCTTAGATGCAGTCTTCTGGCTTCATTACTCCCAAGAACATCTCTTCCAAGTTGTTCAATTTCCACGATGAGATCATCAGCACGTACATCAGAGCAATCCAACTTCTAGAATTTAGGGTCAAAGTGGGCATTTCATTGAAAGTTACAAAGTGCAAAATTAGTCTCAAAAGGTTAATTACACCCCTGTAGGCCACGAGTGCCCTTGAATTTGAGAAATTTAAATCAAATTTAAAAAATTGCACATACAGTCATCCTTTGTAGAATTTTTTTAGCTTCATGATGGATTCAATATCTTGTCAATGGGAATCGTCAATCACTAAGAGTTGTAGATTGAAGCATGGAGGGTCAAAATCCAGAAATGGCTAAGTCTAGTGAAACATGCACCTTAAAATTCAAGGCACCAGATAATTTTTTTAGCTTTCACAGCTTCCAAGAACATATTTTCAGACTTGATCCGGCTACACGATGAATTGGTTAGCTAAACTGTAGGATTAATCAAGCATTCAGAATTCAGGGTCAAAAAAAAGCTTTGATGATGTTTGCAAACGCTAAAATTTGGAAATTTCAAGAAAGTTTCTAAGTCTGAGAATAATGGTGCCTAAAGTCAAACTTTGACTTTTGAAACTAAAGTGCTTTGGTTGCCCTATAATGGAGGGATTTTTAAATTGAATTAAAATAATAATAAAACTCTAGTTTCACCTCTGAATCAAACTACAAAATACTCCATTATTTTTGCATGTGGTGTGTTTGTTCTTTGCATGTTGAGTGGCACCTATTTGAAGGATCAACCTTCATTTCTATGAATTGAATGAGGTCCAATGAGAATGTTGCATCCTAAATTTAGGGTTTTACTTGCATATGAAACCTTAACTCATGAAAATTCTTTAAATATGCACTTAGGAATCCATTTTATTCATCACACATTGAAGGAAAACACATATTTTCTTGTGAAAGAAAGATTTGGAGGTCCTACAAGAGGAATTTTTTAGTGTTCTTCGCAGTTACAAGTCCAAATTTCTCAACAAGATAGTTTTGCATGCTTCATTTTTCCAATAGATTCTTGGCAGATTTCACCAGATTAAGACAAGGAGGGGATTTTCTTGAAGATTGATAGAGGCATAATATAACTTCTATCTTCTCTCTTACATGTATTCCATCTTTGTCTTAGGTTTTCTCTTACATGCACAAGTAAATGACATCTTTTTTTCATAATCTAGTCATCTAGGTTCACTTAGCATTGTGTTGGCAACAAAACCCACGTGCCAAATTTTTTTAGGAAAATTGCCCCTGGCCCCTAAAATTAGGGTTTCCAGAAAAAGTCAAAAATTCAAAAAATAAAGAAACTAGGTTTGATTAGCTCACATGCACCAACAAAACCCATATGTCGGTTTTTTTGGGGGAAAATAGTCCTAGTGCCCTATGCGGCTTCTACATTGATAAGCCATTGCATGCCTAAGTAAAAGTCATTTTTTTGAATTTTTGATGATCTAGGCTGAATTAGAAATACATTTTCTATAAAACCCATATCTCATAATTTTTTCAAAAAAATTGCCCCTTGACATGCTATTTTTAGCCTCACCAGAAGCTATTTTTAGCTTTCTAGAAAAGTTGTTAGAACATATCCATGTTTACAGTCAACAATCTAGCTTTTCAATATGCAATTCACTTAAACTAAATTCAAGACCAAATCAGTATATTTGATTGCCTTCTTAGGCCAGTTTAGAGGGTTGATACCATTGGAATTTTGTGTGCATAACGGGTTCATAGACATTTCTCACAACTAGAGTGTTTGTATTCAAACTTTGTGGTTTCATCATGCAACACTCTTCCATTGAGAATAATCAAGAAGAGCATTAGAAGCATCAAGCTATAGAAGAAACAAAGATCATCACTCAATTTATAGAGCCACCAAAGTTACCAATCAGTGAACTACCAGTTGAAGTGTGCAGGTAGTTCCTAGATTGCTCCAATAGCTAACAAGCAGTAAACTAAGAGTTGAGGTATGTGAGGATCTCTGGATGAAGAAGTTGCAATCAACAACCTCGTGGAGGGGTTAATTGCTTGAGATCATGGCCAATGAATTACAGATTAGGATGTCCCACCTTTACATGATAGACATTAGAAACATTAGTTAGCTTGATTCTTCTTTCCAAGTTAACTCAATGTCCCACATATCATTTCATGTCTATTTTGGAATCACCTATGTACATATGGAGTTCTCATTTATTTAGATTTCAATTGATTGATGTTGGTTATCAGTTGACTCTCATATCAGTAAGGACTTGCATGTTGCATAGTCCAATTAGTTTAGTTTAGAATCAGTTAACTGAGGTAGTTTTTCTATTTAACTGTTAAGTTGCATACATTTAGACTTAATAATAAATCTTGCATGCTTGCAAGACTGATGTTAACTCAAGGAGATTTTAGGTTTCCCTTCTCCTTTGAGCTTCTATAAATAAGAGAACCCTTGCTAATTTGTATTTTAACTTTTTGTATGATAACAAATTGTTGTGCCCACCTTGCTATGTAAGATTGCTATTCTCTATTAGTTCACTTTATTTAATATAAAGTTGGTTTGATCGTTCATTATGTGTGTGTCTCATTACACAATTTTTTGTCCCAAATTTATGTGTTTTAAATAATCTTTCTTTTATATCTACACCTTCGATAAGTGTTCCACCTCCTTGGGAATCCTGAGAACTAGCTTTATGTTTGATGTTGATTCCAATAATATTCATTTCAGCCTACACCTCGGATAGGTGTTCCACTTCCTTGGGAATCCTGAGATAGAGTTTATCATCAACCATTACCATTTGCTCCTAATTCCTCTTGCTTTATTTTTCTAGAGGAGATATGATAGCTTTAGCGCTAGCCTAGTTGTAGTTAAGATCTATGAAAAATAAAGAAAACCTTAGCTGCAATGTTCTTGGTTTTATAACCTTGTGCCTATACTACCTGAGTCAAAAAGAGGAATTTAGAATACTTTACTATTTACACATATCAGCAAAAGACAGAGCTTCCCCTCCAAATTTGAAGAGTAGTTAATATTGTGCATAGGTTTCCATTGCTAATACACACTCCATAGTTTTGAGTTGTAACACCAACTCTTCCCAAGTACCTGAAAGCCTTACAAACCATTATGTATATGCTTAAAATCAATTGTGTACATGTCTTTCAAAAATACTATATCTAGCTCACCTATTCATTTTGTTTATTATGTATGGTTGTCTATACAATACATTTTTTTTGGCCTATGGATTCTATTCAGTAACACAAAATTTCATACAACTAGAGGTCAAAATGCCCCAAAAAACACTAAAAAATTGGTATGAAAAGTATCAAACATTATATGTCAAACTTTGTTAATCAGTTGTTTCAAACGCAATGATACAATTTATTTTTCTCCTAAACATAACTATAAAAATTTATCCTCTAAAGCCACTTTCAGAACCTGTAAGACCAGTTACACAAAAAATAATCTAAGACAAAATATCATACAAATGGAGTTAGATAAGGAATAAATTTCCCAATGAAGTCACCAAAATGTAAGAAATAATTTAAAAACTGAAATGGAAACTAATGTAAGACATAATATTTTGGTTTCAAACCACTGCTTACCTCTAGATAGAGCTCATAATGAAATTAAAAATAACATAACAAAATAAAAAACTAAAATAAATGTTACCATAAAACCTTATTGTGATTTATTTTTCTCCTTGATTGGTTGATATATGAATGTTCCTTTGCCTTGAAGATACCTGCTTTAACACCATGTACCTAGAATTGAGTGTCTAAGATAAAATATTGATTCCTCTTGGTCATTAATTAATTAATTAATATTCAAGTTGCATATCAAGGTGTTGAAAGTAATATTTTTGTTTAATTTTTTTTATGCATATGGTATGTGTTGTAATTTGAAACTTGCTAGTAGTGATGAATATAAATAGAAGACAAATTTAATTTAAGCTTTATAGTTGGATTGACAGGTATGTGTATTTAATTTTTGTTAGCATTCATAATTTTTAACTGTGTGTGAATGAGGTCTTTTTTTATAAAGTTTAATTTTTTTTATAGAGCGCATGGTTGGTATATAGCACAAATTTTGTTTTATTTATGGTGCAGTGGTGGTGGCTAGTGTAGATAGAAAGTTTGGGGCTTTTCACTGAGGTTTTGAAGGTTTGCTATCATTTTATATAGTTTTTTTTTCATTTCATTTCTACAAATACCTTTTCTTGGGTGTGTGCTTATTTTTGAAGGGTTATTTGTTCTATTTACTTTTGATGCTAACAACTATAAGAAAATAATGGATTTTTAGGGGGTTGTAAAGAAGTGTTCAATTGTGTTTTGTTGTTTTAGGTTACAATTTTTGTTATTGGGTGTATTAGTTTTTGAATGGTTCTTTGTTCTCTTCACTTTTAGTGGTGAGGAATATTATATAATTATTATTTTTATAATTTATTTTGGATTTTAGTGGTTCTATTGACACGTTTTTAACTAGTTGAAGACCATTGTTAAACTTAAATAATATGTATCATGAAAAACTAGCAAAATTATATGTGAGTGGTGTTTTTATATGTCTATTTATGGCTATATTTTGTGTTTGATGGAGAGTGCATGGTTGGTTTGGAGTTCAACTCATGTTGTCTTTATGGTGTGATGGTGGTCGTTGGTCTAGAGAGCAAGTTTGGGGCTTTGCACGGTGAAATTTTGAAGGTTCATAGTCATTTTATATAGTTGTTCTTTTTATGCCATTATTGCAAAAAAAATATCTTGGATTTTTTTTTGTTTTTGAGTGACTATCTATTCTATTTTTTTTGGATGCTAACAAATATAGGAAAAATACTAAAATTTTCTTAGAGTTGAGTAGTAGGGTTTGGTTGTGTCTTATTATTTTGTGTTACACATATTTTTTGTTAGCTGTATTTTTTAATTGCTCTTTATTATCTGCACTTTTGATGGTGATACTACAATCATAAACTCAAAGTCTAGAGAAAGGATTGTCCTACATGTAGTTGAGAGTTGACATGGTGAAATTAACACAAAACAAAAAATAACTTCTCATTGATTCATTAACACGGGATTCTTACAATTGGCTCACTAGCCTATCACACATAAATTATAAATATAGATTGGGCCACAAGATTAATACAAGCTTATATGCTAAGATATGAAAAAGAGATATTATCACTCTATTACACTACTTTATCACTTACTAACTCACTAAATATTGTCCTCCAAAGATCAATTATTTATTATTTATCCCCAAAATTAATTCCAGAGGTGATTATATAGTAGCTCCAAGCTTTAGTAATGATCCATATCAACTATAAGAAATTCAAAATCTTAATCTTTGATGTAACGTGGGGGTCAGCCAAAACTCATTGATGAAGCATTAGATGATGAAAAATTCGATGCAGTTCTAGTTGAAATTCCTTTTGTTCTTGCACTACCTTGAGATATGCTGGTTTGAATGCTGCAAGGTACAAAAAGGTTTCAAAAACCTCCCCAATTAACTAAATTTTAATTGTTCTAAACTGTGTTATTTTAACAATGATATCCTTTTTATACTTTGATCCAAAACTCTTGAGATTTGGATATGATGTAAGTGAGTTATTATAGAGCTTTTATTCTTTATCATGAGCTAAAATAGTTTTATTGGTGGATGTGGTAATTTGTATTGAGATGCTCTCACATCATACACTCAAGGTTTTTTGAAAAGTGAGTCCCACACTTTTCTTATTCATGAGGGAAACCAAGGCATTCCACCTCAACTCATGAAATCTATGATGAGTCTTCTATTGGTCTTCCTTTCCAATTTAACCAGGCATTCTTCACACTACTTGTTTTTGGTGTTGCATCCAATTCCACTGTCCAAAATTTTCTCTATATATTATTGTGGTTGTTGCAGTACTTCTTCTAAAGAGGCTAAAATTACAATGTTGCGTTACACTTTCATCCAACTTATAAGCACAAGTGAATTTAACTATTTCTAACTAAATATCATTTTTTATCAAACATATGATCTAGTTAGATTCGTTTTAGCTAAGTTAGATATGTGCATAAATTTTCTAACTAAAATTGTTGACTAAATGCATATGTAGAACCATTTTGAGGGCAATTTACCAAAAAATAAAATTATTTTAAAAATTAATGTTTCAACAACTCCTACTTGTGTAAATAACATTTTTAAAAATATAAAAAAATACTCATTTGGAGATCCATAAGTGTAGTTTTCAAAAAAAAAAAAATTAATAGATTAATTATTATTTATATTTTATTTTTTATTTTCACTAAAAGTAGGATATCAATAGAAAAATATTAGGTTGATTATCATGCCAAGAAAAAATATTAAAAATTATTAGAAAATTTGAAAAAATGTGATGCACTAGATAAATTATTCTAATCAAGATGGTACAATTTTGTTAAAATTGAAGATTCAATCCAAAAATCCCATGAAACACCTGCATGCAATTACCTATCACAATAGAGAAGATCAAAAGTGATATTGTGCTCAATAATCTAAGAATTTTATCGATGCAAAGAACCTAGATGAATATTACAAATGAACGTACAAGCTTTATAAAAGTATGGCACAAGCAAACCCTACATGCAGATTTGACAAGATAGAGACAAGTGTTCTAATCTCATGTAGTAAGACAACTTGTCCTAAATTTAGTCTAATCTAATAATAAGAATCAAACTAAATATTATCAACTCCTAAGTTTGACTTAAGTGAACTAAAGTAAAAAAGCCTCTAATAATTAGTTGTTGATTAATTAATTATTAGATAATGACTTATTTACTCCAACACCCCCTTTTAAGATCAACTTAGGGAGAAACTAAACTACTGATAAAGGAAGCTAAATGAATGTAGAATGGGTCTTGACTACAAGACCTGATGAGGTAACCATGAACAAGAAATTGAAATCTCTCATAATTGGAAAAAGGAGAAAAAATCATGGGAAAAACCCCTCTCCAAAAGAGAGATAAAAGAAAATAAAATGATATGTGTGACTAAGAAAAGTAGGACTCAAAATTCCCCCCAAGTGTTTCTTTAGTAACATAAGTGCAAATAAGTTCATCCCCATAGGTGAGAAATGATGCAACAATGAATCTCCCCCATAGGGTAGAAGCTCCTCGACTAGAAGTGAATGCTCGAAGAAGGACTTTGAAGATGATCCAGCTACAATAAAAATTGTTCCTCCCCTAAGAATAAATAAATCCAATGGTGCATGAAGGAGAAACTCTCTCTAGAGAAATGGTCTCATGATTGATGGCATGGAAGAATGATCAAAGATCCACATGTCTAAATTAAATGAAGTTGAATCAATCAACTATGGAGATGCAAGTAGAACAACCTCCAAAGGAAATGCCTATGTGATGACTAGTGGGGCATATCTATCATCTAAGAGGAATTGAATATCCTTAATGGTGTCCCCAATATCAGCAATGTGTGACTCAATGGATAACTCTACAATGCCAAGCAAGTAGTCATCCCAAAAAACTGAAACTAAAAGATTGGAAACATCCTTCTAAAAAGAACTGAACTTTGAAGATGCAAGAGTTGTAGGAGGAAGAATCTCATCACAAGTCTCATGAATGAAAGTGGATGATGGAAGTACATATAAGTTCAAGTGACCAAACCTCTCCTTAGATATCTGATCCACTCTAAATGCATGTGAGTAATCATCAATCAATAATGGTGCTTGCTCATCTAGATAAAAATGTGAGAAAACATACAATCGAGATGTATGATCTGTGAACCCAATTGCAAGAATATCTCTAGTATGCAAATCTTTGATAAACATTGAATCAGGTGTGAACTCTATGGTCTTACTTGCCCCACTATGTGTAATATGATAGATGGAAAGGAGATTAGAATTCAATGAAGAAATATAAAGTACATCATGAAATGTGCCATCATCAACATCTATGGATCCTTTCCTAGTAACACTCATGTAAGTGTTGTTCCCTATCAAAATCTATGGCAAATAGCAAGGCTCATACGAAGAGTACATACCCAAAGATGCAACCATGTGATGTGAGGCTCCTAAATGAAGAAGCCATCTGCTAGACTGAAGATTTGTGGATGCAAGGAGAGCATGGCCTTTATTCTTTTCTTCTCCACATTCCATTCTGACTGACCTTGATTGTGAAGGTGATGTGGTGGAAGGAGAGGATGACGACAACTAATGTTTTTTCTTTTGAAGAAGATTCTTCAGCTCATCAATCTGCTTTGCATAACAATAATGCTCATCATGTATTTTTGCAATATGAACATTTAGGTTGATCCTTCTTAGGTGAATCCCTCTATGAAGAGGTAGAAGAATCTGAGGTATCATGTGATTTTGATTCCTTGGCTTGCTCATTATACTTGGAATTCTTGTTCTTTGGTTTCTTTCCTTTACCATTAGAGGCCTTCTGATGTGTAGTGCTTAGAGATGCAATAAGAGCCTTTGATGTTGGAGATTTTAATGAGCCCATCTATACCAACTTTTCCTACTCTCGAGTGAGTGATTTAGCAAAATCATCAAGTGAAGGCATAGTGAATCTGACACCAAGTGCATCTTTTGTGGCATAGAAAGTAGAAACAAAAACTAAATAATCAAGACCAACCTTGGCAAGGATAGAAAGAACCAATTGAGTGTCATTCTTCTCAATATCACATTGTTTCAACTATAATCTAAGAGATTTGTGTTTGGTGAAGAAGTCCTGAATACTATCAAAATATCAAGGAGCCAAATTGATAAGCTCATTCTCCAACTAAAATCCTCTCATAGTATCTTGCTTCCAAAAAAAGGAATCCAATTGAGTCTAGATCCGATTGGGTGTCATGCAAGATTCAACATGAAAGAGAAGTTGGTATGATTTTTCCACAGTCCATGAAGTAATAGAGCAAGATTTTGGATTCAACTGTGTTTGTTTTTAGATCAAAGAGAAGATCAAGAGACATAGACTATCATAATGTACCAAAATATTCAACCCTTATATTAAACCATTTTCTCTTCTTAGCAACACCTATAGGTTCAAGTTCTATACCCATGGTAACACTGTGTAGCCCTGCTTTCTTCAGATTTATCTCAATTTGTGATTTCCAACTATAATAGTTGTATGGAGTGAGTAGAGTAATTTTAGTTGGATCCATGATTAAAAAATACTGTAACGAACTACTGCAATAGTATTAACCCCCTCAACACAAAACAAATTCCCCTTTGAATCCAAAAAATTTGACTTGTTTTGCATGTTTTCCAAGAAAATAACCCAAAACGGTGTTGCATGTAGGATGTGTTTGGTGGTCCATGTTTCTTCTGTACTGACCTAATTCCTACATGAATTCATAGGTGTGTTCATATGCTTAAATGGATTATATATTCTTAGTTTCAGCTTCTAGTTTGATGGAGAGAAAAAGTTATGTTCATCGGTGTGTGAATTGGTTTGTCAGAGTTATATGGTTATTGATTGGGAGAAATGTTTTGGTTCCGTAGTCTTCTAATATTTTTATTTAGATCGTATAGATTTGGGAGACTATTTATTTTGATGGTCTCTGTGTTCTGACAAAGTTTCTTATGGTTTGGAGCTCTAGAAGACCTGCTCCTGAGTATTTGTGTTTTGTTGGTTGTCTCGGCTGAACTGGTAAAGTGTTATTTGAAAATGAAGTTTGTTGAAGTTGTTGCAAATGTATCTGAGTTGTTCTCAGAGATGGTAAAAATATCAGTGAAGCATGTTGAGCAATCCACGTGTGTTTATCTTGTTGATGATGTGTGTACTTAAAATTTAATTTATGTTTTCATTAGGTTTTTCGATATGGTTTCTACACATTACATTTGGTTTTTGAATCAACTTGAGGAAGCGTGTGCGTGATCCAAGATGTTTTTTGGGTCATAAATTAAACATGTATTAGGTCCCCTCACATTCTTATCCACTGCGGGAATGTTGAGTAGCCAAGCTAGTTTGAATTTGTAAAATGAAATTGTATAATCTAATCTTGGGGAATGTTTCTAAGGTTGAAGATGGTATAAAAGAAAGTTAAGTTGTAGAAAATTTCATATCCATCCATCATTCGATCCGAGCAAGAGAAGAGTATGAACAAGTGTGAAAATTAGAGTGTGGAATATAAAATTAAGGCAACAATACTTCATTGTATTCATAATCTTATGATCAACTTGCGAAGTGTGTGTAACTTCTAGTGGTGGATCATTATATATTTATTTGTATTTTATGTAGGCAGTGAGCCTCTCATTTTGGACAATGAGTCCTAAGGAAGTGATCCCTAGATCTGGGTAGTGAGCCTTTGTATTTGGGTAGTGAGCCTTTTTATATCTAGTATTGTATTACTACTATTTCATACCATACAATAAAAAAAATTACTCCCCCTAACTACAACAACCTACAATGCCACTACCTACTCCCCTAGAGAGGTAGCCACCAACATCAATCCAAAATAAGGAATGAATCTTGGGATCCACTAGATTGATGCATATTCTTATACATCTAGTTCAAAGGAGGGGCAACAACCCCCAACTTCTCCCAAAGATATTTAAAATTATCCTTAGTAAGAGCCTTAGTGAAGATATCTACAACTTGATCCTTAGTAGGCACATACTTCAACTTCCTCTCATTCTCTGTAACCTTTTCTCTTCAAAAGTGATACTATATTGAGATATATTTTTTTCTTGAATGCATTACTAGATTCTTTGAAATATTGATAGCACTTGTGTGATCAAAAAAGATAGAAATTGGTTCATCATATACCACTTTGATATCTTTCAAGGTTTTCTTCATCCACAACACCTATGTGTAGCATGATGCTACAATAATGTATTCTATCTTTGTAGTAGATAATGACACTAAATCCTTCTTCTTTCTTAGCCAAGACATTCCAAGAAAGAATGCACCACCACTTTTACTTTTTCTATCATCCACACAACCTACCCAATCTGCATCAAATATAATCATTCAGATAGAAATCAATATCCTTTGGATACCACAATCTATATTTCAAAGTTCCCTTCGAGTATCTGAATATTCTCTTCACTACTACCACATGTGACTCTTTGGGATCTTCTTGAAATCTATCCATAAGAAAAACTACATACATGATATTTGGTCTAGTAGTAGTTAGAAACACCAGTCCTCCAATCATTGATATGTACTTGGTCTGATCAACCTTAGGAGACTTGTCATTCTTTATGAACTTGCAAACAACAACCATAGGGCTACATACTAGTTTAGAGTCATCGATTCCAAAATTCTTCAACATATCCTTGACATACTTAGATTATGAAATAAATATCCATTTTCCTATCTGATTGATTTTTAGTCCAAGGAAAAAATTCATCTCCCCAAACATAGACATCTCAAATTCTTTATACATCTCTTCTCCAAATCCCTTGCACATTGCTTCATTGCCTCTACACATTATGCCATCAACATACACTACTACAATCAAGATTTGATCTTTCTCCACCCTAAATTAAAGATTGCTATCTTTGGTACCTTTATTGAATCCTTGTTGTAATAAGTACCTATCCAATCTTACATACCAAGCTCTAGGAGCTTGCTTGAGTCCATATAATTCCTTCTTTAATCTACATTCCATATTAGGATTATCTGATAACTGAAACCCTTCCAGTTGTTCAATGTAAACTTCTTCTAATTCATCATTCAATAATACAGACTTCACATCCATCTAATACACTTTGAAATCTTTGTGTGCTACAAAAGCCAAAAACATCCCAGTTGCTTCCATCCTTGCCACCAGAGCAAAAGTTTGCTCAAAATTTATTCCTTTCACTTGTGAGTAACCTTTACACACAAGCCTTTACTTATTCCTTAAAACTTCTCCAATCTCATTTACTTTATTCTAGAGCACCCACTTAGTTCCAATCACATTCTTATTTGTTGGTCTTGGGAAAAGTTCCCAAGTCAGATTCTTTTCAATTTACATCAATTCTTCTTCCATAGCCTTGATCCAATACTCATCTTTGCATGCCTCTATCACAATTTTAGGTTAAACTTTGGAAAGTAAACATAAGTTTTCTTGTTCTTCTATCATAACAACCTTTCCTCTTATCAATACACCTTTTCTTGTCACAAATAATCTGATCTTCATAATTATTCTTCTACACATACTTAAGGGTCTTTGCGATCCTTTCAGGAGATTCTTCCTCTTCAATTAGTACTTCATTTTGTTAGAGTAAAGGTTTTAACTTAATTGTGTTAATTAAGTTACCTTTATTCCCTTCTTAAGATTACACTTAAGTTTGCATAAAGTGACATTTAATAATTATATTAATTATTAAATGTTCTCCTTTTAGGGTTTCCCTTTTAGGGTTTACTTTTAGGGTTACACTTTAGGGTTTCTTGATCTCCTTTGATAAGGATTGATCTCATTGTATTATCACATCAATTCATTCTCTCATTCTCTCTGATATATACATTTTCATTTTTCAGAGAACCCTTGCTTGTTTGTCTCCTTCTCTTCTTTTGTGACAGGTTATTTGCATGCAGGTGATCTTCGGGGTTTGTGGAGTATTTTCTCAACTTCTACACATTTTCCTTACCATTATCCTTTTCTTCTTCTCTACAATAAGAATCATCTAATTCATATCCATCTATCATCATTGAGATTTTATGTAGATCTTCGCCCACTTTGACACTTTCAAGTTCAACAACCCTTTTCAACCTCTTGTTGTAGCACCAGTAAGCTTTTCTTTTTGTAGAATATCCAAGGAAGATACCTTCATTAGATTTTGAATCAAACTTTCCTAAGATCTCATCATCTCTCTTGATATAACATTTTCTTTCAAACACTTTGAAATATTTCACAATAGGGGTCCTTCCATACCATAACTCATAAGGAGTCTTTTAACTATTTTCTTTTTCTTGTACTCTATTAAGTATGTAGACTGTAGTATAAATTGCTTCTCTCTAGTATATTTTTTAGGTTTTCTTATTTCATCATATTTCTTGCTACTTCTTGTTCTTCCTTTCAACCACTCCATTCTATTGAGGAGCCCTAGGGGCCAAAAAATTCCTCTTTATTCTTTGATCTTCACAAAAAATGTTAAACTCATTGGAGGTGAACTCTCCACCTTTGTCAAATCTCAAACATTTGATCTTCACATCCATTTCATTCTCAACCATATATTTTAATGCCTTAAACTTATCTAAAAATTCCAATTTTTATTTGAGAAAAGTAACCCAAGTCATTCTAGAAAAATCATCAATTAAAATCATGAAATACTTATCACCTTGCAAACTTCTTGTTATTGTAGGTCCAAAAAGATCTATATGCACCAACTCCAAAGGTCCAATAGAAGATTGTTCTTTGAATTTGAAACTCCTTCTAGCTTGCTTTCCAACTTTTTTGAGATCTCATTAGCAATTTTAAGATTCATAACTTTCATAAGTTTATTATTAGAAAGACCACTCAAAATATCATACCTTGCTTTTCGATTGTTTTCATAGGCCCTGATCTCATCATCAACGCTCAGACCATTTGTAGGCACAATATATTTAGATTCAACAGACTTCCAAATTGTGAACCCCAGTGAAATAATGAAACCTTCCATCCTATTCTTCTAGAATGCATAATCAGTTCCATCAAATAGAGGAGCCTCCTTCTTGTGTGACATCTCAGATCTACCTCAAGTGGTTAATATTTCTTCCAAGGAACCTTTCTCTGATACCAATTGTTGAATGCACAAGACAACGGAGAGTGGGGGTGAATTATTTCTACATTTAAACATTAAAACCCTCTTTAACATTCATATCTACATTAGTCCTTAAACCCTTAACAACCAACCACTTAAATCCTTATCATGCATTAGCAGAATGTAAACATGAGAAACAATAATGCAAACACATCTAAACACATGAGAACACCATATTTCTATGAAAAACCCAAGAAGGGAAAAATAATGGTGAGAATTAGCTCATAGTATAAAGTAATCGCAACATCAAATATAATAGGATCACTATTGGAGGGCTCACAACCCAAAATAAAAGAAGGGCTACTGCTAGATTACGTAAAAGAAGAAAGAAGAATTTTACGATGATAAATCCATCTCAAAGCAATAGAAGGATCCAACACAACATCAACACATTCATAACCTCTCTGAAGAATGTAGAAACCTTTTTCTCACTTCTTCCTGTAGTCTAACACATTAAATTTTGTACCACAACACGCCTCAAATCAGATCCAAATACACATATACACACCATACCACTATTCCAAAAAAAATGAAGCATGTTTTCAATCAGTGTAAGCACCCAAGGTCGATCGAACTTGTGTAAAAAACATTAAACATTGAAGTACACATTTCCTTGGATCCAAAGATGACTCACAAAAAACATACATCACTTGAACAGTGTTGGTGTAATTAAATGTGTTGTACCTTGTCCTAGGTCATCATTACAGCTTAGTTAAGTTTACTTAGGGACCACATAGGAGGTAGTTGGAGAATTTCCACCGTTGGTGGACTTTCATCTTATTACTTTATCACTTCCACCTTTCGTGGACATATCATGTGATTACCTCTCCACCTTTTGTGGGTGATCCACTATTTGTGGTGGTTATCACATTATCACCTTTCCACTTTAGGTGGAGTGATAGCTTTTCATTGTTGTCTCATGTCATAAGATTATGACAAGTGTCATAAGATTATGACAAGTTTCATAATCTTATGCACTCCTATGTTCTCACCTTGGCTATATAACCAAGGGGTCTCTCATTGTAAATCATCTCATATCATAATCATATTGATGAGAATATAGTTTATTCTTGTCACATTATTCTCTCTTCTTTGTGCTTTGCATTTGGTCCAAAGATCTTAGCATCCATAGACAGTTCTAACATGGTATTAGAGCGGGTTGGGTGACATTAGAGAGTCTTTTTCTAAAGAGAGGTACCAGATTTGGGGAGGTTCCATTTTTGGCTCTTTATTGTAGGTTTATATCAGAGCTTTCTGGTGCAAATCTAAGCTCACCATTCCATCTGAAAGGTTCGAGAAAGTCAATTTTCCCTTTTGTTTCATCCAAATCGGACATACGAGGCCAAATCTATGAGGGTTTGAAGCTAAATTGTGGTTTCCAGAACCAAAAGGTAGTTGCTTTTTTGGAGTATTTTGGGTCAAATCCGACCCTGCCATGGCGTCTAGAAGGGCCAAAAACCCTAAGATCGATTGTCAATTCGTCCATTTTGGAGCAAGTTGTCCAGTGAGGCAAAAAAAAAATTCTCAGAGAGTCGTACAACCCTCAAGTCACCATCATTGCATCGACTGTACGATTTTAATCGAATTGTTTTTAGAAAAATAAAAATTTCCAAAAAAAATTATTGTAAAAATCAAAAAAGAAAAATGATCAAATAAAAAAATAAAAAAAAACGTATAGATTTTCTACGGATTTTTAGTACTTGCAGGGGGCAGGGTACGGAGTACCTGCCACTCCCTCCACTGTCTGCCACATGACAAGCCACTAGCCGCATGGCTTTATGGCCATGGCCCCACCACCAGCATATACATATTCCAGCGCCATCAAAAAAATCCAGCAGAAAAATCACACTGACCAGTCATTTCAAAAAACTAGCACTTGAAAAGTAAAATCTGGCGCTCAAAAAAATCAACCGATGAAAGTAAAGATTCTAAAGAATAAAAGAATATTCTAGTCGAATATTCTCAAAGAATATTCTAGGGTGTCCACCGACCAACAATGTGCCTGTAGCTGTCAATTTTAAGTCACGGTAAAGTGAATATTCTCTAATAGAGGGAATATTCTTTTTTGACGTGTAGGAGGCCATCAAATTTAAGCTAGTAAATTGCTGATGTTAACAAACCGTCAGTGTGGATGTTAGCGCCCATTTGAAATTTTTGGCCCCCTCAAGGTTTGTAGTTTTGAATTTGCAATCTGAGTTTGAAAGCTCATAACTTGCTCATTTTGACTCCTTTTTTCGAGCAATGTTTTTTGATTTGGGCTCATTTTTCGTGCTCTTCACAATAGTGCAATTAGTTTTTGGTTTTGGCTTTTGGTTTTTCCATAAATTGTAGATTCTCACAGGTTTTTCTGCTTTTTCCTCATTTTGGGAACTTTGGGAGCTCATATCTTCCTCCTACGGTGCCATTTTTTTTTAAGTGCATAATTTTTTGTGTACTTCTCAGTGGTATGATCAGATTGATCTCATTTTGTACCAAAAATTGTACTTGAATCTAAGGCCTATTTTGGAAATTTGCATGTACCAAGATCAAAGTCCACTTTGTTGTTTTTGGCAGTGGCAATTGTAAACACACTAAGTATAAAGTGTCAAATCAAATATTGCTTAAGGGGTTCTTTGCTTGAGTGAATTTGGGGGGGTAATCTTGTGATTGATTTGTGTTGATCATTTGAGGAGGTATCATGGGTTTTTCTATTCATCCTTCTATGGTAATGTTGAATAAGGGCAATTATGAGTCTTGGAAGAAAGGTATCCTGACACATCTCAGGTGGCTTAAGCTTTTCCCACAACATTATGGGCTTATACTAGAACTAGACACACCTTCGAAGCAATCAATTTGGGGTAATAATAATGATCACATTGTAGGATTAATCGGTACATATATTGGTGTTGATATTCCAGTGGAGATCTTAGATATTGAGTGCCCACTCACACTTTGGACCAAGATTTGGGAGATGTTTGGACACCATCATATCTCTCCATTCCTAGATGATCATGTTGTAGATTGTTTAATTCCCCTTGATGATGTTGATAATGTACCCTATGATGATGATACTTTAGAGGAGCTTGAGTGTAACAAATGTCTTGAATGTCTAGTTGACAAAGAGACTTCTCTTCTTGCTTCTCCTCCTCCTATTGAGATCACATCCTCATCTATTGTTGCATTTGATTCTGCAGTTTTGGCTCCTTGTGATTCAGTGTAGCAGATACATTGTCTTCCAGATATGTCTACATTGGATGGTTTCTTGACAGGTATTTCAGACATGTTTTTGGACTCTCATCTTGCAGATTTGTGGGACATCATTGATGACATTCATCTTCTCCTTGATGAAGATGCTCCTTCTTCAGTTGTTGTGAGGGAACACTCTGACCCTCTTGTTCATTCTCTACATGATCATTCTTTGTAGTTTGACATGAGTGTGGATACTTTTGGACAACATTTGGAGGAGGATTTTTTATCTTTAGATGGGATATCCTTGTCTTTGGATTATGTTCTACATTCATCTCTACTAGATGTTGGATTTTCCTCTTCAGTAGTGTGGCCTAGAATGCCTATTTGGACTGTGTCATCCTTCGACATTGACACAGAGACACTTGAGCATCATTCAGAGACATACATTCTACATACATTCTTGGTTTTGTTTCTTCCTAAGAGGAGGAACGTTGTTTGACGAGATTAGATCATCTTCAACATTCAATGTCGAGATTCTACCATCTTTGCAGGAGACTCAACATTGAGGGGGGGGATGCCTTTTTTCTCTTCTACTTCTCTCTTATGGGGGTTCTTTTTCCTCACATGGGGTTTTTACCTTCTCATTCATCACTAAGAGCATTTCTATTTTGTATTTCATCTCTCTTTTGGGGAGGAGTTTTTTCCCACTGGGTTTTCTCCTTTTCTTTGTTTGTGAGAGATTGCATTGCATTTGTACATGGGTACCTAACATGGCCTAGTTGCTAGGACCCATCTTGCATTGTTTGATTTTGCGTACATTCTCCCTAAGTTGCACTTAAGGGGGGGTGTTGGTGTAATTAAATGTGTTGTACCTTGTCCTAGGTCATCATTACACCCTAGTTAAGTTTACACTATTAACACACTGGTGACCACAACTTTCTCTGCACAATGATCTAAAACCAAAAACTTTGGATATAACACCTTTGAACATGTCTAATCAACATACCTAAATTGCATAAGCAGATCTTCAACCATGAAGAAATGTGGAGCGATACTAGAACACTACTTTGTCACACAAAACACCTCTCCAACACATTGTTTCCTCTTTTCTTCAAATTTCCTCAAAAGAACTTGGAAACCAAGCACCAAAAACACCTTTTTTATCATCTTGAACACCTTCAACTCAACCACACACATGATCATAAAAGAAACACTAGAGGTTGACACAAGTGATACTACTAATGAAAATATAATGCAACTAATCAAAGCATCACCAAGGTTGACATAAATACAACAAAAAGATAGATATGTTGGCATCAATGACAACACAACCTACTCATACTTGCAACATATACTTTCTTAATTTTACCCAATTCATGATACATGGTACTCTTATATCCAACATGACACTAACCTCATGCATCTATGCATAATTTTCATGTGATAAAGTTTTTCATGTACATCTTATGACCTTGAATATGACTAAAAATTCTAGTACATCTAGTTACACCATTACATTCAACATCTGGTTACACATACACATGTGTTCCTACCAAAAAAATGACACCATATAAAATATTTCATCATTGTGCCCATTTGATTAGTGAACCATACATGTGACACTTGAAAAAATACCGTGAAGCTTATTTGATAGCCTATTTGTATAAATAATTTCATTCTATATAGTACAATAGAGAAGATCCAATCAACATCTCTAATGTACTCTTGTGAATTTAACATATCTACTCCAATATAATAATTTCCTTTATATTGTGTTGTTTATTACTATCTAATTTGTAGGTTTTCCCTCCAATCTACCTAGGAATAAAAAAAAAGGAAAAAAATAAAAGAAAACTACTATCACACTCTACCATACATCATCTACTACTAGTGAGCCCAACTAGGTAGAGGGAAGGGGGGATCATTTAGATTAGGAATGATATGATGATATAGGAAATATAATGGCTATGTAGGAATCATTAGAAAGTGTATATAGTGATGAAAGACCCACCTTGGCATAATATTGGCTATATAAGATTCACTTGAATATGTGTTTACTGAAGAAGGATCCAAATCGATCAATGAACCATGGATATTCCATAACCACTATAAAAAATATTGTAAACAAAATAAAGGTGTCAAGGAGGAGAAAATAAATTAAGAGAACAAGGTACGGTGATTCCAAATCCACCATAAAAAAAAAGGAAGAGTAAACATACATTATGATTAAGGATGCACATATAGTGTATGTCCCCTTTATATCAAGTTTATGAAATATGATACATTCAAAATAAGGAAAACTGAAAGGAAGGAATAAATTCCAAGGTATTAAATTAGGATATGATCATGGAAAGAGAATAAAAAAATGAAGTGTTTCAAACACACATGTAATCATGGATTTTCTCCCAAGGAAGGGCGAAGAGAAAGTGATCATGAGAGAAGAAAGGAACTTAATTGATATTAGAAAAGGAAAATGATAAGATGTTTCCCCTAAAAAAATAAAAATATGTTTTTCCCATGAAGAATGCAAATAATAACATACAAGAGAAATGTTGGGTTGCAAGATAACAAGTATAATAGGATATTAGATATAATATGTGAAAATGAGAATAAAATAGGTGAAGATATATAGGAATGAGAACAAGGAAAAATGAACCTATACAAATTAGGTTATGAGCAAATTGTTTATTAGTAAGGAATCAAGGATATAACACATGTCATCATCCCTAATAGGCATAAAATAACAATACGAGGGTAGAAGTGGTTTAAAGAGGCAAGATATGAAAATGGATTGGAAACATGCATGACATATTTGGGTCAACATGAAAAATGTAAGAGATTCCTTATACATTGAATCGCCCCCAAAATGTCATGATGAGGAAGATGCAAACAATGAGTACAACAAAGTGAAGATAATACGCGTAAGAGCATATACAAATGAAAGAACTAGAAAATAAAAAGACAAAATATTGTGTGATCAAGGTACAAGTAATAATGTCTCAATGCCTTGGATCACCCCCGTAATAGATATTTTTTGGACAGATAAGGGAGATACATGAATTGTGATACAAATAGATGCATGGATAAAATGTAGAACATCACAAAGTGTATCTATAGAGGGATGTAGGAAAATTTACTCAAGAAAAAGGGAGATTACCCAATTATAGAAGTGAAATAGTCATCAACTAGTTGGTCAATGTGCTTAAAATTTTATGATGGGAAGTCAAAAAATATGTCATGCAAGAATGAGAATTATATAAATGGAACTTATAAGGTTGAGGAAACACTTTGGAGAAAATGAAAAAGAGAATTTTTTTTTGAAATTGACTTATGTAGATGAGTGCTAAAGGAGAGAACAAGTATCATGACATCTAATACATTGGTTACTTGCATATTGATATAGTGATTACTTATACATTGGTATCTTGATTATACTTATTAACTTAGTTTGTGATATTATGAAATTGATGGACGATTGTTTCTATTTTGACACAATCAAATCATACATGTAAAATATTATGGTGATAATGTGGATGGATGTGCTGATTTTCTATTGTTCATGATACATGTCTAGATGAAATTTGAGACTACCTATTAGGAGGTAAAATGGATTTCTTGAGGGGGCATTCAAACAATGGTCAAGATGGATTTACCTTACTACTAGGATGCAACTATAATATGACAATTTTATGTGATTCTATGTGTTAATTTCCTTGTTTGTGTTTCATTTTGAATGATAGTTTCTTGTGTTGAGTAGTTTGATGTTTCATTCATGATCAATGTTTCTAATTTTTTTTATTGATTATGTTGAGGTTTGGACTTGGTGAGAGACTCTAATATAAGTCCTATCCTTGATATTATGGATGGGTCTTGGAAAAAATGATCTCAAGGATCATAATACTTAAATTTATAAGTATGTATGACTAAATTAGAATTATTTCATATGGATTAAGTTAAATTCATACATTTATTTGTTTGTTTGTCTTGACTTTAAAGTTATGAAATAAATAAACCTTATATAAAGCCAAAGGTCCTAAATTACATATGCACAAAAACACAAAGACAGAGAGAGGTCTACTTAAAAGATAAAACTAAGATTGTTCTATTGCTAAAAGCTTTGACCTAATGTTAAGTTCTAAATCTAAGACTAGACTTGACTACTCTATGTTTAAGCCATGCAGTATTTCTTAACATATTGGTGACTTTAAGTCAAACTACCACTTCACATGACATGTAACTCAAATAATTAAAACTTATGTTTGCATAGGAAATGGTGATTAATAACTTTAAATGACATTGTGGTTTGATTTCTAGACCTAATATCTAACTAGGTATATACTATAGGTTAAAATTTGGTTGAGTTGTGGTTGGCATTATTTTCATGTTTATTCCTTTTTTAAAGTTTTCCAATGAGATAATAGTGATGCCATGGTATTTTTACAAGGAAGTTCTCTTCTTGCAACCATGAGGAGAAATCTATTCTTAGCAAGTGGCATTTCTAGTTTAAGAAGAAAGTTTTGGTACATATAAAAAAATCAATTTTGGTAAATATGCATTTATTATTATTTTATACAATATCTCTCTAAAGGAAAAAAATATTGATGTTACAAACATGGTGAAGATCTCACTATAGAAAGAAAAAATAGTTTTAAAACTCCATCTTCTCTAGTATGTTGAATTTTACTTATTAAGTGGGAATCTCAAGATTTTTCTTTTGGATACATGCTATTATTATTTGATTCTTAAATATCATTGGTAATTATCTTAAACATTTATTTAAGAAAAAAATAGTTGGATATATCCAAAAGAAAAAGGATATTGAGTTTGTGTGGATACTTGTGACTATGAATCCTTTTTGTCCATTGTTGAGTTTGAATATACTATTAAAATATTTTCTAAAAAATATAAGGTCTTCCTTAGGTATGTGTGTTTAAGTTTTGGACTTAAATTAAGAGTCTTATATGAATAATTACACATTTGTGACAAGTTAGGATCTCAATTCATTGTATTGGTGATGTTTTGGTTTATTTTATAATTAAATTAATTTTAGAAGTTCCTAAAGTCTATAAGAAACTGATTAGTCTTGTAATCCACTAGTTCTTTTTCCATGGGATATTTATTCACATAAATTATGTGTGTTTGAATTTGTCATTTTAGTTTTATCATTCAATATATAAGGTCTATGGAGTGACAGTGTATGTCAATATTTTGTGTGGATTTGTGTTACCTTGAGTTACATTGAGTAACATTGTTGTGTATCTTGGTGTTAGGGTTTTATTTTGGATTGTAAGACAATATTCCTTATTGATTGGAACACTATTGTATTTATATTGTAATGTGATCACTTAAGGCACCTATTTTTAAAGGTACTTTGTAACTCTTGTGTGGGGCTACTGATATCACTTATTGTTGCTTCTCATCTAAGTAGTATAAAATAATTTTTGAATCAATATGAACTTGCATTATTTTGGTCATTGGATTGTACCACTTTATTGTATAAGAAATTAGAGATGACATTTTAAGGATAAAAGTACCATGTAGGGCCATCAAGCATTGCATATCTCATAAATATGGGACAAATTTATGAATCAATTTTTGGGATTAAAAGGCCATCTCCTTATTATTTTTATCCTTTGCCTAATTAATTGGGGTGAAAAGGGGTGAGATATTAAAGAAAGATAATAAAATAAAATAAAGGCTTAGGCCAAATAGATTATCCCCCTACAACCTACTAGTGATTTGCAACTCATTCTATAATATCAAACAAAAATATAATAAACATTAGGCAAGTATATATCAAAAAAATTCCTCAAAAAAAAAATCTAGAGTAATAACTTCTTATATTGATGTTTTATAGAATATTAAACAACCACATACAAGACAATATAAATCACTCTAGTAAGTTACATATAGGTTCCCTGGACTCGATTACAAAAAAAATGAGAAAATATTTTAATGTAAAAGTCATAATATCACATCCATAAAGACAATCTAAACTAAGGAGAAGCACACTGACCTTTATTTATAAAATACATCCATCCCACAATAGGGATTTCCTATTAGAAACCCATACCATGTTAGAAACCCTAGATCAGACATGCAAACCTAAACACCTTCCACATAAGGGAAAACATAAAAAAGCAGAGCTTTGCATGCAAATGTGCAAAATATTCAGGAATTTAATATTACAATGAGATGATTTGCTTGATAAAATCAAAGTATGCAACCCTAATGTTGACCTAAAATGAAACCCTAGTGTGCACAATTAATAATTAATCAATTATTAATGTGCCTAAGTTTAGCTTAAGCAACTAGAGGAATAAGTGACTTAATTAATTAGCCAGTATGATATAATTAATTAAGTATATAGCTTATTACTCTAACCCCCCCCTTAAGATGAACTTAGGAAGAAGCTAAAACACTAGAAGAAGATGCATGCAAGAAAAGATGGGTCCCGACAAGTAGGCTTGATCAGGTACCCATTTACAAATGCAAGAAAGAGGTAGAGGAGGAAAACCCAGTGGGACAAAACCCAACTACAATGATATGACATGCTGCAAAGAAGCATTGGAAGAACATTGTAGAGTAACACTGGAACCACAATCTAGAAAGCAAGGAAAGATAATTATGTCTACAACAAACCATATCAGAATCATAATGATGCAACAACAGACCTAATGCCATGGAACACTCGAAAACTCCAAACGGGAACAACATTGGAATCTATGAAGCAGTAGTCGATTATTAAATGATGTATCACTAAAAACAAAGTGCAAAGATGCAAGAGGCACTCTCCCAACTGCCAAAATATCCAGGTAATCTCCAAAACACCCATCAGGCCAAATCTGGATTAATGAAAAACTTGGGATAGATACAGAAAAAAGTGCATGGACAGCAACATAAAGCTCCTCAATACCTTTCCAACGCCACAAAGATAGTGAAAATCGGAGATCGTGGCAAAAAGTAATGAGCTCGGAAGCATAAAAAGTACATCTGACTTCAAATAGTAAAAAATGCAGTAAAATAGAAAAATACTATAAAATAAACTGCACCACAGGATAGTTCTTGGAACCAACTTTTCGGCAATATCTCATTTGCCCGATTTCGATACCGTATGCCCAAGTTATGCCAAAAAACAAAAAAAATTGCTCTTTCAGGGCAAATTAGTGTTAGGAGGGGACAAACTACCATACGACTGATGACGTCATGCTGACATCAACACTTCACTGCAAAAAACTTGATGGCCATTTGGTCGTTGGTGCAAAAATCCGGTCCCCCTGCAAAAAAATTTTGGGCCCCTGGTCGCCATATGACCGTGGGCGGGGGCTCAGGGGGCTGAAGTTGGGCGGAGCCCTTGGTCCTCCATAGGACTACGGCTGCAGTGCAGGAGCCCTCAGGGGCTGGCGGGGGGCCCTCGATTGTCCATGCGACTGGGGCGGAGCCGAAATGAGCCCGTGAGGGCTGGATGGGAGGCGGCGGATCGGTGGAGCCACCGGCGGCGGTGGTTGTTGGGTGGCGGCCGAGTGGCTGCCCCGTGGCGCGGCGGTGGCGGGGACTTCTGAACTGGAGGCGGTGGCGCAGATCCCCAAAAATAGAGTTTTTTTGCATTTTTTTCAAAAAACGTGCCTCAAGATGCGTGCTGGGGATGCCGTACGGCTTCCCTGGCAAGTTTTTTTTGCCTTCTGAATCAACTTCGCCAAAATCGACGAAACGAAAGGCAATCTTAGGGTTTTTGGCTGTTGCGAACGCAATGGTGACCCCCATTTCTACTCAAAATGCTTCAAAAAAGCGGCAACCTCCAGAGCTTGCAAAAAATCACCCAACTTCAAACCCTCACAGATCTGGCAAATCATGGCCAAAATCTACAAAATGAAAGCCAAACCTGACTTTTTCCAGCACTTTGAATCCAATGGTGAAGCCCGATCTGATCCAAAATGCCGCATAGATGAGCTCAAGGCATGAAATCCTTGAGGAACCCCGAACGAACTCTACAATGAATTTTTCTAGAATTTGAGAAGGGGCTGCATGTCAAGGCTCTGATACCATGTTAGAAACCCTAGATCAAACATGCAAACCTAAACACCTTCCACAGAAGAAAAAACATAAAAAAGCAGAGGTTTGCATGCAAATGTGCAAAATGATATATTCAGGAATTTAATATTACAATGAGATGATTTGCTTTATAAAAGCAAAGTATGCAACCCTAATGTTGACCTAAAATGAAACCCTAGTGTTCACAATTAATAATTAATCAATTATTAATGTGCATAAGTTTAGCTTAAGCAACTAGAGGAATAAGTGACTTAATTAATTAACCAGTATGATATAATTAATTAAGTATATAACTTATTACTCTAACATTTCCACCCAAAAAATAAATAAATAAATAAATAAATAGTTAGTAATAGGTTTTATCACAAGAATTATTTTTGTCTCCATATTTTTATTCGGATCCACGAACCCAATATTTTTAAAAATTACTCTAATGAATCTCTTAGTAAGATGTCAAATATTGATAATATTTATTTCAAATTATCCTCATCAAAAAATGTTTATTTTTCTTGTTCTTCTAATAAGAATATATATATATATATATATCAGGGATAACTTTAAGAAACCCCCCCCCCCCTCTCGGCCAAGGTGTAAAATTTTGGCAAATCTTTCCTTATATTTGAAAAAAATTATTAATTTTTTTGGCGAATATTAATGAATAATTGGTAAAAATAATAATCACAGTGGCGAATCCTAGTGAATATTCACTAAAAAGATTAATGACAATGGCGAATCTCTCCTTTAAAAAATTGCTTAGTTGGTCAATGCAATTCCCCCATATTTTTTTTGTTTTTTGTAATATTGAAGTAGGGGCCCAAGGGCAGCAGCCACCAGTGGGGTCAAAGGGGCAAAGCCCCATTGTGGGGGTCAAGGGGGCAATGCCCCCTCGCGGGGTCCGGGGATAGCGGCACCCACCAAGCATAAATTCACTATAAAAAATGCATTGGATAACACACAGATTAAGTGTTTTTTTTTTAAATCTCACTTTAAAAGTAAGAATAAATGAAAAGTGTAAATGTTGCCATCGATTAGCAATTTAGCTTTTTAATCGAACGGCAACAGGTTGATTTTGCGGCCTAATATGCACATGCCTTTTAAAAGGCATGTGCATATTAGGCCACGAAATCAACCTGTTGCCATTCGATTAAAAAGTTAAGCGATGAATTGATGGCAATAAATAAAAGCCTTATTCAAAGCTAAAATGTCCTTGAAATTAAATGGTAATTTATTAATGTGGCGATATTTCCCCAAAATTAATGGTAGGAATATACTATTACTGGTGAATATAATTGATATTTTTTATTATAGTATAAATTGTTGGTGAATCATATCCAATGACGTATCATTTAAAATATAATACATAGGCGAATTAATTGAGACGCAATTTTTTTTTGTAAAAACCTAGCGATTCAACATCGTTTTTAGCTTGTACTATTCACCATTTCTGGAGGTCCCAATTTCAATTATTCGCCAATTGGTGAAGATTCACCACTAAATTTTTCCCTAATATATATATATCAATGCCACCATTTGAAAATATTTTTCATTCTATAATTTCTTGGTCAAACAACTTTATCTTTATTCCTAGTTGCATGTTGAGTGATAAAACAAATAGAATTGAGTGAGGAATTAGTCTTGAATTCCCTTGTTGTTGGTTGGATTACATTTGAAATCCATGGAAGGTATCTAGCGACTAAATTCTAACTCCTCACTTTTCATAGGCCATTATTGGGTAAGTTAAGGATAATTTTAGGGAAATGGTTATTAGTAATTAATTTTGAATGGTACTTGAGGGATGAATTTGGAAATGTATGAACTAAATAGATACTCAATGTGTTGTTTTGTATCAACAAATGTCTTGAATTACTTAGGAGAGGCCACAAACTTAAAAAACTACATTTTTGGTTCTATTATTGCAAAAAATTGTAGAGAAGTGAACATATTATGTAGAGGCTATTTTATGATATGCGATGTAGTAAGATTCAATGGTTCACTCCAATTTTTATTATAAATTCCTAGTAGCATGCCACATGACACATATTAGGAAGCCTTATAAAGAAAAAGGAACAAAGGGTGGTCCCACTACTAATAAATAAAACTTAATGCAAAGGGAAAGTGAATAGTTTCCATGGATGAAAGTGGGGATCAATGCTAGAACCTTTCTTTGCTACATCTAAAATTATCATGAATTATGGAATGATAGATTACTTGGTGCAATTAGATATACACTAATTGAACCTTTAAACCATGTAAATTTCATTGTGCACACCTTAAATATACAAAAATTCTAAGTAAGAGAATTTTTCATTTTCTACAAGATAAATTGAACAACAATTTAAAGAAGTTAGAGAAAATTTACCATCTATAGTGAATAATCACTCAAATCTTATTGAATCACATGAGTCATTTCACCAGGGAAGGAACAAAGGATGTAAGAAGATATCCACTAGGTACATAGTCCTTGAAAAACTTTAAAATTTAGAAAGTTTGAAGATTTTTCTTGTTACTCAGAATTTATAGGGAGGCATAGAATTCAAGTCCAATTTTTAATTTTAAGGTATCTTTTATATGGCTTGAAACCACACTCTAGTTCTATTGTGTCTTTGTATTTAAATTCCATGCACCTAAGCCATGATTAACTGCATAAGGAGATCTAATTTTTCTAAAGGCTAGAATATTTCTTGAAATTTTTCAATTAAGGGCACTAAGACCACTTTATAAACACTAATTCATCTTAGATTTACTCATTTACTAGCTTCAAAAAGTTATCACGTGGGAGAATTTTTTTGGTTCTCATTTGGTGGTGAAAATAATATATATTATACTATTTGTTAATGTGGGTTTACATACCCATTATTATATATCCTAAGACATCTAGTTTCTATTGCAGTTACATTGGCTTCATTCTTATTCATTCAATTTTTGTTTGATTGGATTTTTTTTTATGAATCCTATTACAAATAGCTTATAGGGTAGACTATCATACAAATTATTGAGATGGGATAGGAAATTAATAATCACATGGAGGAGAGGTTCACCTCTACTTTATAAAATTACTTCTTCACCATGAAACTCAAAGTTTGTTCCGTCTCCATAAATGATAATGTTAAGAAAAATGATTATGATGAACTCATTATTTATTTACAATAATATTTCCTAAGGGATTTAATGAATTTGAGTAAATCCATAGATTTCTTGAACTATTCCATTTGGGCCATCAATGTTCTAACCTCTTCTTTAGATTATTTTCAGCCTAGTTTCAAGGTATATCTCCTTTTCTATTAGCCATTTTAGGGTTTGGGCATATGTATCTACTTGATTTTTGAGCTTGGTTAGCCTATAGTCTTGGTATGAGTACTTTTGATCCTATTTGTATGAAATTTACACCAACATTATCTTTTTTTGACTCAATTCTACCTTTAGGTCCTCCACATATCTTATAAAAACATTCTTGGTGGATCTCTTAGTTACCATCCAAATCTTGATAGTTTATAGATCTATTCATGCTTCTACTAACTTGAATTAAGCCTCCTAATTTTATTTTTATGTGGAATTATATTGCAAATAATCAAATTAAATAACCAATTTAGTAATTATTGTAATGTAGCCTTCTAATACCTTGATATTCAATTTAGATGCTTTAAATATCTGTTTGAATTAATCAATCTTGAAATTTTTATTATTGAATTTTCTCTCTAGTGAGATGAGTGTGGTTTATTACTTTTACACCTTCTTGGATGAATTCCAATCTTATATTTTTCTTGTGCATACTTAATATTGATGTTGACTACCTCCATTTCACAATTTTTTTCCAACATTTGTCCCCTTAGATTATCTACAATAGGCATGATTTTGAAAAATGCATCATATAATCAACATGCTAATATTTTATCTTCATCCTCCCAATTTTTAGAGTTGTATAATGATTGAGTTTTCTCTTAATTAATTTTTTAAAAACCTTTGTGTGTAATTCTTACATTATTTTTTAGTATAGTGTAGATTGTATTATTATTGTAGCACCTTGTAGATACTATGTGGCATGTAGGAATGAAATGAGAATTGTTGGACAATTTTTTGTGCATCAGGGAGAGAAGTGACAACTTGGAGGATGATAAGCTGAATAGACTAGGAGGGGATAATGAAAGAGAGGTTCCAAAGGATCAGAGAGGTGGAGTGAAAGGCACTTGGAAAGATTCAAGGTGGCAACAAGGACATGGTTCAGAATAGGATGTCAAAGGATGACTCCGAATGAATGGAGTGAGAGACCCAAGCAACTGCAATGCAAAGTAAAATAGTTCCTAGTAGGAAAGTGATAGGAAGGCGGGGTGCCCACTTTTATTTTTATAATTTTTTTGACAATAGACCACCAGTTACCCATTTTTTAGTCTACCACCGCTTAGTGGCGCCAAAAATTGGTTTTCACCACTAAAGTTATTCAACAGTAATGCTTGCCAAAAACTGACTTTTTGATTCTTTTTGTACATTTTGAGGTGGTGACCATTGATAAGGAGAGTTCTTCTTTTGGAGTCCACTGTACAAAGATGAACAATGTCATTAGCATATACTAGTTGGATCTTGTAGGGTCCCAACCACCGTGTGTGAAACATTCCTTTGAAGTCTTGGAAGCGGGAGTCATATAAGAGTGCCCAATCTCTTTGTTTGAATGATTGTTGTTAGATATGATGGTCATTCCATAGAGCATGTTGTTTTTGAACAACCTCAGTGTGGAAGAGTGCTTTATGGTGCAATTAATTTAAGGAATGTAGTTGATCAATGTGTGTCTTTTATGCATCAGAAAGACTCATACCCAACTCCGTGCGAAGAGTTTTTATCTCAAACTCAATGGGAAGAACTTCCTTCTTACCATAGTTGAGTTCATAAGGGGTCAGACTAGTAGTGGTCTTCCACGTTGTCTGATAAGGCCCACACAACTTCAAGTAGTCATGCAGCCCAATCATGCTTATAGAGAAACTATCTTAGTAAGAATATTCTTAATTTCCCTATTGGTGAATTCTACCTACCCATTAGCTTGAGGGTGATAAGGTGTAGACTTGAGATGGAAAATTTCATACTCACGAACCAAGGCAAAAATGAGCTCAAACGTAAATTGTGGTCCTTGATCCATGGTTATCTCTCACGACACACCAAACCTGGTGAAAATATTGAAGTACAGGAAATCTACTACTTTTGTATCTCTGGCATGCTTCAGGGCTACCACTTCGACCCACTTGGTTACATAATCAGTACACACACTGATGTATTCCTTATTTCTTGATGACGGGTTTATTGGGCCAACAAAATCAAGGCCCCACTTCTCAAATGGCTCTATGGAAAACTGTGGATATAAGGGCATCTTGTCGAAGCATGTAGGGCACCCCATATGCTGAAACTTATCGCAATGATGAAAATAGCGTTTACGATTCTTATGGATTGTAGGCCAATAGTACCCTATAGTGAGAATATTCTAAGCAGTCCTTTGAGCAGCAAAGTGTTCTCCACATGGTTTTGTGTGGCATTCATGAAGTATATCAAAGACATCATCTTCAGGTACACAACATTGCATGATATTGTTGATTCTGGTGCAGAAGAGCAATTCATTGATCCATGTGTACTATCCACTGAGTCCAACAAGCTTCTGTCACTCCCTCAGAGAGAAATGTGGTGGGAACTTGCATGTAACTAGATAGTTTGCAATATCAAAGAGGTGATCATTTGGAAATGCATCATCAACTAGAGTAGGTTCATCTTCTGGCTTTTGTAACCTAGATAAAAAATTTGCAACCACATTTTCTCAACCAAACTTATCAAGTATAGTTATATCAAATTCCTGTAGTAAAAGCAACCATCTAATAACTCTACCAGCTATGACAAGTTTATTCATTAAAAACCGAATTGTCGAATGATCTATGTGGAAAAACACTTTATAATCAGTAATATAATGACGAAACTTATTAATTGCATACACAACAGCTAAAAAATATTTTTTAGTTAGTTTACCTTGGCTCCTATGAAGTTCTTGTTAATGTAGTAGATGGAATAGAAGAGATTATCCTCTTTTTGTCCAAACATAGTTCTCATCAAACAATTTGAGGAATCAATGTGAATATGAAATGGTAGCTCCCAGTTTGGACCTCTAAGGACCAGTGTGGTTACAAATTTTGTCTTGGTGGCCTCAAATGTAGACACTCAGGTGTCCAAGAGAAAGCAATGTCTTTAGCTAATAAGGTAAGTAAGGGAGAGGCAAAGTTACTGAAATTTTAGATAAATCTCCAGTAATACTCTACATGACCAAGAAAACTATGAACATCTTTTTGGCTAGAAGGTGTAGTAGGAAAGTCTTGGATAATTTGGATTTTTTTAGGATCCACTTGGATACCTTTAGAGGAGATGTAATGGCCAAGCACTATCCCTTCGGTCATAAGCATATGGCACTTTTCATCACTTAATGACAAGTTGGTATCTATACAACGCCTAAGTACCTTTTCTAAGTTTTTTTTAGCCTCTTCATAAGTATTACCATGGATAGTAAAATCATCCATATACACCTTAACACAATCATTTACAAGATTCAAAAAAATTCTCAAAAATTCTCTTTGAAAAGTGGTAGGGGCATTACATAAACCAAATGGAAATACGCTATAAGCAAAGGTGCCCCAAGGGAAAGTGAAAGTGGTCTTGTCCTAATCTTCTGGTGCTATGTGAATCTGGTTGTAACCGTTGAACCCATCCAAAAAAAAGAACTTCTTACCTACAAGAGTGTCCAATAATTGATCAATAAATGGTAATGGAAAATGATCCTTCTAAGTAGCTTTATTTAATGCTCTATAATCAACACAAATTCTCCACTTACTATTTTTCTTAGGAGCCACAACTAAAGGAGAAACCCAATGACTATCTAAAATGGGATATATAAACCTGACATTTAATATTTTTTTGTAACTCATCCTTAACTATTTCATGTGAAAATCCTTTATTTATATTTATTGTTAATGCTCTTTATTCAAACCCTAGGTATTGTTAACTAGGGGTATTGTATGTAGGGGTTAACTATGGAATAATATTAAGTGTGCGATTAAGAAAAAATTCCATAGCTTCTGATTGTGTAGGTGATTTAATTGCTAAGAATTGGGAGGTGGATGGCATATCACTAGAATTTCCAGAAGATAAGCATGAACCATACAAGAAATTATGGGGCAACAACTGATGCAATGTGATAAAGTGTTGAACAGATCGTGAACTACCACCAATGGAAAGGACATTGAGCATTTATACCTGAATGGAGGACCATGCTTTCAAAAAACTTATTAAATGTATACCTGATCTAGAGAAAATTAACAAGAAAATTATCCTTGGTAGGCTCCTCCATATCTAAGGCTTTATCAATTGTTAGAATTGGCAATGAATCGTCTAAGTCACTATCACTCCAAACTAGGTCCTCCATCTCCAACAAAGGTTATGCTGGCGGGTATAGAGTCAATTGTTTCTTGTTCTCACCATTATAAATGACCATGTTGCCTAATTGGCAATTGATAAATGCATCTAAGGCTACCAAGCAAGGTCATCCCAAAATCAAGGGGTATCCCCCTAGCTTAATTTTTGTCTGCAAAATCATAAAGTCAGTTGGGTATTCCCACAAATCAATAGAAAGGATTGCATCTTCAATCATTCCTTCAGGCTTGACCAAAGATCAATTTGCCATTTGAAGAACTGTGGGAGTAGGTCTAAGTCCCTCTAGTGATAGTCTTTCCTTTGTTTCATTTGTCATAACATTAATTGCAACACCCAAATCCACAAGGGTATTAGGAATACTTACTTTACCAATAGATACCATAATGACAGGACTCCATGGATTTGAGTACTTTGGAATGGTTATGTTCCTGAGCATAAGATCTTCCAACTATCTAATGAATTGGACAGTCTTTGGGTCTTGCTTCTTCTTCTGCTTCCTAGTACATAGATCATGAATTATTTTTGTATAGACACGGATGTCCTTGATGGCCTGCAACAAAGGAATCTTAATTTTAACATTGAGTAACTCATTAACAAAATCAAATTTAGGTTGAGAATCCTCCCTTTGTATTGGTTTAGACTGAAATTATTCAGGAAAGGGAGGTTCTTTGGTTGGCTTTGCTTTTGATTCCTCATTGATTTTTGTAATGGTGGGCCCTTGAAGAGCCTTCCCTGACCTTAACTAAACTCCATCTAGTTATAATGTATTTATGGGATAGGTAGGGTAACCTGTTGCCTCATTATTATACATAGGTTGGGTTTCCTTATTGTTGGGGTTTGGATTTGGTTGGGCTGGCATTGATGTAGGTCTTAGTGGTTGTGTTGGATGGTTTGTTGGATTGACGGGTTGAGTGACCAATGATGGCAAGGCCGAAAGAAGTTGTTGTGACTAATAATATGGGTTGATCATAGGAGGAGGTGGAAATTGTGATTATGACAAAAATGGTTGTTATTGGTATGGTGATGGTTGTGGCGATTGTGGCATCCATGCCTATTGCCACGGCTGTGAAGTCTACTAATATTGTGGCATCCATTGAGGGTATGGGGGTTGTTTCCAACCCCATACAATCCTAGTTGATAAGAATTGGGTTGGCTAGGTCCAAGGGCAATATAATCATTCATCATGCTAGGGTGCATTACTCAAGGTGGAAAAGGTCACCTAGGGGCCATGTAATAGATGGGTTCCTCAAAATATTCCATTTAGGGACACCTATAGGAAGAGGCATCAAGGTAGAACTCCTACTGACTTCTTCAAGGGATGAGATATTTGTCCTATTGTATGGGCAATCCTCATTACTGTGTCTCTTGCGACACATTGGAAAAAACACGGCCAAGGCTTTCTCGGCTTGCTCTTGCTTCCTACGGGTATAAAGAGTGTCTATTTGTTTACCCATATGACTCAACAATTATGTTTTAAGATCCTCAAGTAAATTTCCTATTTCATGTTTCGTTATACATGTCACCTTTCCTGCGGTATAAGGCTTACTTGGATAGCTCCTTCCCAAATGTTGAGACCCTAAATAGTTCCTACAAATATCATAGATATCGTCAAATCCTATTTTGGAGATATTCCCTTTTCCTATTAAATTTAATGCTTCCATAACATCATCTCTTATGCCCCTAAGAAACAACATTTTAATAGCATCATCATTTAGTCCATGTTGGCAAGAGCATTGAAGACTAAACATAAAGTGTTCAAGATAGTCCTCTACGAACTCGTCTTCCTTTTGAGTCATGCAGAAAATTTCATCCCAACCTCCTTTTTTTTGCAATATTCTTGGTATTTGGTTAGGAATAGTTCCTTCATGACTTCCCATGTTCTGATGTTCCTAAGGTTCATAAACCATTGTAGGGCGACATCCTTTAATGTAGCTAGAAATAGTTTGAGTTTTTGGGAATCACTTTGATATTCATAGTTGTGGCACAACACATCAAACTCAAACAAAAACATGTCAGGATCCTTAATCGAAAGACCACAAAAATAGGAAAAGAAGAATGAGGAATTTTCTTCATGGGAGCATCTTGTTTAGGATGTGTGATTGGAAACTCAAAGGTAATTGGATTATTGTTGGCCAATGCCCTATTATGATTTTTGTTGTTGGGATCCATGACTTCTAATGCCCAAGGGGTAAAACAAGTTTTAAATGGCTCTTGGGTTTCCGAAAATGGACCATTTTTATCCCCGTAGGACTCTTGGAAAAAAAATTCAACCTTTTTGCATAATATCTTAGAAGAGCTTGGATGAGTACCTGCAGGTGTCTGAACAAAATTGGTCTCAATAGCACACTTATCAAGATCAAGTTCGAGTAATTCAAATGATTGCAAATTAGTTTTCAATTTCTCTTGAGTTGAGCTACTTCCTTCAATGGGTGATTTTGAATTTTCTTGCAATTCTTTGGGTTGTGGACCTTCAACCTTCAATGGATGGTTTTGATTTATTTTTGGGTTTTTCAGGTTGCGAACTACTTCCATTTTCTTTTCTAATGAATCTTCCTCTACTACCCCTACTACGATTCATGCACCTAAATGACTTATGACAAAGAAAACTAAGGGTAGTTATCCAAATGAGGTCAACTATCTTGTGGGATTTATCCTTAGCACAATGCTCCTAACTCAGTTTACTGGAATGCAATCCTTTAACACCATTCCTTGGAAATGGCACCAAAATGATTGGATTAAACTATGGTCTCAAATTATTCTTTAAATGGGTTTGAATTAATCTTTAGAAATGGATTCCTCAGTTCATCCTAAAGTGTCAATTCGAGAACATAGACTTTTGAACCATGTTGTGGCAGTATGCCAAAGAGCTACAATCAATAAACTAAGGGTTGATGGATGAAAAATAATGTAATTTGCATTTGAACAAATTTCTGATTGACAGACTTCCTGTCACATATGTGATAGAAACCCGTGAAGAAATAGTTCTGAAATAGAAAACAAATTACTAGCACACAACAAAACTGAACTAAAAATCTCTATATAAGAGAATGAAAATCTTCCTTGAAATAAGATGAAAAAAATCAAAGTTAAAATAGTGAATGTAAATATTCTTTCGATATCAATTAACCATTCAACTTCTTAACTCACAGTGACTTTATTAATCAACATATAACTATTCTTAATACTGATAATAGTTGATAGGTAAATTATACACACTAACAAGTATTGAAAAAACCAATACAAATTAATGTAATAACAAAGATGAGTTATATGGATAAGAATCTGGTACTTAACACAATAATCAATATGAAATCAATCGAATAACTACGAAATCACAACATACATTACCACACACATATATCTAATGGAAAGATCACCAACAACCAAGGAAGTGGGCCCTTCCTTCGCTGACTATTGAGTGATGAAAATCACAAACACATAATTACTCCACACTAACTATCATTCATTCGGATTGCGGCAACAAATTATGAACATAGATTTAATCACCACTATCTTATTTCTATTATGTCTATCTATTCCCATTTTTGGCATACATACATATATATATCGTAGCTACCTATACCTATAACAGTCTTACAGATGAAAGCGAATAAGCATTTTGGTTGTTTGTGGCTTACAACCAACAACCATCGAAAGATAACAAAAAATAGCTTAAATTATTTTAACAGTATCTTGAAACAACATAACAAATCAAAACAAATTTTCTAATCTTGAAAAGTATAGCAGAAGTGACCAAATGACTTCAACCGGCCTAGTCTTCCTTCCATCGACACCCTTCATGCCTTACTCTCAATCACTTAAACATTTTTTGTCACCTAAATCATAAAGATAGTTAGCAATAGTTAAATAAATCGGTATTTTTCACTAGGTTTAACCTCTCCTTCTATTTCATAGAATATCTCCAGTTCATTAACGAAAAGTGAAAAGAGCAATAGGAAATACTAGGAAATATGACAAAGGTTAAAGCAAATAATAGGTAAAATAATGGCATGTTTTTCCCCCATCAAATATTATATGCAAATTTTCCCCAAGGACAAGTAAAAGTAGTTTTATCTTGGTCTTTAAATGCCATCCTAATTTAATTATATCTACTAAAACCATCTGAGAAAGAAAATATTTTTTTCCCTGCAAGAGTATCAAGAACTATCAATAAAAGGCAATGGAAAATGCTCCTTTTTGGTTGCTTTATTAAGATCTATGTAATCAACACAAATGTTCCACTTATCACTTTTCTTAGTCACTACTAAAAAAGGTGAAACCCATTGGCTATTTGAAATCAGATAAACAAATCCTACAATTAAAAAAATCTTTAACAATTTTACACATATTAGGATTTATTCTTCATTGTGGTTGTCTTATTGGATGAATTCTTCCATATAAATATGGTGAGTAAGATTTTTTGGATTTATATCATGTATAGATATATGAAAATTCATCTTTATGATTTTATAACATAGAAATCAAATCATCAATTTGTATAGTTCTTAATTATAGATTAATATTAAGTGTGTCCTTGTAATATTTTCATTGGTTGTGAGTGAGAAGGTGCAGGTAAAATCTATAGCTACTAATTGGAAGTGGATAGTAATAATGAACTTATTATTGGATGTTTTAGTAAATAAAAATGGGCTATATAAACAATTATGTGGTAGTAATTGGTGTAATGTAATAAAATATTGGAAAGATTATGAATCACCTATTAAAGGAAATTTCCCAAATGGATTGTTGTCATTTGTACAAGAGTAAGAAATTAATATTTCTAAGATATCATTGGATGAATACCTATTTTGAAAGAAATTAATAATAATAATATCTTCAAGTGGTTCGTGAAAATTAAGACTCTATTCAATTGTTAAACATGAGGTGATTCATCCAAGCCACTATCAACCTATAGTGGATCATTCATCTCTAATAAATGTTATGCTACTGGGTACAAAATCAACTATTTCTTTTTGTATCCATTAGAAATGATCATATTACCTTATCAATAATTGATGAAAGCATCTAAACACTACTATATTTGAATAGAATTTCTGACGAATATTCATCCAAATTTTGACAAACTATTGTCGAATTTTCAACAAAACACTGTTTTCAATTTTGTCTGTGGTATTTTGTCGATTTTCCAACCAACATTTGTTCATCAAAATAATGACCGGTAATCTTCGGTCAACAATACAAAAAAATTGTGTAGTTTTCGTTGCAATTCCGACGAATCTTCAACAATCTATCAACGCCAAATCAACAAACTTTCATTGGTATTTCCATCATAAACCATAAAAAAAAATTCATCAGAAAATCAATGAATATCAGTTGACTATGTGATGAAGATTCCATCAGAGGTATATCAACCTCGTCGGAATTTTGTCTTTTTTTGTTCAACCATTTCGTCGAAAGTTTGACGAAACTTTGAAGTTTTAAAAAAATAAATGATTTATCTGCCACCATAGTGAAAAGTTAGCAATTGCATTTGATGTGCATTGGACAATATACTTGCAAAATGATATAGTCTAGTTGCATTGTATAAACACATTGAGAGAATTTTCTACGCAATGAAGCTCCCCCTATGTTTCATGCAAAAATAGTATCTATTTTGCAACAAATGTACTTTCTGAGATCATGTACTTTACTCTGACATCAAATTTCACTGCTCTTAGCACTATAAACTGATAAGATCTAATACTATAATTGACCATTGATCAACCACTCCTATTGTCTTGTCTGAGATACACCTTATGACCATTGATGTTTGAATGAATGAGAACCACCTTATGTTTGAATGAGCAATAATGAACAATATTGCAAATGATAAAATGAGATCATACTCCCCCTTGGACATATCTTATATGTCATATACTTGACTAGTTTATAACATCAGTACAAATTCTTCAATTAGGAGATTAATTGTATACTGATCTTGCATATTGAACCAATGAATGTTGGTATCACAACCATAACTATCTGCTACCTTGATTTGAAGCACACTACTCCAAATAATGTAGACTAAGATCATCATAATAAACAAAAAATAAACACTTTCAATCCCCTATCTATTATAGTCATTGCACACTAATGGTCATGATCATTGCTCTGTTACAAACCTTTTCTATCTTATGACTAAAACTCTGTCACTAATACTTATTACTAATGCAAACAACCAATGTTCATAACATCAGTACCTTTCTCACACTATTATGAATAGATACCTGATGTCTACTGATGTTTGAAGGAATATTGCAACATTGTCACTATCTTGTCTGAATGAGCATATGAGCATATAAAGCAAGAAAACCATGGGTGAAATAACACCATTCAAAACTATCACTTCTTGCACTGTAAAAATAATTGAATTTTTTAAATGTAGAAGGTAATGTTGAAATACATTTGGTCTACTCTCCCATGGTTCATGAACACATTAGATGATGTTGCCCATGAAATGTCACCTTTGACACACTGCTCGAGAGTGGGAAGATGAAGGACTAGAGCGAATGGGTGTGCAGAGTTTATCACACACACCTTAAATCAATAATGAAGTAAACATAACTAAATTAGGATTGCCTGAACTTATTACTCTACCCTTCTGAGTAATGTTTAACATTCTAATGGTAGTGCTATGCCAAGACTAAAGATATTAGTGTCCATATCTAGAGTTGGCCAAGGTTGAGAAAATGTATTCTAGAGTGTGGTTTAAGATTGGCACTTGTTCTCAGAGCATTTTATCTTCTCTTACCCTCATGGTCCTTCCTAGGTTTTATCCTCTTATGGGTGTCAAATCAATTTTTAGAATTATTGTAAGGCAAATGTATTAGGGGGTGTCAGAGTATTGTTAAAATAATATCAATCCCATATTTTCTCTTCTCTTACCTGCCATAATGTTCCCTGTTGCAAATTTATTGCACCTACTTTATGGGGCGCGATATTTACTCTTGTTAGATTGGTGCAATGCCAACATATTAGTTGCAAGTGCATGCCAAATATTTCTTTCGCATTCATTCATTTTCAGCTCATTAGTGGAAAATTGAGGATAGAGGTGTAGAATTAAAAGAAATCCAAACCTCCTTGTGCTCAGAGAATTGGTAACTTTAGGTTGCATAAATAACCAGATCTTCAGTATCTTTTATGGTGGAGTTGCCAGATGAAGTCTCAAATTGCTGCCATTGTGTCCTTTTTGTTATTATTATGCGTAAGAAAATGGTGTACCTGTCCTGTTGGTGGAGATAAGTAACAAATATATTGTTGGTATGAATTTCCAACTACCCTTTGTTGAGGCGTCTTCTTGGATGGACTGTCACTATCCAGCTTTAGAGAGAAAACTTAGTCTTCATATGATGTAATTTAAATATTATTTCTTTTAATGTATGAGAAGCCTAGCTGAATGGTAGGTTAAATAAAATTATATACTCAGTGGTTGTGTGAAAGGGTGAGAATTATTTTGGTGATTCAATGATTAAATTTTCTATGTTTTGGAATTATGTTTCATTGCAAAATGCATCAGTTATTAACGTTATTTTTATTTTTCCCTTGAAAATATAAGCAAATGCATTGTTAGTATTATCTAACCCATAAATATTACTATATATAAATTTTAGTGTCCATTCTTTTATGTTTGAACAAAGTTCATAATAATATTAATATGGACGTAGACGGAACGAGGCCCAATGTTGGCTCTAAAAGAATAACATGCTAATAACGTGATCAATCCTAAAACAACAATTTCAATGATATTAAATCCCAGTGGCTGTATGGTTCCCAAGGTTTAAACCTTATATATATTAAAGACAAAACAACATTAGCCTTATATAATCTTTAACTCTTTCCTCACATTTAAATAGTCCTTCATTAAAGGGCACACAAGAATATATTCCCGCTCTCTTAAAGATAAAGTCTTAGTAATTTAAAATAAAAGTATGGCTAAAGGTAAAAAAAAATTAACTAATCTATCATTCCTTTAGAAACAAAAAAAAAGAATATTCTATTGTATACTTTAAGCCCCTTTAAAGTAAAATAATATATTTATTTATTAATAAGAGATGTATTATTAAAGGACAGTCATAAGAGATAATCTTTTTAGTTGTAAAGGATCATCATAATTATTGCAATTCTGAATTATTTTATATATATATAATTATAATTATAGTTTTATTGCTTAAAGTTTATATATATAAAAGAAAAATGAATTCAAAAAAATGATGATTAAATAAATAGATAAAACAATAATAACTTATCTTATCTTTTAGGTTTAGTTTTCTTGATTTGTAGGTACCATGTAGTGAGGTTGAATACACCTAGCTTTCTCTAATATAAAAAAAAAAGCCATAGAAGGCAACGACTTTACCAATCCAATCCTAATATGAATTGTAATGCCCATCCCTTGGTAATTGAAACCTAAAGGTCTATGATTTAGCTTATGCTTGGTGAGTCAATCAAGCATTCAACCTTGAATTTGATTGTTATTCATTGTATATGTATATTTCTAAGTATTTGGAATTTGCAAAGTAGCAAAGTGAATTGATTTCTTTTTAGTTATTATAGAACAAAACATGAAAATTTCATTAGTATTATGGTAGGATATGATGAATTAATAGACACTAAATAATATAAGCATCTAGTAAATCCAAACCATATGTTCCATGTATAACTATATAATAGTATTAGTACAAATAATTTTGCTAATATCAACAATCCCCAAAAGAAATAAGGAGTAGATGAAAACTAATGCTAGAATAAAGATTGGAAACCAGTATCATGTTTGTAAATAAAGCTTGAATTAGAGGATGATTATATTGCATCACTGCCCAACATCATGATAAACCTTTTATAATATTTATATAGGTCATGTGAGATATGTTGAAAAATGCTAAGTAGGATTCTTACCTATGAACATATCTCAACATCTAACACACCATTTTGGTATTCCACCTCTACACCATTTCCCTAGGTAGTAGGTGAGGATGACAAGATGGTTCTAAACATAGTATACAAATTGATCTAGATATTTGGTATGAACCTAAGTGGCCCGGGGTTATCTAGTAGCAACAAGTAGAAATAGACATCATCTCATAAACCTATCTCTATCTTTAAATGGATTTTCAAGGCATACTTGTAAACTTGAAACTTAGCATTTGAAAATAACTATGTTGTGAAGGAAAGGCTAGGTTCTCCAAATTGACTCAATTAAAGATGAAAACGAAAATTTCAATTTTATACAAAAAATAGTCTCATCCTTACCCAAATTTACAAGTTGATTGGACACATGAAAACAAAGATTTCATTCGCTACATCTTGGAGAGAAAAAATATCATAGCTCCTATCTTTGTGAAGTTCAAAAAATAAATTATTTATCTACCACCATAGTGAAAATGGGTGTAGAAGAGATTTGTAGATTTTTTTCCTTATATTTACATAAGCATTGTTATGACTCTTTCATTCTCTCTAATTTATGCCTTCATATGTCATCTGAGAAGGTAACTCCATAAAGTTTTTATCATTGTTGAAAAGCAATACATTGGAATATGTCCATCATGATAAGATAAAGATTCAAAGATAGTCAATGTTTAATGAAGGTTTTATAGAAGAAAATTTATAATGAAGGTTTCAAGAGAGAGTCATAGAGTGTCATCGAGTGACTGTGAAGCATTTTCTAAGGGACATTATTATGAAATATTGACCTTGGATAGAGTTTTGATAGGAAATCAAGAGAAGGACATTCATGACTATCCAAGATAGCCCTTTAGAAAGCAATAGGAAAGTCAAGAAGAGTTATACATGAAAATCCTTATAATCATATGTGTGATCAAAACCTTAGATATGGGTTGAGTTCATAAGACATAAGAGGACAATCATCTTGAACAATTAAAAATACAAAGGGCTCCTTAAAATATTGACAAAGAGACCTAATGGAAAACCAAGGAATGGTGTCCAATCCATATGAAAAATTCTAAGGATCCTTATGAGTGGAAAAAGAAAGGATAGACACTTAGAAAGAGAAAAATCCTTACCAAATCAAGGATGGTCACAATAATCAAAAGGTAATTAATAGCTCATAATTATAAGAGGACATCTAACTCTTCATCCACATGGGAAACACACTACAGAACTGCCAAGCATTTGGTGGTTCCAAATAAGTGAAAATCCTCACAATGAAGTTGAAAATGGACAAGGTTATTCTTGACAACACCACTAAGTTGTAGTGATTCATGCTTGTTAGCAAGTGATAGTCCATTTAGGATATCTTAAAGACTAATAACTAGCAGGTAACAAAACAATGAATAAATATAGAGATGTCTTAATTTTAAAGGAGATGGCCATAAGAAATGAATGATCACAAGGGTAGATTTATCTTGCAAATGAGTGAGTGATTATCACATATTACACTACACCATGGCACATACAGAATTGGATTGATTTTTTTTATTTTTTTATGTTGTAATGTATTTCTCCGTTTCATAAAGTTTTGTCATGTTTTTAAGTGATTTTAGGAAAGTTTTCAACTTTTTAGGTGATTAGGAAAGTCCCAAATCCAATGCCCAACTGATATCACACTGGTCTATGTTTTTAACTAGAATTTCTCGATTCTCCTATGTCGTAAGTATCCAACATGGTCACCAAACGGAGCCTAATGTTGTACCTAAACCATTTTTTTTGCTTCATTAAAGCATTTTGATTAAAATAATCCAAATCTTGTAAAATTGTCGTCAAAAGTTAGTTTTAGGTCAAACAAGGGATGGAATTTTTGTGGGTTTTATATCTAGAAGATATTCGCTAAATTTGAAATTTTTGAAAATTAGGGTTTTCGAGCCACTATTTTTAGGAAAAACCCTTAAAAATAGGATCTTGTCAGAATTGATTGAAAATAATTTTGATTGGCTTATTTCACATCACGATCACATTGGCAAAGTCAAAATCAAGAAAAGGTTAGTTTAGCTCTAGTGGGTCTATTTCAAAATTTCAAGAGAAAATTTAGGACCTTTGAGGCTGTCAATGGCAGTTGGCTACTACCAAGTTTTAAAATCTAAGCCTCAAACTCATCACAGAAGATTCTATGGCGAAAGATGCTGAAAAAGATGCTTCACGATAGAGGGGATTTCTAAAGGTTAAAAATATAATATTATGTCTAGAAATACTACACCTTGCTATGAGGGAGGTGCTTGTGGAATCAACAGCTATGTCAACTTTGCAGTGTTTGAACACGAAGCAATTGTGAAACACAGTCACATACACATGCTAGCAACGTCAATCCTTCAACATAGTTAATTTAACAAGTGACATAGTTTTTGCGAAGCACGAAAGAGGTGAAAATCAGCCAAAAATCACCAACTCTAGAGCTAATTGTGCCCTCGTAGGCCAGGGGTGCCCTTTAAATTGAAGGTCTAAATGCAATTCTTAATGCTTGTTAATACAACCTTCTCTCGAATTCTACTAGCTTTCTAGTGAATCATCAAGCGAATCCATTAGATTTTTGAAACACCAGAAAATGACCATAGAGGAGGAAGACGTAGGAAGCAAAAAATGTCAAAGATGGTAGTCAATTGCAAAAATTATGCCATTATAGCCTAGGGGCACCAAAGAATAAATCCTACTAGATGTCAAAATTTGTAGCGACCATCTTTGAATGATCTCTCTAGTTTCAACCCAGCTGCATGATGAATCCGTTCACTAGTCCATAAGGTGTACTGAGTGACCATTGTTGTTGATCAGACGAGCATGCAAAATGAAGGATATATTGAAAGTAAAAATGTACCTCTTCAGGCCTAAGGCACCTAGGCTTTTGGTCAACTAGATGAGGTTTCTGGGAGCTGTCTTCTACAAGAGATCTACACAGGATCCTTCTAGCTATGCAATGAATCCAACCATCATCTCTTGAGATTTGTCAAATTCCCGAGAATGAAGAATCAACGTAAAAACACTAGAGATGAAAGAAAGTAGAAATTTGACTAAGTGTTGAAAAGATGCAACCTTTTGGGAAAAGGCTCCCAACTTTTTAAGTCCTTAGATGTAGTCTTCTAGCTTCATCACTCCCAGAAACATGTCCTCCAAGTTGTTCAATCTCCATGATGAGATCATTAGTGTGAACATTAGAGAAATTGAGCTTCCAAAATTCAGGACCAAATGGAGCATTTAATTGAAATTTACAAAGTGCAAAATCAGTCTCAAAAGGTCAATTGCGCCCCTGCAGACCAAGAGTGCCCTTGAATTTGAGCACTTTAAATCAACTTTTAGAACAAAAAGAAGAATAATAAAGATGCAAATCAAACGAAAAAGGAAAATAAGTGCTTTGCACTTCTAAATCCAAACCTTCACATGAGAACACTATGCCAGTTGCTCAAGAGAAATCTTCAACAAATTTTGACATCGTAGCTCACATGATAAAGACCAAGGAACAAATCTCTCAGTTGGAATATCTTCAGGATCATCCAAAACAACTAGATCTGATTCTCAACATTATAAACAAGAAGGTTGTGCACAAGCCATCTGTTCGAATAGAAGAAAATCCTAAAATGGGTCTTGGTAATTGTTTCACTCTGTTAGAGATAGAAACTTAAGACTAGAACATTGCTTGTTTTGAAAAGAGACTAAAAAAGGATACAAAGTTATGGAAAATGCAATTCAATGGAGGCTATTGAAATACAAGTTTAGAAGTAGGGGAATTGATCATCTCTTGGCCTAAAGGATAATTGCATCCATCTGTGCAATTGGAACTCACTAAAGCTAAAAATGAGGTGATTTTGTTAGGCCTAAAAGATGTCGAAGACATGGGAATCAAACTCCTATGTGTTAAAGGTGATCTAGAGCTGTTCAATGACGCAATCAAAGGATATTTTCAGGTTATAAAATATCACCTATGACATTATAGAAATCGAGTTTGGAACTCGATCGATGGGTTTAAATATTTCAACATACTGAGGATGGATGATAGCAAAACTAATGCCTTAGGGGTATCAACTTTCTCATTTGCATCATATTCTAACTTTTTTTAGAGTACCTCTGCTTGGATGTATGAATACTTGAGAATATTCATCCTAGAGGGATTGCCTCTTGCAATTCCCTTCAGAAGAGAAGTAAATCCTTTCAGGCAGAAAAGACATCAATGGAAGGCTCTTCCCATTGCCATAAAACAAATAATATCCAAAGAACCCCATCCCTTCAGGGTTGGAGAAATTTTCTTTTTCTTTTTTGTTTTTTGTTTATGTCATAATGTATTTGCATTCCATAAAGTTCCATTATGGTTTTTGGTGATTTTAGGAAAGTTTTCAATTTTTTAGGTGATTAGGAAAGTCCTGACTCCAACGCCTGACTGATATCACATTGGCCTACATTTTTAACTAGAATTTCTCAGTTCTCCTATGTTGTAATTATCCGACATGGTCACTAGACAAAGCCTAATGTTGGACCCAAAATATTTATTTTGTTTCATCAAGGCATTTTGATTAAATTGGTCCAAATCTCATAAAATTGTTGTCAAAAGTCAACTTTAGGTCAAACTAAGCATGGGATTTTTGTTAGTTTTCTGTCTAGAAGATACTAGAAAAGTTTGAAATTTTTTAAAATTATTGTTTTTGAGCCCCTATTTTAGGAAAAACCCTAAAAAATAGGGTCTTCTCATAATTGACTGAAAATAATTTTGATTGGCTTATTTCACGTCACGATCACATTGGGGAAGTTATAATCAAGAAAAGGCTAGTTTAGCTTTGATGGGTCTATTTCAATTTTTCGAGAGAAAATTTAGGACCGTTGTGGTCATCAATGGAAGTTGGCTAGTACCAGGTTTCAAAATCTAAGCCTCAAACTCATCACAAAAGATTCTATGCTGAAAGATGCTAAAAAAGATGCTTCACAGCAGAGGGAATTTTCTAAAGGTGAAAAATATGATAAATATTTTAAGTTTGGAAATAGTACGCCTTGCTACGAGGGAGGTGCTTCTACAATTAACACCCATGTCAACTTTGTAGTGTTCGTACACATAAAAATGGTGAAACGTAGTCACGTACTCACGTCAGCAACAACAATTCTTCAACATAGTCAATTCAACAAGCGACATGGTGTTCACGAAGCATGAAAGAGGTGAAAATCATCTAAAAAATCATCAATGTTGGAGCTAATTGTACCCCTATAGGCTAGGGGCACCCTTGAAACTGAAGGCCTAAATACAATTTTTAATGCTTGCGAATACAATCATCCTCTCTAAAATTATGCTTGATTTCTAGTGAATCCATTAGATTTGTGAAACACTGGTAAATCTCACACCGGTAAATGACAACATAGGAAGAAGATGCGAGAAGAAACAAACGTCAAAGATGGCAATCAGTTTCAGAAATTGCATCCCTATAGCCTAGGGGCACCTAAGAATACAATCTACTAGATGTTAGAATTTGCAATGACCATCTCTAGGTGGTCTCTTCAATTTCAACCCAGGTGCATGATGAATCTGTTTGCTAGTCCATACGACATACTAAGTGGCCATAGTTGTTGATCTAACAAGCACGTAAAATGATGGATATTATGAAATTCAAAATGTTAAAATGTAGCTCAACAGGCCTAGGGTTCCTAGCCTTTTGGTCAACTAGATGAGGTTTTCGACAACTGTCTTCTTCAAGAGATATGTACAAAATCCTTCTAGCAACACAATGCATCCAACCATTAGCTTTTGAGACCTGTCAAACACCTATGGATGAAGAATCAACATAAAAACACCAAAGACGAAAGAAAGTAGAAATTTGACAGTGTTGAAAAAATGCAACCTTTTTGGAAAAGGTGCCCAACTTTTTGGGTCCTTAGATGCAGCCTTTTGGCTTCATTAATCCCAAGAACATATCTTCCAAGTTGTTCAATCTCCACAATGAGGTCATTAGCACGAACATCAGAGTAGTCCAACTTCCAAAATTTAGGGTCAAAGTGGGGCATTTCATTACAAGTTACAAAGTGCAAAATCAGTCTCAAAAGGTCAATTACACCCCTGTAGGCCACGAGTGCCCTTGAATTTGAGAAATTTAAATCAAATTTCAAAACTTGCACATACAATCATCCTTTGTAGAATTTTTTTAGCGTCACGATGGATTCAGTATCTTGTCGATGGGAATCATCAATCACTGAGAGTTGTAGATTGAAGCATGGAGGGTCAAAATCCAAAAATGGATAAGTTTGGTGAAACATGCACCCTTTTGGAAAAAGGCACCAGATAATTTTTTTAACTTTCACAGCTTCCAAGAACATATTTTCAGACTTGATCTGGCTACATGATGAATTGGTTAGCTCAGCTACAGGATTAATCGAGCATTCATTCAGACTTAATAATAAATCTTGCATGCTTGCAAGACTGATGTTAACTCAAAGAGATTTTAGGGTTCCCTACTCCTTTGAGCTTCTATAAATAAGAGAACCCTTGCTAATTTGTGTTTTAACTTTTTCTATGATAACAAATTAATGTGCCCACCTTGGTGTGTAAGATTGCTATTCTCTATTAGTTCAATTTATTTAATATAAAGTTGGTTTGATCGTTCATTATGTGTGTCTCATTACACAATTTTCTGTCCCAAATTTATCTATTTTAAACAATCTTTCTTTCATATCTACACCTCGGATAGGTGTTCCACCTCCTTGGGAATCTAGAAATAGAGATTATTGTTTGATGTTGTTTTTAATAATCCCTTTCATATCTATAGCTCAGATAGGTGTTCCACCTCCTTTGGAATTTAGAAATAAATATTGTTGTTTAGTGTTTGCTTCTAGTAATTTACTTTCAACCTACACCTTCGATAAGTGTTCCACCTCCTTGGGAATCCTGAGAACTAGCTTGATGTTTTATGTTGTTTCCAATAATATTCATTTCAGCCTACACCTCGGATAGGTGTTCCACTTCCGTGGGAATCCTGAGATAGAGTTTATCATCAACCAATACCACTTGCTCCTAATTACTCTTGCTTTATTTTTCTAGAGGAGATATGATAGCTTTAGCGCTAGCCTAGTTGTAGCTAAGATCTATGAAAAATAGAGAAAACCTTAGCTGTAATGTTCTTGGTTTTATAACCTTGTGCCTCTTCTAGCTGAGTCAAAAAGAGGAATTTAGAATACTTTACTATTTACACATATCAGCAAAAGATGGAGCTTCCCCTCCAAATATGAAGAGAAGTTAATATTGTGCATAGGTTTACATTGCCAATACACACTCCAAAGTTTTGAGTTGTAACACCAACTCTTTCCAAGTACCTAAAAGCCTTACAAACCATTATGTATATGCTTAAAATCAATTGTATACATGTCTTTCAAAAAATCTATATCTAGCTCACCTATTCATTTTGTTTACTATGTATGGTTGTCTATACAATACATTTTTTTTGGCCTATGGATTCTATTCAGTAACACATAATTTCATACAACTAGAGGTCAAGATGCCCAAAAAAACACTAAAAATTTGGTAAGAAAAGTATCAAGTGTTATATGCCACTTTCAGACCCTGTAAGACCAGTTACACAAAAAATAATCTAAGACAAAATATCATACAAATGGAGTTAGATAAGGGATAAATTTCCCAACAAAGTCACCAAAATGTAAGAAATAATTTAAAAACTGAAATGGAAACTAATGTAAGACATAATATTTTGGTTTCAAACCACTGCTTACCTCTAGATAGAGCTCATAATGAAATTAAAAATAACATAACAAAATCAAGAACTAAAATAAATGTTACCATAAAACCTTATTGTGATTTATTTTTCTCCTTGATTGGTTGATATATAAATGTTCCTTTGCCTTGAAGATACCTGCTTTAACATCATGTACCTAGAATAAGTGATGATCATTTTTTGAATGAATAAAAGAGTGTCTGAATTTATAGAATTTTAGAAGGGGGAAATAAATGGTCAATATAATTGTGAGGTGAATGGTAGAGGATGGTTGATAGGGTTTCCCTAGGATCAAGGAGAGGATGGAGGGTGGAGATTGAGATTGTTTGATTGTGAATGCTTAGGGTGAACTTACTAAGTTTAGTAAGTGGTTGTGAGCATGAGGGAAATAAGGGACATGCGCATCTAGTGGGGCTAGATTCTTTGAATGGCTTGAGAGAGTAATTGGATCATTAGGAAAAGTTTTCTTAAGTTCCGTTTATTCCTAGAATGTGTTGAGGGAATATATGCATAATAAGGGACATGCGCATCTAGTGGGGCTAGATTCTTTGAATGGCTTGAGAGAGTAATTGGATCATTAGGAAAAGTTTTCTTAAGTTCACTTTATTCTTAGAATGTGTTGAGGGAATATATGCATAATTAAATAAATATTATTTAATTATTTTAGCCATGTGTGAGAAATAAAATAATTTGAATATGATAATTATTTATTGATTTATTATGAGGTGAGATGGGAAAGGGGATTAACTAAATAATAAGATTATTTAATTAAGTGATGGACTTTAGGTAAATGGAACTAGACTAGGTGATATGTTTTGTCGATCAGGACTAGGTGAAGGTGACTAGGCCTAGGTGAGGGAATTGACCAATTAGGGTTAGGTGATGGATGACTAGGGAATATTTTAGGTGTCTACACTATGTATACATATTAGAAGGAAGAAAAAATTAATGTGACCCCTAGGGTTGACTCACTTGATTTGATCTCAACTATTGAACTTTAGGTAGCCAAGGTCATGGGTTCAACTATTGATTTTGCCGCAGTGTGTGGATGAGGGTCTGTTGCACATCACTTGAGATGTTATAGGGGGATTTCCTTGTAAAGAGCTAAGATTTGAGTATCTGGGATAAAATATTGATTCCTCTTGGTCATTAATTAATTAATTAATATTCAAGTTGCATATCAAGGTGGTGAAAGTAATATTTTTGTTTAATTTTTTTTATGCATATAGTATGTGTTGTAATTTGAAACTTTCTAGTAGTGATGAATATAAATAAAAGACAAATTTCATTTAAGCTTTATAGTTGCATTGACAGGTATGTGTATTTAATTTTTGTTAGCATTCATAATTTTTAACTTTGTGTGAATGACGTTCTTTTTCTATAAAGTTTAGTTTTTTTTATAGAGTGCATGGTTGGTATATAGCACAAATTTTATTTTATTTATGGTGCAGTGATGGTGGTTAGTCTAGATAGAAAGTTTGGGGCTTTTCACTATAAGGTTTTGAAGGTTTGCTATCATTTTATATAGTTTTTTTTTCATTTCATTTCTACAAATACATTTTCTTGGGTGTGTGCTTATTTTTGAAGGGTTATTTGTTCTATTTACTTTTGATGCTAACAACTATAAGAAAATAATGGATTTTTAGGGGGTTGTAAAGAAGTGTTCAATTGTGTTTTGTTGTTTTAGGTTACAATTTTTGTTGTTGGGTGTATTAGTTTTTGAATGGTTCTTTGTTCTCTTCACTTTTAGTGGTGATGAATATTATATAATTATTTTTTTTATAATTTATTGTGGCTTTTACTAGTTCTATTGACACATTTTTAATTAGTTGAAGACCATTGTTAAACTTAAATAATATGTATCATGAAAAAATACCAAAATTCTATGTGAGTGATGTTTTTCTATGTCTATTTATGGCTATATTTTGTGTTTGATGGAGAGTGCATGGTTGGTTTGGAGTTCAACTCATGTTGTCTTTATGGTGTGATGGTGATCATTGGTCTAGAGAGCAAGTTTGGGGCTTTGCACGGTGAAATTTTGAAGGTTCATAGTCATTTTATGTAGTTGTTCTTTTTATGCCATTATTGCAAATATTTTTATCTTGGATTTTTTTTTGTTTTTGAGTGGCTCTCTATTCTATTTTTTTGGATGCTAACAAATATAGGAAAAATACTAAAATTTTCTTAGAGTTGAGTAGTAGGGTTTGGTTGTGTCTTATTATTTTGTGTTACACATATGTTTTGTTAGGTGTATTTTTTAATTGCTCTTTATTATCTTCACTTTTGATGGTGATACCACAGTCATAAATTCAAAGTCTAGAGAAAGGATTGTCCTACATGTAGTTGAGAGTTGACATGGTGAAATTAACACAAAACAAAAAAAAACTTCTCATTGATTCATTAACACGAGATTCTTACAATTGGGTCACTAGCCTATCACACATAAATTATAAATATAGATTGGGCCACAAGATTAATACAAGCTTATATGCTAAGATATGAAAAAGAGCTATGATCACTCTATTACACTACTTTATCACTTACTAACTCACTAAATATTGTCCTCCAAAGATCAATTATTTATTATTTATCCCCAAAATTAATTCCAGAGGTGATTATATATTAGCTCCAAGCTTTAGTAATGATCCATATCAGCTATAAGAAATTCAAAATCTTAATATTTGATGTAACGTGGAGGTCAGCCAAAACTCATTGATGAAGCATTATATGATGAAAAATTCGATGCAATTCTAGTTGAAATTCCTTTTGTTCTTGCACTACCTTGAGATATGTTGGTTTGGATGTTGAAAGGTACAAAAAGGTTTCAAAAACCTCCCTAATGAACTAAATTTCCATTGTTCTAAACTGTGTTATTTAAATAATGATAGCCTTTTTATAATTTGATCCAAAACTCTTGAGATTTGGATATGATGTAAGTGAGTTATTATAGAACTTTTATTCTTTATCATGGGCTAAAATAGTTTTATTGGTGGATGTGGTAATTTGTATTGAGATGCTCTCACATCATACACTCAAGGTTGTTTGAAAAGTGAGTCTCACACTTTTCTTATTCAAGAGGGAAACCAAGGCATTCCACCTCAACTCATGAAATCTATGACAAGTCTTTTGTTGGTCTACCTTTCCAATTTAACCTGGCATTCTTCATACTACTTGTTTTTGTTGTTGCATCAAATTCTACTGTCCAAAAATTTCTCTATATATTATTGTGGTTGTTGCAATAGTTCTTCTAAAGAGGCTAAAATTACAAAGTTGCATTACACTTTCATCCAACTTATCAGCACAAGTGAATTTAACTATTTCTAACTAAATATCATTTTTTATCAAACATGTGATCTAGTTAGATTCATTTTAGCTAAGTTAGATATGTGCATAAATTTTCTAACTAAAATTGTTGACTAAATGCATATGTAGAACCACTTTGAGGCCAATTTACCAAAAAATAAAATTATTTAAAAAATTAATGTTTCAACAACTCCTACTTGTGTAAATAACATTTTTAAAAATATAAAAAAATACTCTTTTGGAGATCCATAAGTGTAGTTTTCAAAAAAACTTTTTTTAGTAGATTAATTATTATTTATATTTTATTTTTTATTTTCACTAAAAGTAGGATATCAATAGAAAAATATTAGGTTTATTATCATGCCAAGAAAAAATATTAAAAACTATTAGAAAATTTGAAATAATGTGATGCACTAGATAAATTATTCTAATCAAGATGGTGCAATTTTGTTAGAATTCAAGATTCAATCCACAAATCCCATGAAACACCTGCATGCAATTACCTATCACAATAGAGAAGATCAAAAATGAGATTGTGCTCAATAATCTAAGAATTGTATTGGTGCAAAGAACCTAGATGAATATTAGAAATCGACGTACAATCTTTATAAAAGTATGGCACAAGCAAACCCTACATGCAGATTTGACAAGATAGAAACGAGTGTTCTAATCTCATGTAATAAGACAACTTGTCCTAAATTTAGTCCAATCTAATAATAAGAATAAAACTAAAGATTATCAACTCCTAAGTTTGACTTAAGTGAACTAAAGTAAAAAAGCCTCTACTAAGTAATTGTTGATTAATTAATTATTAGATATGACTTATTTACTCCAACACCCCCTTTTAAGATCAACTTAGGGAGAAACTAAACTACTGATAAAGGAAGCTAAATGAATGAATAATGGGTTCTGACTACAAGGCCTGATGAGGTACCCATGAACAAGCAATTGAAATCTCTCATAATTGGAAAAAGGAGAAAAAATCATGGGAAAAACCCCTCTCCAAAAGAGAGATAAAAGAAAATGAAATCATATGTGTGACTAAGAAAAGTAGGACTCAAAATTCCCCCCAAGTGTTGCTTCAGTAACATAAGTACAAACAAGGTCATCCCCATAGGTGAGAAAGGATGCAACAATGAATCTCCCCCATAAGGTAGAAGCTCCTATGCTAGAAGTGAATGCTCGAAGAAGGATTTTGAAGATGATCCAACTACAACAAAAATTGTTCCTCCCCTTAAGAATAAATAAATCCAATTTTGCATGAAGGAGAAACTCTCTCTAGAGAAATGGTCTCATGATTGATGGCATGGAAGAATGATCAAAGGTCCACATGTCTAAATTAAATGAAGTTGAATCAATCAACTCTGGAGATGCAAGTAGAACAACCTCCAAAGGAAATGTTGATGTGATGGTTGGTGGGCCATATATATCATCTAAGAGGAATTGAATATCCTCAATGGTGTCCCCAATAGCAGCAATGTGTGACTCAATGGATAACTCTGCAATGCCAAGCAAGTAGTTATCCCACAAAATTGAAACTAAAATATTGGAAACATCCTTCTGAAAAGAACTGAACTTTGAAGATGCAAGAGTGGTAGGAAGAAGAATCTCATCACAAGTCTCATGAATGAAAGTGGATAATTGAAGTACATATAAGTTCAAGTGACCAAACCTCTCCTTAGATATCTAATCCACTCTAAATGCATGTGAGTGAGGATCAATCAGTAATGGTGCTTCCTCATCTAGAGAAAAATGTGAGAAAACATACAATCGAGATGTATGATCTGTTAACCCAATTGCAAGAATATCTCTAGTATGCAAATATTTGATAAACATTGAATCAGGTGTGAACTCTATGGTCTTACTTTCCCCACTATGTGTAATATGATAGATGGAAAGGAGATTAGAAGTCAATCAAGGAATATAAAGTACAACATGAAATGTGTCATCATCAACATCTATGGATCCTTCCCTAGTTACACTCATCTAAGTGTTCTTCCCTATCAAAATCTATGGAAAATAGCAAGGCTCATACAAAGAGTACATACCCAAAGATGCAAGCATGTGATGTGAGGCTCCTAAATGAAGAAGCCATCTACTAGACTGAAGATTTGTGGATGCAAGGAGAGCATGGCCTTTATTATTTTCTTCTCCAAATTCCATTCTGACTGACCTTGATTGTGAAGGTGATGTGGTGGAAGGAGAGGATGAAGGTAACTAATTTTTTTTCTTTTGAAGAAGATTCTTCAGCTCATCAATCTGCTTTGCATAACACTAATGTTCATCATGTATTTTTGCAATATGAACATTTAGGTTGATCCTTCTTACATGAATCCCTCTTTGAAGAGGTAGAAGAATCTGAGGTATCATGTGATTTTGATTCCTTGGCTTGCTCATTATACTTGGAATTCTTGTTTTTTGGTTTCTTTCCTTTACCATTAGAGGCCTTCCGATATATAGTGCTTAGAGATTCAATAAGAGCCTTTAATGTTGGAGATTTCAATGAGCCCATCTATACCAACTTTTCCTACTCTTGAGTGAGTGATTTAGCAAAATCATCAAGTGAAGGCATAGTGAATTTGACACCAACTGCATCTTTTGTTGCATAGAAAGTAAAAACAAAAACTAAATAATCAGGACCAACCTTGGCAAGGATAGAAAGAACCAATTGAGTGCCATTCTTCTCAATATCACATTGTTTCAACTGTAATCTAAGATATTTGTGTTTGGTGAAGAAGTCTTGAATACTATTAAAATATCGAGGAGCCAAATTGATAAGCTCATTCTCCAACTAAAATCCTCTCATAGTATCTTGCTTCCCAAAAAGGGAATCCAATTGAGTCTAGATCTAATTGGGTGTCATGCAAGATTCAACATGAAAGAGAAGTTGGTATGATTTTTCCACAGTCCATGAAGTAATAGAGCAAGATTTTGGATTCAACTGTGTTTGTTTTACATCAAAGAGAAGATCAAGAGACATAGACTAGCATAATGGACCAGAATATTCAACACTTCTATTAAACAACTTTCTCTTCTTAGCAACACCTGCAGGTTCAAGTTCTATACCCATGGTAACTTTGTGTAGCCTTGCTTTCTTCAGATTTATCTCAATTTGTGATTTCCAACTATAATAGTTGTATGGAACATCTATTTGGTGTCTTGACTGCATTTCAGATGGGAAAATTTTCAAGAGATAATGAGATGATTAAAACATCCTTTAAAGCCATGAAGATAGAAGATGATGATGATGATGAATATGCAAAAGATTTGGAAGCAAATATCACAAGAAGATTGAAGAAATGTAATGGTAAATATAAGGCCAAGTTTCATTTTAAGTGTTTCAATTGTGGAAATATTGGTCATTATGTATCAAGATGTCCTAATAGAGCTACACAAAAGAAGAAAAAGTATAATAACAATAATTACAAGGATAAGAAGGATAGGAAGTTCAAGTAGTTTTATTATGTCAAGGAAGATGCAGGAATTTTTGATGATGAATTTGACCTTAAGGAAGATAAAGATGAATGTTTGTTTCTAGCCTTGGAAAAGAAATGTGCAAAAGAACCTAGTCCAAAGTGTAAGAAGAATGAATCAAAATGTACTCTGGTAACTTATTTTCATGCCAGACAGGATGAAGACTTTTGGGTAATTGATAATAGATGTTCAAATCATATGACTGGAGATAAGAGTAAGTTTACTAAACTTGAGAAGTATGATGGAGGTATAGTCATGTTTGGAGATGATTCTAGTGCTAAGATTGTTGCTAAAGGAACAATTAGCTTTGATGGAAAAAATAACACTGATGATGTCTATTATGTAAAGGGTTTAAGGCATAATCTTTTAAGTGTTGGATAGATATGCAACAAAGGTTTTAAGCTTGTGTTTTAGGATAACACTTGTGAGATCAGAAAAGGATTTGGAACTGTGGTTGCAACTGAAAGAAGAATTCTTTGAAACATCTATCAAATCAAAGGTGGTGATGGTCAATGTTTTTTTTCTAAGATCGGTTAAAGTTGTCTTTGGCACCGGAGGATGGGACATGTGAATTTTTATAATATGGTTAGGATTAGTTCTAGAGAAGTTGTGAGAGATCTACCTAGAATCATAAAACCTTCAAAATCAATCTACAAAAGTTGTCAGATGGGAAAACAAATAAGGATTTTTTTAAAACAAAGGATCAATCATCTATCAGAATGCTTGAATCAATCCACACAAACCTCTGTGGTCCTATAAGAACATAAATCTTGAATTGTGATAGGTACTTTATGCTTTTAATTGACGATTACTCTAGGATGACATGGGTTACATTTCTTAGAGAAAAGTATCATGCTCTTGATAGATTCAAGGTATTTAAGGCAAGTGTAGAAAATGAGGTAAACCTGAGGATAACATGTTTAAGATTTGATAGAGGTGGAGAGTTTACATCCAGTGAGTTCAATGCATTTTGTGAAGAGCATGTCATAAAAAGACATTTTTTTAATCCTAGAACCTCCTGACAGAATGGAGTTATAGAAAGAAAGAACTAGACTGTGCAAGAGGCAACTAGAACTATGATGAAAGAAGAAAATGTTCCTGATGTGTATTGGAAAGAAGGCATTCAAACTGTTGTTTAAATTCTTAATGGAGTTCAAGTAAGAGATAATAGCACTAAGACTCCTTATGAGTTATGGATTGGTAAGAATCCTACTGTGAAATACTTTAAGGTATTTGGTAGTAGATGTTACATTAGAAGAGATGAAGAAAATCTTGGAAAGTTTTATGCTAGATGTGATGACAAAATTTTCCTTGGATATTCAAATAACAGTAAGGCTTATAGATGTTTTAATAAGAGACCGAGAAAAATCATTAAAAGTACTAATGTGAAAGTTGATGAAGCTATGTATAGACCCGTGGAGATAATTGAAGTTGAACCTAATGTGCCTATTTGTTTGTAAATAAAAGAAGAAGAAAAGGAAGAGAAAGAGAAAAGTGAAGAAGAAGAAAATATGGAACCTGCACCTAAGACTCCTAAATATGTTCAAAAAAATCATCCAGGGGAACAAATATTGGAGACAAAAGTGAAGTAGTGAAGACAAGAAGTAAAGTGGTTGAGGTAAACTTATGTTTACTTTCTAAAATAGAACCTAAGACTGTGAATGAAGCATGTGATGATGAAAATTGGGTTAGAGCAATGAAAGAGGAATTGCAACAGATAGAGAAGAATGAGACATGGGAACTAGTCCCTCAACCTACAAACAAGAATGTAACTGGTTCAAATTGGGTATTCATACAAAAATTGAATGAAGATGGAGAAGTGGTAAGAAATAAAGCAAGAATTGTATGTAAAGGATACTCACACATTAAAGGAATAGATTTTGAAGAAACTTTTGCACATGTAGCAAGAGGAAGCCATTCAAATGTTGGCATTTGTAGCTCATAAAGACTTCAAATTATATTAGATGGATGTCAAATTTGTATTTTTGAATGGGGAACTAGAAGAAGAAGTATATATGGAGCAACCGAAAGGTTTTTCACTATCAAAAAAATTGGCCATGGTTTGTAAGTTAAATAAAACATTATATGGACTTAAACAAGCTCCCAAAGCTTGGTATGCTAGATTGGATAAATACTTGACAAAGCAAGGATTCAATAAAGGGTCTGCAGAAAAAAATCTTTACTTCAAAGCTGAGAAAGACAAAATACTAATCGTTGTTGTCTATGTTGATGATAAAAATTTTGTTGGTAATGAAGGTATGCATAAGAATTTTGTTGAAGAGATGGAAAAAGAATTTGAAATGTCTATGATTGGTGAACTAAATTTCTTCCTTGGGCTTCAAGTTAATCAGACTGACAAAGGGATATTTATTTCACAATCTAAGTATGTTAAGGAATTGTTAAAGAAGTTTGGAATGGATGATTCTAAACTGGTATGTACCCCTATGGTAACGGGATGCAAGTTGAGTAAGGATGATGGATTCGCTAAAGTTGATCAGAGCATGTATAGATCCATGATTGGTGGAATTTTGTATCTTACTGCTACTAGATTTGACATTATGCATGCAATATGTTAAGTTGCAAGATTTGAAGAAAAACCAAAGGAAACACATGTTAAAGTTGTGAAGAGGATATTCTATTATCTTAAAGGAACTTTGGATTATGGACTATGGTATCTGAAGGGAAATGACTTCACTTTGAATGCCTACACTAATGCTGATTGGGATGAATGTCTAGATGACAGGAAGAGTACAAGTGGAGGAGAATTCTTTCTTGGAGAAATATTAGTTTCTTGGTTGAGCAAGAAGCAAGATTCAATTTCTTTATCCACCACTGAAGCAAAATATATTGTGGAAACATCCTATTGTACACAGGTACTTTGGATGAAGCAAATTTTGATGGAAATAGGCATGGTGAGTGATGAACCTACTTCTATCTTTTGTGAAAATACAAGCACTATAAAAATTTCAAAGAATCCAGTGATGTATTCTAGAACAAAGCATATATCTATCAAGTACCACTTTTTGAGGGAGAAAGTAATGATGAATGAAGTTAGACTTGAATATGTACCTACCAAAGAACAAGTTGCATACATATTCATGAAGGCCCTTCCAAAGGATACTTTTGAGTACCTCAGAGGGAAGCTAGGGGTTTTTCCCCTCTTTCTTTGAACTAAGTGCATGGGGAGGTGCATCAGTCTAGTGGATTCACAGACTCTTTTGTTTTGCACTGATGATTGAGGTCTACTCCTCAGGGGGAGTAGAGAAGTGCATTGTTGTAGTATGTGATATGGATGTACTCCTTAGGGGGAGTGAATAGAGTTTTGTATGTACTTTTCCATTGATGTCAAAGGGGAGAGAGAATCATGTGAAAATTGTATGCTTGGCAAGTTGTCACTTCTAAAAATCATGTAGGATATGGGAGAGAGAATCATGTGAAATCTTTATGCTTGGCAGGTTGTTGCTTCTAAAAATCATGTATGATGTCTTTGATGGTTTTTTACATCATGTGTTATCATCAATGAAAAAGGGGGGGATTATTGAAAGTATGGATGTGTTTTGTGGTGTTGTGATTAATGTTGTCTCGTTGAGCTCTTGGTGTTGACGTTGTTTCTGTCGATTTTTGAGACTGTCAATTTTTTCGCTTCCCATCTGGTCAACCCAATCTACAAGGGAACTTTGACTGACAATATCTCAAGCGTACGATGTCGAATTTTGATGAAACGAACATTGTTGGGTTCGTCTCGTCAAGCTCTTCGCATTGTCATTGTTTCTGTCAATTTCTGAGAAGGTCAATTTTTTCGCTTCCCATCTGGTCAACCATTGTACAAGCAAACTTTGACTAACAATATCTCAAGTGTATGATCTCGGATTTTGATGAAACGAGCATTGTTAGATTCATCTTGTTGAGCTCTTCGCGTTGACATTGTTTTCGTCGATTTCCAAGATGATCAATTTTTTCGCTTCTCATCTAGTCAATGATTTATACAAGCAAAATTTGACTGACAATATCTCAAGTGTATGATCTCGGATTTCGATGAAACAAACATCATTGGGTTCATGTCATTGAGCTCTTCATGTTGACGTCATTTCCATCGATTTCTGAGACGGTCAATTTTTTCACTTTCCATTTGGTCAACCATTGTACAAGCAAACTTTGACTAACAATATCTCAAGCTTACGATCTCAGATTTCGATGAAACGAACATCGTTGGGTTCAACTCATTGAGCTCTTTTGTTGACATTGTTTACGTTGATTTTTGAGACTGTCAATTTTTCGCTTCCCATCTGGTCAACCTAATCTACAAGGGAACTTTGACTGACAATATCTCAAGCATACGATCTCAAATTTTGATGAAATGAACATCATTGGGTTCATCTCATCGAGCTCTTCACATTGTCATCATTTTCGTCGATTTTCAAGAAGTTTAATTTTTTCGCTTCCCATCTGCTCAACCATTGTACAAGCAAACTTTGGCTGACAATATCTCAAGCATACGATCTCGGATTTTGATGAAACGAGCATCGTTGGGTTCATCTTGTTGAGCTCTTCACGTTGACATTGTTTTCGTCAATTTTTGAGATGGTCAATTTTTTCACTTCCCATCTGGTCAACCATTATACAAGCGAACTTTGACTAACTATATCTCAAGCGTACGATTTCGGATTTCGTTCAAACGAACATCATTGGGTTCGTCTCATTGAGCTCTTCGCATTGGCATTGTATTCGTCAATTTCTGAGATGGTCAATTTTTTCACTTCCCATCTGGTCAACCATTGTACAAGCAAACTTTGACTGACAATATCTCAAGCGTACGATCTCGGATTTCGATGAAACGAACATTGTTGAGTCCATCTCATTGTGCTCTTCTCATTGATGTTTTTTCCATCGATTTCTGAGACGATCAATTTTTTCGCTTCAAATGGAATGAGAACTTAGCAATGAGTAAGTAAAAGCATCTGTTATACTCAATTAATGACTTGCATGAATACACTCTATGCAAAAAAGGTAAATTTATGAGACAAAACCATATGGGAGTTATAATACTTCAACTAAAAGCTTAATCAAATCTCTTGACATACACTAAACTGCATAGAACAAAAAGACAAGTATTCATTAGCAACAAAATTCAAGGTATATCTATATTCCATATCCCCAAATGAGTTACAAAGCATGCATAAGTTGAGAAAGGATTGTTCAAAAATCTCTAACTCCCCAAATCTGCATAAGAAGAATTGAGTTACAAAATAAGTCAAAATTAAGTAAGCAAACTTCAAATAGTTGCACCAAAATAGGAACTGAAAGCTTCTTTTGGTTGGATGGCTTCAAAAAGCCAAAAATATAGGAATTGGATCTCCATAAAATGTGTTCTAAATGGGTGAAAAGGTCAAATTTGACCATTTCTAAGGTGATGACTCAAGAAACAACCCCAAAAACACTCAAACCCTAGTAAAAAAAGGCCTATATTCTCTCCAACAAGAGTGACTCACCTCCTAGATGCTCTCTCAATGTTTTCAACAACTAATTAAGAACTCCTACATGCTTGCAAAAGCATAAGACCAACTAGCAATTTCCTTCCTTGATTGACTAAATCAACCATACTTGCATTAAATAATAAGAAAATGCCTAATTAAGGTTTATAACTTCACCTTAAAGGTCATTTTCCTTACAATTGAGCCAAATTCAAACATGACTTAGTTAATGAATAATGATGATACGTATGCTGAAGCATGAAATAAAATTAGTTTATGTGGCATTTCATTTACAAAATTTGTAAAGAAAATCAAAAGGCATGAGAATTTTCCTAAGGCAAAAATATTCCATTAGAACCCACAACATATATTACTTGACATGTTATTGATAAATAAAGTGATAAAATAATTCACTAATATCAATGACAAAAAAAGGGTTTTCAACCCTAAACCAAAAGCATTGAATGCTTGTATCCCCATTTTCACTTTTGAAGCTTTTAGGAGAAGCATCCGCCAGCAACAAGGGTTTGAGGAGCTTCCACAACAGCGAAAGCCTATGTCTTATAGGCAAATTTTTCTTGATAAAAGCTATAAAAAATTTAGGTAATCATTTAAAAGTATTCCTCATCATTTTGCTCCACATTGTAGGAAAAAGAGGTGAAAATCTTAAAAATTTCTATGTTATCTTCGTCGTGGCTTCCTTGCAATTTCTCCTCTCCGTATTTATATTTCAGCCAACATCACCCTACTGTGATAAGATTATTGTAAGATTAAGATACGAATGAGACTTTTTGTAATGCCCTGCCATGCAACCCTAAAGGATGATGCAAACAACTACTTAAACAGGCTAAATTTTTTTTGTTTAAGTACAATCATTATACAAGTTCACTTCCCAATGTAAACATCCCCTAAGGTTACAAGACTGAGATTACTTAAAAACCCACAACAACATAAATGAATCCATAACATTTATCTACTCAAGATAAAGAGTACGCATACATTCCATACAAGATAAATTACATCCAAACATAATAGATAACTTTCAAACTCATTTATCCATAATTAAATATTACAATTACAACTCTCATTCCCCGAATGAGGCAAGTCCAATAAATAAGGTTACAGTTACACTTCCACCTCGATAACAGATGAGGGGTAAAATAATACAAGATTAATTAAAATGAAATAAAGCAAGAACTTAAACCGAATCCCATGAGCTCTCCAACTGTAAGTCTCATCCACATGAACATGAAGATAGCCCAACGGATTAGGTGCATGCCACCCAACCAAGTGGAACCCAAAGGCCCACCCCCCGTGCTAGGAGATAGTAACCAGGATTCCTAGCCAAGACCATCTACCACTAGACACAGACTAACACAAATTGAACCAAACTGAATCCACCAATCACATGTACCACACAAGCACATCACAAGAAAAACCCAAGTACCACATATGTACAACATAGTACAACTCCACATGGTCACATTGCTTCCAGAAATAAAGCAAAACAAGTATGTTTAAAGAACCATACACATAATAATCGAATACCAACTATGGTCACATCAGGTATGTCAAGGAAACCATACCCACAAAACAAATACCAACTGTTGTCCTAGACAGAGTGTCATCACACAGCTCATCATGGGTTATCCTCTGGGATCCTTCCTAGGCTCCGACCCACACAAGAAAAGGTTATCCTGGTGACCTTTACTGAATCCCGACCCCATACTCACTCATGCGGAATCAAATACCTTTCATACAAACAAGATAGATGACCTTGCCATTCCAAGCCTTCCCACCCATCCCAAGCCTAACCAAGCACTTGGGTCCATGAGTGAGGCATAATTATCTTTATTAGTGAGAAGTACCACCTAATCTTCTTAGTTTTGTTTTAGTTATCACTTGATTAAACCTCTTCTCTGGCCCCTACAAAAGCCACTCTTCTAATTGACAACACACATACCATCCAAACACCAAGGGTACAAAGTGCAACATACAAGATAACACGTCTACTCCTTTCTCAAGAGGCGACAAAGATAAAACCATCTCCAAACACTGGAGGTAACAACAATAACAAAACCACTCATGACAAGGAGGCACACATGACAAAATCCACTCCTTTCACAGGAGGCACAAAACATATAATCCACTCCTTTCACAGGAGGCACACAAATATCCCCGTTCAAAGAAACCGGGTAAATACTGACCATACACCATGCACTACCCAAGGGAATTAACAAACAGTCGACATCACAAGACGACAACCCCCAACCTCTAGGGTCTTCTGGAAGACTTACAGATTAAAAATGCACTTAACCCCTTTCCCAAAAATATGAACTCAGAGGAAAACAATCACGAAGGCACGTTGCGAGGAATTAAACTAATTTTGGATTCACTAAATCTATTTCCCTTATTTAACATCAATAATCTATTGCTCAATAAAACTGATTAAAACAAACATCTCTTTTAGACAAGGTGAAATTTAAACCAACACTTAATTCCCTAATTGCCTTAAATAATAAAATAAGCATATACTTCTATAATTCCAAAATATAGCGTTTTAAAAATAAATAATCTTATGTCCTTGCAAACTAAATCATCACTTAGATATATTTAAGTATTTAAATCATCTTTCAAAGTAATTATTAAACCATGCCATTATTTGAATCGACAATTTAATATAAATATTTAAATCATCATTTAAACATTTAAAATTTCCCCAATTTCATTTAAAACATTTAAAACTTCCTCCATTACCTTTAAATATACCATTATAAAAAAAAAAAAAACCAATAAATATATATATATATTTAATATGTAAACTTTAAAATTTTAATATTAAATATTATTTTTAAATATTTTAATATTATAGATTATAATATATAAAATATAAAATATTTTCTTTCAAAATTTCACAAGGTACACCTTCACTCACACATTCCAAAACATCATAATTCACTTAAAACTTTCAAAATTTTCCAACTTTTTTTTAAATGGCCAATAACCAAAAATTTCTTCAAATTTTAAATTTCAAAAACCAAAAATTCTAGCAATACCCTTTGGTTCTAACTCGAAAATTAATAGGGATAATTCTATCTCTGCATTAAAATTCATCATAAAACATGCACAATTTCAATTTTTCTAATTTTATTTTACATTAGAAAACCATAAATTCCCAAAAACTCCATTGATGAAAAGCTTCAAATTTTAAAGTTTCAATTTCAATTTTCTAAAAATACCTTTTGGCTCTAAATATGCCCAATAACACACTTTTAATGTCAATTTCACTTTTCAATGATTTTGAAAAAAAATTGCCATGATGAGGGCACAAATTGACATTTTCCAAAAAAATCACAAAACAATTTAAATGAACTAATTTTGCTCAATTTGAAATCTAAATGGGAAGTCCTATGCTCCCTTAAGGGTGAGCATGAACTCTAAATGACAAAACACAATCAAAGGGAGAAGAAAAAATGAACTTACCTCAATTTTGTTGCCACACACAATCACACAAAGCTTGGAAAACACAAAGACAGATGAAGAATCCAGACACCCGAGCAATCCTCCACCCATTCCTATCCAATCCAAAACAAATCCCATCTCTTTCCATCCACAAATGCATCCAATTCCCATTTTTAAAGAAAATGACAAGGAGAGGGTTTTAGAGCAAAAATCCTCCAAAATGAACAACTTTTCCTTTTTTCTAAAAACAAAACAGAAAATATATTAAATATCTCTAATTTCAAAAAAAAATTGCATTTAAAATTTTCAAAAATGAAATTAAAACCCTTTTTTCAATTTTCAAACTTAATTTCAATTCAAAATATCTATTAATTTCCAAAATGAATAACTTAATTCAAATCAACACAATTAATTTAATTAATCAATAAAATAAATCTAATCCAAGATTAAATTAAATTAATTAATAAATTAAATAACATTTTTCACATTATAACCAGATTAATTTAATCAACAACTTAAATACATAAAGTCATTTAATTACCCTTTTCAACTTGCAATTAAATAAAATCCTAACAATTTAAACAGTATTAAAACAACTGAACCAGACTAAAACTGACAACACACCTATGACTAGGGTGATGACTTGACACGAGAAACCTAGCTACTATCTCCCAATCGAATACCATTGGGCATTGGACATGCTCAAACCTATGAAACCAGGTGGAGTTGATGTCCTGTACCTGTCAACCTGAAAATCAAGTAATAACAACATATAATATGAACAACATAAAATACACACCGTGAAGAGGAAATCTCGGGATCGCAAGGCGCTTGCAAGCGAGTGATGCAATCTCATCTCGTTCACCAATACAGTCTTACTAACTGACGAATCTAACATCATTAATATGATCAAAAGCATAAACATCATTAATTCAATTATCCACTATGCTAATCCAAAGCATGACATAATAATAACATCAGGATAAAATACCAAGTACCAAGGTCAAAGCACTAACAAAAAATAAGGCCTAACCAAACAAAACACTATTCAATCAAAAGAGCAAAAACGGAGGGGTCTTACATCCTCCCCCCCTAGGGTCAGGCTTACTCCTAGAAGCCTGCAACTACCCCTAGTGCACATACAGTCACACATAACCAAGGGTTCCAAAACTGAACCACTCCATATCTCAACACAAAAATAATAACAACCTGTGCCGTACACAACTCAGGCAAAAAACACTGTCAATCCAACCAAGACAACCTAGTGAAGCAACCACCAACCAAGTCTCCAAAATGCAAAACCAAGGATTATCACACATAATACACCTATGTACCAATACACGTCACTCAGAAAGCAACATACCAACTCATGAAAGAAGGACCCATGAACTAAGAACAACTAACCAACTCAACCGAAACCAACAAGACCACAATGACGTGTCTCTTGCTATATAAGGTGATCAGCCTCCAAGAGATAGTCATCACAACAAAGGTGAGTAGTGGGTCCTAGCTGCAACACAACTCCACATACCCCATCCTCGACATTTCCTACATCTACTTCCTCGTACACACTCACCAAGTCCGTATCATACGTCCTTGGAGAGGAATTACAATACAACACATAACCGACATTGAAAACAACAAAGATAACTAGCTTAGCCACCAAGTTCATAAAGAAGATAAAATTAAAGTTCCATTGCAAAAATAAAGAAATAAATACGTGTAATTTCAACACTGAATCAAATTTATAACCACTAGGGCTATAAGAAAATAAGATCACAAGTTGTGGCTAAACCTTCACAATCAAATATAACAAAGTGTCGGCCCTCACAATCCACCGAAAAGAATCATCAATAACCGAAAGAAAGTTCACAATCTTTAAATTTTACTATACAACAACTGTGTGACTAGATACTAGCCACAAAATGAGGAAGGAGGAAACAACATCCAACAAGAATGATAACAACCATCATGTGATGCGGAATGAACATGCAATCCACAAGACCCAGAGTGTATCCACAACTCTCAAACAAGATACAATTACTGGTTTCTTGTATTTACAAGGTTACAACAACATACATAACCCCATAGGAAGCATCCAATTCCATAACCCATGGGATACGTATCAAAACTTCCCAACCAAAACCTTTTATTAGGTTTCTTTCATGGTACTCTTTTCCACAGAGTACATCATGCTAAAGTAGAAGCCATGAACACGTGATCACCTAACCATTTCACTAACAATTCGTAGGGACTACATAGTGAGCACAAATGTACCCAGAGAACCTAGTGTTTAAACCTAGGCTCTGATACCATGTATAACGCCCCGCCACGCAACCCTAGAGGATGATGCAAACAACCACTTAAATAGGCTAATTTTTTTTTGTTTAAGTACAATCATTATACAAGTTCGCTTCCCAATGAAAACATCCCCTAAGGTTATGAGACTGAGATTACTTAAAAACCCACAACAACATAAATAAATGCATAACATTTATCTACTCGAGATAAAGAGTACGCATACATTCCATACAAGATAAATTACATCCAAACATAATAGATAACTTTCAAACTCATTTATCCATAATTAAATATTACAATTACAACTCTCATTCCCCGAATGAGGCAAGTCCAATAAATAAGGTTACAGTTACACTTCCACCTCGATAACAAATGAGGGGTAAAATAATACAAGATTAACTAAAATGAAATAAAGCAAGAACTTAAACTGAGTCCCACGAGCTCTCCAACTAGAAGTCTCGTCCACATGAACATGAAGATAGCCCAACGGATATAGGTGCACACCACCCAACCAAGTGGAACCCAAAGGCCCAACCCCCGTGCTAGGAGATAGTAACCAGGATTCCTAGCCAAGACCATCTACCACTAGACATAGACTAACACAAACTGAACCAAACTGAATCCACCAATCACATGTACCACACAAGCACATCACAAGAACAACCCAAGTACAACATAGTACAACTCCACATGCTCACATTGCTTCCAAAAATAAAGAAGAACAAGTATGTTTAAAGAACCATACACATAATAATCGAATACCAACTATGGTCACATCAGGTATGTCAAGGAAACCATATCCACAAAACAAATACCAATTGTTGTCCTAGACAGAGTGTCATCACACAACTCGTCATGGGTTATCCTCTGGGATCCTTCCTAGGTTCCAGCCCCCACAAGAAAAGGTTATCCTTGTGACCTTTACCGAATCCTGACCCCCATACTCACTCATGCAGAATCAAATACCTTTCATATAGACAAGATAGATGACCTTGCCATTCCAGGCCTTCCCAACCATCCCAAGCCTAACCAAGCACTTGGGTCCATGAGTGAGGCATAATTATCTTTATTAGTGAGAAGTACCACCTAGTCTTCTAAGTTTTGTTTTAGTTATCACTTGATTAAACCACTTCCGTAAGTTATCCAATTTACCTCTTTCGGGCTCTAGCCCCTACGGAAGCCACTCTTCTACTTGACAACACGCATACCATCCAAACACCAAGGGTACAAAGTGCAACATACAAGATAACATGTCCACTCCTTTCTCAGGAGGTGACAAAGATAAAACCATCTCCAAACACTGGAGGTAACAACAATAACAAAACCGCTCCTGACAAGGAGGCACACATTACAAAATCCACTCCTTTCACAGGAGGCACAAAACATATAATCCACTCCTTTCACAGGAGGCACACAAATATCCCCGTTCGAAGAAACCGAGTAAATACTGACCGTACACCATGCACTACCCAAGGGAATTAACAAACAGTCGACATCACAAGATGACAACCCCCAACCTCTAGGGTCTTCTGGAAGACTTATAGATTAAAAATACACCTAACCCCTTTCCCAAAAATATGAACTCAGAGGAAAACAATCACGAAGGCACGTTGCGAGGAATTAAACTAATTATGGATTCACTAAATCTATTTCCCTTATTTAACATCAATAATCTATTGCTCAATAAAACTGATTAAAACAAATGTCTCTTTTAGACAAGGTGAAATTTAAACCATCACTTAATTCCCTAATTGCCTTAAATAATAAAATAAGCATATACTTCTATAATTCCAAAATATAGCGTTTTAAAAATAAATAATCTTACGTCCTTGCAAACTAAATCATCACTTAGATATATTTAAGTATTTAAATCATCTTTCAAAGTAATTATTAAACCATGCCATTATTTGAATCGACAATTTAATATAAATATTTAAATCATCATTTAAACATTTAAAATTTCCCCAATTTCATTTAAAACATTTAAAACTTCCGCCATTACCTTTAAATATACCATTATAAAAAAAACAACCATTAAATATATATATATTTAATATGTAAACTTTAAAATTTTAATATTATAAAATATAATATTAAATATTTTAATATTATAAAATATAATATTAAATATTATTTTTAAATATTTAAATATTATAAATTATAATATATAAAATATAAAATATTTTCTTTCAAAATTTCACAAGGTACACCTTCACTCACACATTCCAAGACATCATAATTCACTTAAAACTTTCAAAATTTTCCAACTTTTTAAATGGCCAATAACCAAAAATTCCTTCAAAACACCATTAAAATAGCTTGAAATTTCTTCAAATTTTAAATTTCAAAAACCAAAAATTCTAGCAATACCCTTTGGCTCTAACTCGAAAATTAATAGGGATAATTCTATCCCCGCATTAAAATTCATCATAAAACATGCACAATTTCAATTTTTCTAATTTTATTTTACATTGGAAAACCATAAATTCCCAAAAACTTCATTGATGAAAAGCTTCAAATTTTAAAGTTTCAATTTCAATTTTCTAAAAATACCCTTTGGCTCTAAATATGCCCAATAACACACTTTTAATGTCAATTTCACTTTTCAATGATTTTGAAAAAAAATTTGCCATGATGAGGGCACAAATTGACATTTTCCAAAAAAATCACAAAACAATTTAAATGAACTAATTTTGCTCAATTTGAAATCTAAATGGGAAGTCCTATGCTCCCTTAAGGGTGAGCATGACCTCTAAATGACAAAACACAATCAAAGGGAGAAGAAAAAATGAACTTACCTCAATTTTGTTGCCACACACAGTCACACAAAGCTTGGAAAACACAAAGATAGATGAAGAATCCAGACACCCGAGCAATCCTCCACCCATTCCTATCCAATCCAAAACAAATCCCATCTCTTTCCATCCACAAATGCATCCAATTCAAAATTTTCAAGAAAATGACAAGGAGAGGGTTTTAGAGCAAAATCCTCCAAAATGAACAACTTTTCTTTTCTTTTAAAAACAAAATAGAAAATATATTAAATATCTCTGCTTTCAATTTTTTTTTGCATTTAAAATTTTCAAAAATGAAATTAAAACCCTTTTTTTCAATTTTCAAACTTAATTTCAATTCAAAATATCTATTAATTTCCAAAATGAATAACTTAATTCAAATCAACACAAGTAATTTAATTAATCAATAAAATAAATCTAATCCAAGATTAAATTATTTTATTAATTAAATTAAATTAAATAACATTTTTCACATTATAACCAGATTAATTTAATCAACAACTTAAATACATAGAGTCGTTTAATTACCCTTTTCAATTTGCAATTAAATAAAATCCTAACAATTTAAATAGTATTAAAACAATTGAACCAGACTAAATCAACGACACACTTATGACTAGGGTGATGACTTGACACAGGAAAGCTAGCTACTATCTCCCAATTGAATACCATTGGCAATGAACACGCTCAAACCTGTAAAACCAGGTGGAGTCAGTGTCCTATACCTGTCAACCTGAAAATCAAGTAAACCACAACATATAATATGAACAGCATAAAATACACACTGTGAAGAGGAAATCTCGAAATCGCAGGGCGCTCGCAAGCGAGTGATGCAATCTCGTCCCCTTCACCAATACAGTCTTACTAATCGATGAATCTAACATCATTAATATGATCAAAAGCATAAACATCATTAATCTAATTATCCACTATGCTAATCCAAAGCATGACATAATAATAACATCAAGATAAAATACCAAGTAGCAAGGTCAAAAAAGTAACAGAAAATAAGGCCTAACCAAACAGAACACTGTTCAATCAAAAGAGCAAAATGAAGGGGTCTTACACTTTTTGAGGGGTCGAGCTTGTTGATTAACACCATTTGTGATTGGCTTCAGGCCGAATGGGTAAGTTCATGTATATAAAAAAACTCAGCATCTGTAGATTTATTTTTGCATTTTTTGTGTGCTCTCCCTCTATATCTCATTTTCCATGGTCGTGACTATGGGGTTTTTCTCCCATTGCACTTCCTGTAGCTTCTTTTCCATGGTCATAGCCATATATGCTACAAGCGCTCGGATTTTAGATATTCACTTATCCTCACTTCTCTCATATTATTATCCTCATTACACTTGACAAGAATTGTTAGGCTTAGCAACTATGAAAAACCTAGCATAAGTAAAAAAGACTTGCTATTCTATATTCATGTTACTGTCCCTTCCTTATATTTATCATGATTAATAATGATCATAGTAATCATGTTTTGCAAGCTTAGATTGATACTAACCCTTAAAAAGATCACAATTATGTCTCATTGTCACTTTGTTTTATCACTTCAAACCTTGAGCATTGTTTGCTTCAGATAGTCTTCAAATTTTGTTTAGGAGAAGCCTATCATGTTTTGAAAGCTTAGATTGATACTAACCCTTAAAAAGATCACAATTATTTCTCATTGTCACTTTGTTTTATCACTTCAAACTTTGAGCATTGTTTGCTTCAGATAGTCTTCAAATTTTGTTTAGGATAAGCCTATTGGTTGCTCAGTTGAATCAATGAGATGACTGTATGCTCCATGGAATACCTTAAAATCCTGATTATGCTTTATTCACTACTGCTCTTTTGGATTAATGTATCCCCCATGAAGCCAAAGTCATCTCGCGACTGAAACTTGATATTTATTTGACCCATCCCACACAAGAGAAAACAGATTCACCCTACTACCATAAATCAAGGGTTTGCATTTTTTCCTCACTTTTCTCAGTGAATTTGGTGCTTCCCTATAGCTTTTAAACCATGATGAAAACAAAGCATCTATATCCTTGATATAAATTCCTTCTAGATGTTTCATTGTATCTAGGTTTTCTATCTTCTTCGTTCTGAACTTAAAAAAAACAAAACACTCTAGTTTCCTTTGGAGCGTTTCCAAATAAAAACTTTGTCTTCATGATTGCATTACTCTGTGCATAGGAGGTTAATGTGATATTTAACAATTGCATTGTGATTACACCTCTAAATCTCTTAACACCAAGTCATTTGCAGGAAGAAAAAACAAGTTTCACTTTTACATTTTCTTGTTTCTTGTACATTTATAGCATTCATGGTCCTGCTACTCTTGTTAAATGTTATGTGGCTTCTTTGGAGATGCAGCCTTATTCATTATCATGCGATAATCTTCTCTTTTGAAAAACTTCTTTAGCACAACCATACTGTTATAGTAAAAAATATTGTGACCTCATTTCTGTGAACCGTATCTTTCCTACAATGTTTGCCTTTAGACCTTTAACTTTGATTCTTATGTATGCATTTCTTTGTATGAAAACTCAGAGCATGCATAGTATGCTATTATATTTCATGAATAAAATTGAGATATGAATATTCCTCTATTTACATGGTCATCACTTCCTGCCTCATGATCACTACCACCTTCCCTTATCCTGCAAAAATTGTCCTTATGTCCATACATAACCCTGACAATACTTGATAGCCCCTTTCACTTTAAACTTTGTTTATCGATGGGAGAAATTTTATGTTTCCTTCATAGCATAAACCATCTGCAGGCTATGTTCACACTATGTTTACAATAAATAATACATTATTTTATTTCTTAAAGTTGTTCTGATATTGGTATTGAAAACACCCCCCTATGACTCTTGAACTGTTCTAATTAGCCAATGAGCATGATGACTAATAGATGAAAATGTTAGGGTTGTACTTATATGAAACAAAAATTTACATCTGCTTTGAGAGTATATATCATCTAGGACAGTGAGTAAACTCACTTATCATAAATGATATACACTTGTTTAAATAGAACATAAAGAATGTTCGATCTGATGAAATATCCTTCAATGCTTTTGTAAAGCATAACAAAATAGCACGTTGGGCTCAACCCTTGGGGGAGCCACATTTACTCCCTTGATGCCTCTTCCTATAGGTGTCCCTAAAATGGAATATTTTTTAGGAACCCATCTATTACATGGATTAATGTATCCCCCATGAAGCCAAAGTCATCTCGTGACTAAAACTTGATATTTATTTGACCCATCCCACACAAGAGAAAACAGATTCACCCTACTACCATAAATCAAGGGTTTTCATTTTTTCCTCACTTTTCTCAGTGAATTTGATGCTTCCCTATAGCTTTTAAACCATGATGAAAACAAATAATCTATATCCTTGATATAAATTCCTTCTAGATGTTTCATTGTATCTAGGTTTTCTATCTTCTTCGTTTTGAACTTAAAAAAAATAAAACACTCTAGTTTCCTTTGGAGCATTTCCAAATAAAAACTTTTTCTTCATGATTTCATCCATGCATAGGAGGTTAATGTGATATTTAACAATTGCACTGTGATTATACCTCTAAATCTCTTAACACCAAGTCATTTGCAGGAAGAAAAACATGTTTCATTTTTACATTTTCTCGTTTCTTGTACATTTATAGCATTCATGGCCCTGTTACTCTTGTTAAATGTTATGTGGCTTCTTTGAAGATGCAGCCTTAGTCATTATCATGTGATAATCTTCTCTTTTGAAAAACTTATTTAGCACAACCATACTGTTATAGTAAAAAATATTGTGACCTCATTTTTGTGAACCGTATCTTTCCTACAATGTTTGCCTTTAGACCTTTAACTTTGATTCTTATGTATGCATTTCTTTGTATAAAAACTCAGAGCATGCATAGTATGCTATTATATTTCATGAATAAAATTGAGATATGACTATGCCTCTATTTACTTGGTCATCACTTCCTACCTCATGATCACTACCACCTTCCCTTATCCTGCAAAAATTGTCCTTATGTCCATACATAACCCTGGCAGTACTTGATAGCCAGTTTCACTTTAAACTCTGTTTATCGATGGGAGAAATTTTATGTTTCCTTCATAGAATAAACCATCTGTAGGCTATGTTCACACTATCACACTATGTTTACAAGAAATAACACATTATTTTATTTCTTAAAGTTGTTCTGATATTGGTATTGAAAACACCCCCCCATGACTCTTGAAACTGCTGTAATTACCCAATGAGCATGATGACTAATAGATGAACATGTTAGGGTTGTACTTATATGAAATAAAAGTTAAATCTACTTTGAGAGTATATGTCATCTAGGATAGTGAGTAAACTCACTTATCATAAATGATATACACTTGTTTAAATAGAACATAAAGAATGTTTGATCTGATGAAATATCCTTCAATGATTTTGTAAAGCATAAAAAAATAGCACGCTAGGCTCAACCCTTGTGGGAGCCACATTTACCCCCACATGCTAAAATTGGTATAAAATGATAACACCTGTTGTTGCACATGGAACAAACATGTTAGAAAAAATACACGCCTATTTTGGATATTTTTTGATGACTCTAATGTTTTCTTGAATATCCAAAAGTATGCATGCTTGTTCAATGCAGATATTTGATCAGTTATATATGCCTAGGTACTTGTTCATGTAAGACTGAGAATTATTCATTGCTTAGAGCATTTCTCTAACACCCTTGTTTATGTCAAATGCAGGAAACTAGGAGTGGTTGGGAAACTACGAAGGACTTATTAGAACATGATAGCAGCAACAAAGAACTAGTCATTCCTAGTCAATGACCGGTTTCCTTTCCTACATGCACTTTTCCTTTTACTTATTCATGTATAATATTTTATATATTTGTATTGAACAAGTTAAGGTTAGCCTCATGGCTTGTATGAGACAATGTACTCTTATACATTCAATAAAGATTACTTTTTTGAAATGATTTGAATCCTTCTTTTGTTATGTGCATGTGTATGAATGCAATGATCTGTAGTTGTAATCTTTCTAGATTTTTCATTTACACACCTGAATGTAATGTAAGAAAGATAATAAAATGAATACCTCATTTTCTGAGTCTAAAACCAAAGTACTTCACTTGATTGAGCCTATGGTTGAAAATCTGGTAACAATAATTAAGCATCTACAAGTCCTAATATAAGTCTCTTTAGGTACTAAGAAAAAGTATATAAGCTACCAAATAATGTATCGAATAGGATCCTTTCCATTGAGTAGATGATGCAATTTAACACCATTGACATATACTTTTCTAATTCTAGATTCAATATCCTTTTATTACCTTCATGGTCCATGTACTAACATAGTGATGGCCAAAATAAAAATGTCCAAGCTCCTAGAGATAAAATTTAAGGAATTACATTTAAATATAATTGAATATCAATGGATTGATAATCCTACAAGTTTGTTTATGACATGGTTGAAGAAGATCAAGAGTGGTGAAGTGAATAAATTTTCCCATGATCCTTGGTCACAAATAGAAGATAAAAGAAGACCTAAAGAAAAAAAAATTGAAAAAATATATTGATAAATTGCAACTCCTATCCCCACTGCACTCCAACCACATAAAACATTTTATGATAAATTTACTACCTTCACAGGAGTCAAGGTAAACTAACTGAAAAAGATTATCCTACTAAGTAGCTAGAATTGAAAAATGATTGGAAGACTTATATGGAGAAGTTAGAAGGGATTGAAAATCAAATGAGTGTTTGATGGTAACTCAAGTAAGAAGTTTGACATGAATAAGAAACCAAGAAAATTTTCTTAGGATGATAAGTGTGATTATCCATATAAGAAGGTTTATGTTAGCCCTACCTCTTCCTTGAAACCATGCAAATATTGTTGGATTCACCTCAAAGACTCACACAAGATATGATCTAGGTGATTGAAGAAATCTATAATACTAAATGCACTATTTTGATAAATAAAGAAAATAAACACATTAATATATGAAATAAGAACAATAATTTTCACAAGTCCAAGATTACAAAAACATAAAATTCTCAAGTATTCAAAGTGAGTAAGATATGAGTATTTATAGGAAATAATCAAGAGGAAACTTATCATATGACAACTAAGTGAGTCACCATGAAGGAGGTTGAGTAAGAAAATACTTTCTAATAATAGAATATTATTTCTATGAGTGAAAATGTAGGAGAGAAGTTATGCTCTTCATAATGTATGTGTTCAATTAAACACCTAAGCAATATTATTCTATATATATAATAAACCTAAAATAATAAAATATATATGAAATAATATTATTCAGTTTAACACCCTCATAAGTGCATTTTTGGTACATAGTGATGAAGAAGATTATGATGATGATGGGTCTTGATAACTAGGCTTGATGAAGTACCCATGTACAAAGAAGTCTCTGAAAAGAAAAGAAAAGGAGAAAACTTGTAGGAAATAAAACCTCCCAAAAGAGATAAAATGAGGACAAATTAATCTCCTCAAAAGTTATCCTAAAATATTAGGAACAAGAATATGAATATGAAAAACTCTATAAAGCTTTAAGGAGATAGAAACTATCAAAAAACAACTATTATACCACCATAACTAAAGAATCTCCACTAAAATCATAATGAATAAGAATATCAAGGAAGAAAAAAAATTAAGAATGACCCCAAAGATAATATTTAAACAATGCATAGATGGTGATACACATCAATATATTGTATTAAGGAAATTATTTAGCAAACAAAAGTATAGGTTCTAATAATCTCAAGAACACTTCATCAAATTGATGAAGGTATAAAATGATTCCATCACTCCACTAAAACCAAGGAAGCATTAGCATAACCATATGATACCCCCACAATGCTAACAAGGGAGAGTATGACAAATTCACTAAAATTATGTCACAACATAGTACAAATAGACGGATTAGTAACATCATGTCCATTATGATGTACATACAAGTGAAAAGAGTGTGAAATATCAATGCATGCTCTCATGGTACAAGAAAAATGTGCACTCACATGAGGGTATTTACAAGGTTTTGATGACAAATAACAAAAAAAATTCACAAAAATCCCTCATGGAACTTTACAAAATAGTGCAAGTATAAGAATAGAATAATATGGTGAAAAATCCCCCAAAATATAAGTACAAATGTGGCACTTTATTTTAGTGCATTTACAAATATAAAAATCAATATAATGGATTCATAAAAATCCTTTAGAAGACCAAATTTTAAAAGTATAATTCAACTATAAGATTAAAGAAAACTAAAGTATTAGAATAAAATATGTGAAAAAATATGCACTTTAAAAAAAAATGACCCAAAAGGATTCTATATGTGTAAGATATGGCCCTTTCAAGTTCCCAAAGTGAATACTACATAGTAAATCTCTTATAAAGATAATTTTTAGAAAGAACTAGAATTCTACACTAAAATTCATCTACACCATCATAGAGAGCGAATGTTTCTACCCTATTTCAAAAAAATGCTCAAACGAATGAGACATAATTAATTTCATCTTATACATCAGTGAGTGTGCATCAAAACTAAGATACTACAAGCCTCTGCAAACCATCTTCAAGGGTTCGTAACCCAAAATACCTATTTGGTGAGATGATGAACCAAGTTTGTATACCTTTGACCAGATCTCATGTTCTTTGCTATGTTCTACTGGTAGGAGCCAAAAATAGTGTTGCTTATGTATGACTTGGGTTGAATGACTTGGGTTTCCATCAATGACAACACCTATAAGAAAAAATTCTTAGCCATATACCAACGGGAAGGGGTGTGTGGGGCCCCACCCCTATCACACCATGCCCCCAAAACTTTTTTTTAATTTCAAAAAAATCAAAGCTAGGTTGTGTTATACATGTGCCCAATTTTTTTCAACAATAAAATAAAGTACTAATTTTTTTTTTACACAATACAACATAGTAGTTTTTAGCCACTCCAAATGTAATGTCATTATTTTCTCAGCCCCAAAGTGCTCAAAAAAATGATTTTCTTGTAACAAAAAATAAAACCTTGAACAAAAACATTTTAAATAATTATAAATTAATTTATTTTTTTAAAAGATAAACTAAAAGTGCTCATTGACATTTTTGGAAACTGTAAATGCATTGGAAGTGTCAAAATCACAATAGCATTCCTTGGAGATATTTTTTGTACATGATCCTCTTGAAACCTTTGTTCTTCTCTAGACCTAAATAAGCTTATTCTCACTCTATGGATCTTATACCATGTTGGATTCATCTCAAATACTTGTACAAACCACAATCTAGATGTTTGAAGTGGGCTACAATATTGAATGATCTATTCCAATAAACTGATGCAACCAAGAACACATTCAATAAAATTTAATCATTACTAAATAAAGAAAACCAAGAAATCCAAGATGGATTAAAAATAAAACTTATTATATTATCCAACTCCCCTACTAGAATGAAATAAATGCCCTTATATTTAAAAAACTGGAAAAAAACAAAAAACCCAAAAATTACCTTTTTTGGTAGTTTTTGACGATTGTTAGTTTTTTCGCCATTTTAGGTAATTTCACATACATATCCCTTTGAACCAAGATTTTTCCTAAAAAATTCCTAAAACTAAGGTTACATGAATTTCCAACTTACATTTGAAATTGGAAACATGATTTCCAAGTTATTAAAGAAAATAATTTTCTTAAAACTCAAAAAAAACACAAAAAGCTGATTTTGAGGGCCAAGATGAAACAATTTGGGCTCAAAAAAATGTCAAAATGGCCCCCAATTGAGTTATGCTCTATTCGCAATCCTATCAACATCTCATAATGAAACCACTTGTAAAATTTCAGACCAAACAGACATCTGAGTCAAAAGTTATGATCGTCAAAAGTCCCTGCACCATAAACTAAGGACACAAATGCACAAATTTATGAAATAATAATAATATATTCTATATCAAGATTACCAAAATAAAATTTTAATGTACTCAAATATAAGAAAAACAGGACTACTTATAATAAATACTCAAGAGGATCCCTATCATATGACAACTAGGTGAGTCACCATGAGGGAGAATAAGTAAAACAATAATTGCGAAGAATATAAGATTCTTTATATGAATGTGACACATATGGGTGAGAGAAGTTTTTTCCTCATAATTTGACGTGTTAAATTCAACACCTAAGAAAAATGATCATATACAGTATAAACCTAGGATAATAAAATGGATATGCAATAATACTATTCACTCTTACAAATATCATGATCATGTTGAAATATAAACTATATCATTTCATGATAAATAAGAGGAAACATCAAGCCCTCAAAGTTTCCAAATAGAATAATTATTATTAGAACAGGTTACAACCTATACACTTATTCATCTATGACATCTAGGATTAGTGTGGCCATATTCTAACAAATATTCCAAATAAGAAAATAACAACAAACACAAGGCCTTACTAAAAAGGTATCTACTTAGAGGGTCCTCACGTAGAGAATGAGAGAATCAATCACACTAGGAAAAAATGGCTAGTAACAAGGAAATCACCTAAGAATATTAAGGGGCAAGTTAGTAGCTCTAGTACATCTTAGTAGGCACTTGTCATTTTTTAAAACCTATTTCAAACTATGTAAGTGGATATTAGGATATAAAAGAAGAAAATAAAAATAGATAATGAGAATGAGTTGTCAAATAATAGAAGGTCAGAGAAGTAGGAAAAAGAATAACAAAGTCTGTAAGAGTAGTGAAAAGTTATCATAGAGTAGTTGTAGGCTTCATAAAATCCCACTATAAGTATCTACCCTCCCTCTCTTCCCTCTAGCATGATCCTTTCTCCCACTCTTTACATCCTACATCCCCTCCCCTTTCTTTCTCCATGCCTCAAGGCTCTATCTAAGAAACCACCAAAGTTCCCCTACAATAGTAGTTTTGTATCCCCCTTCATAGTTCTAGTTCCTACCTTGATACTTTCCTCCCAAATATCATCCTCTACTTTGATAGTACCAAATGGTCATATCTTAACTTTCCCTTACTAGAGGCTGCCACCTTGAATCTTTCCAAGTGCCTTTCACTCCAACTCTCCGATCCTTGGGAACCTCTCTTTCATTATCCCCTCCTAGTCTATTCAGCTTATCATCCTCCAAGTTGTCACTTCTCTCCCTGATGCACAAAAAATGGACCAAAAATTCTCATTTCATTCCTACATGCCACATAGTATCTGCAAGGTGCTACAATAATAATATAATCTACACTATACTAGAAAATAATTTAAGAATTACATAGAAAGGTTTTAAAAAAATTAATTAAGATAAAACTTAATCATTATACAACTCTAAAAACTAGGAGGATGAAGATAAAATATGAGCTTGTTCATTATATGATGCATTTTTCAAAATCATGCCTATTGTAGATAGTCTAAGGGGACAAATGTTGGAAAAAAATAGTGAAATGGAGGTAGTCAACATCAATATTAAGTATGCACAAGAAAAATATAAGAGTGGAATTCATCCAAGAAGGTGTAAATGTAATAAACCACACTCATCTCACTAGAGAGAAAATTCAAGAATAAAAATTTCAAGATTGAGTAATTCAAACATATATTTAAAGCATCTAAATTGAATATCAAGGTATTAGAAGGTTACATTGCAACAATTACTAAATTGGTTATTTAATTTGAGTATTTGCAATATAATTCCACATAAAAATAAAATTAGGAGGCTTAATTCAAGTTAGTAGAAGCATGAATAGATCTATAAACTATCAAGATTTGGATGGTAACTAAGAGATCCACCAAGAATGTTTTTATAAGATATGCGGAGGACCTAAAGGTAGAATTAAGTCAAAAAAAGATAATGTTGGTGTACATTTAATATAAACAGGATCAAAAGGACTCAAACCAAGACTATAGGCTAACCAAGCGCAAAAATCAAGTAGATACATATCCCCAAACCCTAAAATGACTAATAGAAAAAGAGATATACCTTGAAAGTAGGCTGAAAATCGTCTAAAGAAGAGGTTAGAACATTGATGGCCCAAATGGAATAGTTCAAGAAATCTATGGATTTACTGAAATTCATTAAATCCCTAAGGAAATATTATTGTAAATAAATAATGAGTTCATCATAATCATTTTTCTTAACATTATCATTTATGGAGATGGTACAAACTTTGAGTTTCATGGTGAAGAAGTAATTTTATAAAGTAGAGGTGAACATCTCCTCCATGTGATTATTAATTGCCTATCCCATCTCAATAATTTGTATGATAGTCTACCCTATAGGATATTTGTAATAGGATTCATGAAAAAAAAATCCAATCAACCAAAAATTGAATGAATAAGAATGAAACCAATGTAACTGCAATAGAAAATAAATGTCTTAGGATATATAATAATGGGTATGTAAACCCACATTAACAAATAGTATGATAAATATTTTTGTCACCACCAAATGAGAACCAAAAATATTCTCCCACGTGATAACTTTTTGAAGCTAGTAAATGAGAAAATCTAAGATGAATTAGTGTTTATAAAGTGGTCTTAGTGCCCTTCATTGAAAAAGTTCAAGAAATATTCTAGCCTTTAGAAAAATTAGATCCCCTTATGCAATTAATCATGGCTTAGGTGCATGGAATTTAAACACAAAGACACAATAGAACTAGAGTGTGGTTTCAAGCCACATAAAAGATCCAATTACCTTAAAATAAAAATTGGACTTGAATTCTATGCCTCCCTATAAATTCTATGAGTAACAAGAAAAATCTTCAAACTTTCTAAATTTTAAAGTTTTTCAAGGACTATGTATTTTTGCAATAATAGAGCCAAAAAGGTAGTTTTTTAAGTTTGTGGCCTCTCCTAAGTAATTCAAGACATTTGTTGATACAAAACAACACATTGAGTATCTATTTAGTTCATACATTTCCAAATTCATCCCTCAAGTACCATTCAAAATTAATTACTAATAACCATTTCCCTAAAATTATCCTTAACTTACCCAATAATGGCCTATGAAAAGTGAGGAGTTAGAATTTAGTCGCTAGATACCTTCCATGGATTTCAAATGTAATCCAACCAACAACAAGGGAATTCAAGACTAATTCCTCACTCAATTCTATTTGTTTTATCACTCAACATGCAACTAGGAATAAAGATAAAGTTGTTTGACCAAGAAATTATAGAATGAAAAATATTTTCAAATGGTGGCATTGATATATATATATTAGGGAAAAATTTAGTGGTGAATCTTCGCCAATTGGAAAATAATTGAAATTGGGACCTCCAGAAATGGCGAATAGTACAAGCTAAAAACGATGTTCAATCGCCAGGTTTTTACAATAAAAAAATTGCGCCTTGATTAATTCGCCTATGTATTATATTTTAAACGATACGTCATTGGATATGATTCGCCAACAATTTATACTATAATCATAAATATCGATTATATTTGCCAGCAATAGTATATTCCTACCATTAATTTTGGGGAAATATCGCCACATTAATAAATTACCATTTAATTTCAAGGACATTTTAGCTTTGAATAAGGCTTTTATTTATTGCCATCAATTCATCACTTAACTTTTTAATTGGACGGCAACAGGTTGATTCTGTGGCCTACTACGCACATGCCTTTTAAAAGGCATGTGTGTATTAGGCCACGAAATCAACTTGTTGTTGTCCGATTAAAAAGCTAAATTGCTAATCGATGGCAACATTTACACTTCATTTATTGTTACTTTTAAAGTGAGATTTAAAAAAAACAATTAATCTGTGTGTTATCCAATGATTTTTTATAGTGAATGTATGCTTGGTGGGCATCGCTGTCCTCAGACCCCGTGAGGGGGCGTTGCCCCCTCAACCCCCACAAGGGGCGTTGCCCCTTGACCCCGTCGGTGGCTGCCGCCCCCGGGCCCCAACTTCAATATTACAAAAAACAAAAAAAATATGGAGGAATTGCGCCGACCAACTATGCAAAATTTTAAAGGAGAGATTCGCCATTGTCATTAATTTTTTTAGTGAATATTCACTAGGATTCGCCACTGTGATTATTATTTTTACCAGTTATTCATTAAGATTCGCTAAGATTTTGTAAACTTTTTTAATAATGTGCATAGATTCACCAAAAAAATTAATTTTTTTTTCAAATATAAGGAAAGATTCGCTAGGATTTTACACCTTGGCCGAGGGGGGGGGGGTGGTGGGGGGTTCTTAAAGTTATCCCTGATATATATATATATATATATATATATTCTTATTAGAAGAACAAGAAAAATAAACATTTTTTGATGAGGATAATTTGAAAAAAATATTATCAATATTTGACATCTTACTAAGAGATTCATTAGAATAATTTTTATAAATATTAGGTTCGTGGATCCGAATAAAAATATGGAGACAAAAATAATTCTTGTCATAAAACCTATTACTAAATGTTTATTTATTTATTTATTTATTTGGGTGGAAATCCCTATTGTGGGATGGATGTCTTTTATAAATAAAGGTCGGTGTGCTTCTTCTTAGTTTAGATTGTCTTTATGGATGTGATATTATGACTTTTGCTTTAAAATATTTTCTCATTTTTTTTATAATCGAGTCCAAGGGAACCTATATGTAACTTACTAGAGTCATTTATATTTCATTGTATGTAGTTGTTTAATATTCTATAAAACATCAATATAAGAAGTTATTACTCTAGATTCTTTTTTTTTGAGGAATTTTTTTGATATATACTTGCCTAATATTTATTATATTTTTGTTTGATATTATAGAATGAGTTGCAAATCACTAGTAGGTTGTAGGAGGATAATCTATTTGGCCTAAGCATTTATTTTATTTTATTATCTTTCTTTAATATCTCACCCCTTTTCACCCCAATTAGTTAGGCAAAGGATAGAAAAGATAAGGAGATGGCCTTTTAATCCCAATAATTGATTCATAAATTTATCCCATATTTAGGAGATATGCAATGCTTAGTGGCCCTACATGGTACTTTATCCTTAAAATATCATCTCTAATTTATTATGCAATAAAGTGGTACAATCCAATGACCAAAATAAATCAAGTTCATATTGATTAAAAAATTATTTTATACTAATTAGAAGAGAAGCAACACTAAGTGATATCAGTAGCCCCATACAAGAGTTACAAAGTACCTTTAAAAATAGGCAACTTAAGTGATCACATTACAATCTAAATACAATAGTATTCCAATCAATAAGGAACGTTGTCTTAGAATCCAAAATAAAACCCTAACACCAAGATACACAACAATGTTACTCAATGTAACTCAAGGTAATACAAATCCACACAAAATATTAACATACGTTGTCACTCCATAGACCTTATATATTGAATGATAAAACCAAAATGACAAATTCAAACACACATAATTTATGTGAATAAATATCCCATGGAAAAAGAACTAGTGGATTACAAGACTAATCAGTTTCTTATAGACTTTAGGAACTTCTAAAATTAATTTAATTATAAAATAAACCAAAACATCACCAATACAATGAATTGAGATCCTAACTTGTCACAAATTTGTAATTATTCTTATAAGACTCTTAATTTAAGTCCAAAACTTAAACACACATACCTAAGGAAGACCTTATATTTTTTAGAAAATCCTTTAATAGTATATTCAAACTCAATAATGGACAACAAGGATTCATAGTCACAAGTATCCACACAAACTCAATATCCTTTTTCTTTTGGATATATCCAACTATTTTTTTGTTAAACAAATGTTTAATATAATTACCAATGATATTTAAGAATCAAATAATAATAACATGTATCCAAAAGAAAAATCTTGAGATTCCTACTTAATAAGTAAAATTCAACATACTAGAGAAGATGGAGTTTTAAAACTATTTTTTCTTTCTATAGTGAGATCTTCACCATGTTTGTAACATCAATATTTTTTTCCTTTAGAGAGATATTGAATAAAATAATAATAAATGCATATTTACCAAAATTGATTTTTTTATATGTACCAAAAATTTCTTCTTAAACTAGAAATGCCACTTGCTAAGAATAGATTTCTACCCATTTTACCTCCTAATAGGTAGTCTCAAATTTTATGTAGACATGTATCATCAAAAATAGAAAATCAGCACATCCATCCACATTATCACCATAATATTTTACATGTATGATTTGATTGTGTCAAAATAGAAACAAGCATCCATCAATTTCATAATATCACAAACTAAGTTAATAAGTATCATCAAGATATCAATGTATAAGTAATCACTATATCAATATGCAAGTAATCAATGTATTAAATGTCATGATACTTGTTCTCTCCTTTAGCACTCATCTACATAAGTCAATTTCAAATATTTTTTCTCTTTTTCATTTTCTCCAAAGTTTTTCCTCAACCTTATAAGTTCCATTTATATAATTCTCATTCTTGCATGACATATTTTTTGACTTCCCATCATGAAATTTTAAGCACATTGACCAACTAGTTGATGACTATTTCACTTCTATAATTGGGTAATCTCCCTTTTTCTTGTGTAAATTTTACTACATCCCTCTATAGATACACTTTGTGAAGTTCTAAATTTTATCCATGCATCTATTTGTACCACAATTCATGTATCCCCCTTATCTATCCATAAAATATCTATTATGGGGGTGATCTAAGGCATTGAGACATTATTACCTCTGCCTTGATCACACTATATTTTGTCTTTTTATTTTCTAGTTCTTTCATTTGTATACTCTCTTACGTGTATTATCTTCACTTTGTTGTACTCATTGTTTGCATCTTCCTCATCATGACATTTTGGGGGCGATTCAATGTATAAGGAATCTCTTACATTTTTCATGTTAACCCAAATATGCCATGCATGTTTCCAATCCATTTTCGTATATTTCCTCTTTAGACCAGTTCTACCCTTGTATTGTTATTTTATGCCTATTAGGGATGATGGCACGTGTTATGTATATCCTTGATTCCTTACTAATAAACATTTTTTCAATAACCTAATTTGTATAGGTTCATTTTTCCTTGTTCTCATTCCTATATATCTTCACCTATTTTATTCTCTTTTTCACATATTATATCTAATATCCTATTATACTTGTTATCTTGCAACCCAACATTTCTCTTGTATGTTATTATTTGCATTCTTCATGGGAAAAACATATTTTTATTTTTCTAGGGGAAACATCTTATCATTTCCTCTTCTTTATCATATCACGTGTATCATTTTCCTTTTCTAATATCAATTAAGTTCCTTTCTTCTCTCATGATCACTTTCTCTTCGCCCTTCCTTGGGAGAAAATCCATGATTACATGTGTGTTGGAAACACTTCATTTTTTAATTCTCTTTCCATGATCATATCCTAATTTAATACCTTGGCATTTATTCCTTCCTTTCAGTTTTCCTCAATTTGAATGTATCATATTTCATAAACTTGATATAAAGGGGACATACATTATCTATGCATCCTTAATCATAATGTATGTTTATAATATTTTTTTTTTTTATGGTGGATTTGGAATCACCGTACCTTGTTTTCTTAATTTATTTTTTCCTCCTTGACACCTTTATTGCGTTTACAATATTTTTTATAGCGGTTATGGAATATCCATGCTTCATTGAACGATTTGGATCCTTCTTCACTAAACACATATTCAAGTGAATCTTATATAGCCAATATTATGCCAAGGAGGGTCTTTCATCACTATATACACATTCTAATGATTCCTACATAGCCATTATATTTCCTATATCATCATATCATTCCTAATCTAAATGATCCCCCCTTCCCTCTACCTAGTTGGGTTCCCTAGTAGTAGATGATGTATGGTAGAGTGTGATAGTAGTTTTCTTTTCTTTTTTTTCTTTTTTTTGATTCCTAGGTGGATTGGAGGGAAAACCTACAAATTAGATAGTAATAAACAACACAATATAAAGTAAATTATTATATTGGAGTAGATATGTTAAATTCACAAGAGTACATTAGAGATGTTGATTGGATCTTCTCTATTGTACTATATAGAATGCAATTATTTATACAAATAGGCTATCAAATAAGCTTCACGGTATTTTTTCAAGTGTCACATGTATGGTGCACTAATCACATGGGCACAATGATGACATATTTTTATATGGTGTCATTTTTTTGGTAGGAACATGTGTGTATGTGTAACCACATGTTGAATGTAATGGTCCAACTAGATACTAGAATTTTTAGTCATATGCAAGGTCATAAGATGTACATGAAAAACTTTATCACATGAAAATTATGCATAGATGCATGAGGTTAGTGTCATGTTGGATGTAAGAGTACCATGTATCATGAATTGGGTAAAATTAAGCAAGTATATGTTGCAAGTATCAGCAGGTTGTGTTGTCATTGATGCCAACATATCTATCTTTTTGTTGTATTTATGTCAACCTTGGTGATGCTTTGATTAGTTGCATTATATTTTCATTAGTAGTATCACTTGTGTCAACCTCTAGTGTTTATTTTATGATCATGTGTGTGGTTGAGTTGAAGGTGTTCAAGATGATAAAAAAGGTGTTTTTGGTGCTTGGTTTCCAAGTTCTTTTGAGGAAATTTGAAGAAAAGAGGAAACAATGTGTTGGAGAGGTGTTTTGTGTGACAAAGTAGTGTTCTAGTATCACTCCACATTTCTTCATGGTTGAAGATTTGCTTATGCAATTTAGATATGTTGATTAGACGTGATCAAAGGTGTTATATACAATTTTTTTGGTTTTAGATCATTGTGCAAAGAAATTTGTGGTCACCAGTGTGTTAATAGTGTATTGTTGTGGTGTCTAGGAGAAATGGTTTTACTCCGCATTAATTATTTGTAGTGAGGCTTTTGATCCTGCAGATCTAGAAGTATGCTTATATTGATAATATCTATCTTCAGTCTAATTTGTTTGAATTTTTGTTCTTTGCAAGGTTGGATTCATGTGTTACAATATTTAGAAGGTTAATTAGGTGTACATGATGATTATGTTCTTCAAGTGAAATCTATTGTGAAGGAACTTGTTGAATTTTAGGGTATTTATGGAATATTTCAAATTGTGTTTGTTAGAATTGGCTATGGATGCCAAGATCTTTGGACCAAATGGAAAGCACAAAGAAGAGAGAATAATGTGACAAGAATAAACTGTATTCTCATCAATATGAATATGACATGAGATGATTTACAATGAGAGACCCCTTGGTTATATAGCCAAGGTGAGAACATAGGAGTGCATAAGATTATGTGAAGTGTCATAATCTTATGACATGAGACCACAATGAAAAGCTATCACTCCACCTAAAGTGGGAAGGTGATAATATGATAACCACCACCAATAGTGGATCACCCACAAAAGGTGGAGAGGTAATCACATGATATGTCCACAAAAGGTGGAAGTGATAAAGTAATAAGATGATAAGTCCACCAAAGGTGGAAATTATCCAACTACCTCCTATGTGGTCCCTAAGTAAACTTAACTAGGGTGTAATGATGACCTAGGACAAGGTACAACACATTTAATTACACCAACACCCCCCCTTAATTGCAACTTAGGGAGAATGTACACAAAATAAAACAATGCAAGATGGGTCCTAGCAACTAGGCCATGTTAGGTACCCATGTACAAATGCAATGCAATGTCTCACAAATAGAGAAAAGGAGAAAACCCAGTGGGAAAAAACTCCTCCCCAAAATAGAGATGAAATACAAAATAGAAATGCTCTCAATGATGAATGAGAAGGTAAAAACCCCATGTGAGGAAAAAATCCCCCATAAGAGAGAAGTACAAGAGAGATAAGGCATCCCCCCCCTTAATGTTGAGTCTCCTGTAATGATGGTAGAATCTCGACATTGAATGTTGAAGATGATCCAATCTCATCGAAAAACGGTCCTCCCCTTAGGAAGAAACAAAACCAAGGATGTATGCAGGATGTACGTCTTTGCATGATGCTCAAGTGTCTTTGTGTCGATGCCAAAGGCTGAAACACTCCAAATAGGTGTTATAGGCCACACTACTGAAGAGGAAAATCCAACATCTAGTAGAGATGAATGTAGAACATAATCCAAATACAAGGATATCTCCTCTAAAGATAAAAAAGCCTCCTCCAAATTTTGTCCAAAAGTATCCACACTCATGTCAAACTGCAAAGAATGATCATGTAGAGAATGAAGAAGAGGGTCAGAGTGTTCCCTCACAACAATTGAAGAAGGAGCATCTTCATCAAGGGGAAGATAAATGTCATCAATGATGTCCCCAAAATTTGCAAGATGAGACTCCAAAAACATGTCTAAAATACCTATCAAGAAACCATCCAAAGTAGACATATCTGGAAGACAATGTATTTGCTGCACTGAATCACAAGGAGCCAAAACTGTGGAATCAAATGCAACAATACATGAGGATGTGATCTCAATAGGAGGAGGAGAAGCAAGAAGATAAGTCTCTTTGTCAACTGTACATTCAAGACATTTGTTACACTCAAGCTCCTCTAAAGTATCATCATTATAGGGTACATTATCAACATCATCAGGGGGAATTAAACAATCTGCAACATGATCATCTGAGAATGGAGAGATATGATGGTCTCCAAAAATATCCCAAATCTTGGTCCAAAGTGTGAGTGGGCACTCAATATCTGAGATCTCCACTAGAATATCAACACCAATATATGTACCAATTAATCCTACACTGTGATCATTATTATTACCCCAACTTGATTGCTTCAAAGGTGTGTCTGGTTCAGGTATGAGCCCATAAAGGTATGGAAAAATATTAAGCCACCTAAGATGTGTTAGGATACCTTTCTTCCAAGACTCATAATTGTCCTTATTCAACATTACCACAAAAGGATGATTAGAAAAATCCATGATACCTCCTCAAATGATCAACACAAATCAATCACAAGATTACCCCAAAATTCACTCAATCAAAGAACCCCCCAAGCAATATTTCATTTGACACTTTATACTTAGTGCGTTTACAATTGCCATTGCCAAAAACAACAAAGTGTACTTTGATCTTGGTACATGCAAATTGCCAAAATAGGCCTCAGATTCAAGTACAATTTTTGGTACAAAATGAGATCAATTTGATCATACCACTGAGAAGTACACGAAAAATTATGCACTTTCAAAAAAAATGGCACCCAAAAATGTTACCGTAGGAGCAAGATATGAGCTCCCAAAGTTCCCAAAATGAGGACGAAGCAACAACACCTGTGAGAATCTACAATTTTTGGAAAAACCAGAAGCCAAAACCAAAACTGATTGCACTATTATGAAGAGCACGAAAAATGAGCCCAAATCAAAAAACATTGCTTGAAAAAAGGAGTCAAAATGAGCAAGTTATGAGCTTTCAAAGTCGGACTGCAAATTCAAAATTGCAAACCGTGAGGGGGCCAAAAATTTTAAATGGGCATTGACGTCCGCACTGATCCTTTGCTGACATCAGCAATTTACTAGCTTAAATTTGACGGCCTCCTGCACGTCAAAAAATAATATTCCCTATATTAGAGAATATTCACTTTACCGCGGCTTAAAATTGACAGCTACAAGCACGTCGTTGGTCGGCGGACACCCTAGAATATTCTTTGAGAATATTCGGCTGGAATATTCTTTTATTTTTCAGAATCTTCGCTTTCGCCGGTTGATTTTTTTGAGCGTCGGATTTTACTTTTCAAGTGCCGGTATTTTTAAATGACCGATCGGTGTGATTTTTCTGTTGGATTTTTTTTTTTTTATTTGATGATTTTTTAATTTTCTTTTACAATATTTTTTTTGGAAATTTTTTTTTCTAAAAAAATATCGATTAAAATTATACCATCGATGCAATGATGGCGACTTGGGGACCGTACAACTTTCTAGGAATTTTTTTTTTGCCTCACTGGACAACTTGCTCCAAAATGGACGAATTGAAAGTCTATCTTAGGGTTTTTGGCCCTTCTCGACGCGATGGTAGGGTCGGATTTGACCCAAAATACTCCAAAAAAGTAGCTACCTTCTTGTTCTGGCAACCACAATTTAGCTTGAAACCCTCATAGATTTGGCCTCATACGTCCGATTTGGATGAAACAAAAGGAAAAATTGACTTTCTCGAACCTTTCAGATGCAATGGTGAGCTTAGATTTGCACCAGCAAGCTCTGATATAAACATGTAATAAAGAGCCAAAAATGGAACCTCCCCAAATCTGGTACCTCTCTTTAGAAAAAGACTCTCCAATGGCACCCAACCTATTTTCATACCATGTTAGAACTGGCTATGGATGCCAAGATCATTGGAAAAAATGCAAAGCACAAAGAAGAGAGAATAATGTGACGAGAATAAACTGTATTCTCATCAATATGATTATGAGATGAGATGATTTACAATGAGAGTCCCCTTGGTTATATAGTCAAGGTGAGAACATAGGAGTGCATAAGATTATGAAACTTGTCATAATCTTATGACATGAGACAATAATGAAAAGCTAGCACTCCACCTAAAGTGGAAAGGTGATAATGTGATAACCACCACAAATAGTGGATCACCCGCAAAAGGTGGAGAGAAAATCACATGATATATCCACGAAAGGTGGAAGTGATAAAGTAATAAGATTAAAGTCCGCCAAAGGTGGAAATTCTCCAACTACCTCCTATGTGGTCCCTAAGTAAACTTAACTAAGGTGTAATGATGACCCAGGACAACGTACAACACATTTAATTACACCAACAGTGTTCAAGTGATGTATGTTTTTTGTGAGTCATCTTTGGATCTAAGGAAATGTGTACTTCAATGTTTAATGGGGTTTACACAGGTTCGATCGACCTTGGGTGCTTACACTGATTGCAGACATGCTTCATTTTTTTTGGAATAGTGGTATGGTGTGTATATGTGTATTTGGGTCTGATTTGAGGCGTGTTGTGGTATTCTTTCATTCCTTTCCACCACATGAATGCTTAGTGGCAACATAATTTGAATTTGCATGGATGAGGTGCATATCCAACCTTGTTAATTGTTTTCAAGGTTGAGGATGGTATAAATAAGTGTTGAATTGACGAAGAATTTAGAATGTAGAGTGGTGAAGTGTGAAAGTGTGAAATGTAGTAAAAACTTTAATGTGTTAGACTACTGGAAGAAGTGAGAAAAAGGTTTCTACATTCTTCAGAGAGGCTATGAATGTGTTGATTTTGTGGTGGATCCTTCTATTGCTTTGAGATGGATTTCTCATCGTAACATTCTTCTTTCTTCTTTTATGTAATCTAGCATTAGCCCTTCTTTTATTTTGGGTTGTGAGCCCTCCAATAGTGAGCCTATTATATTCGGTTTTGCAATTACTTTACACTATGAGCTAATTCTCACCATTATTTTTCCCTTCTTGGGTTTTTCATAGAAATATGGTGTTCTCGTGTGTTTAGATGTGTTTGCACTATTGTTTCTCATGTTTACATTTTGCTAATGCATGATAAGGATTTAAGTGGTTGGTTGTTAAGGGTTTAAGGACTAATGTAGATATGAATGTTAAAGAGGGTTTTAATGTTTTAATGTATAAATAATTCACCCCTTTCTCACTTGTCTTGTGCATTCAACAATTGTTGTCAGAGAAAGATTCCTTGGAAGAAATATTAACCACTTGAGGTAGATATGAGATGTCGCACAAGAAGGAGGCTCCTCTATTTGATGGAACTGATTATGCATTCTAGAAGAATAGGATGGAAGGTTTCATTATTTCACTGGGGTTCACAATTTTTTAGTTTGTTGAATCTAAATATATTGTTCCTACAAATGTTTTGAGCGTTGATGATGAGTTAGGGCCTATGAAAACAATGGGAAAGCAAGGTATGATATTTTGAGTGGTCTTTCTAATAATAAACTTATGAAAGTTATGAATCTTAAAATTGCTAATGAGATCTCAAAAAAGTTGGAAAGCAAGCTAGAAGGAGTTTCAAAGTAAAAGAACAATCTTCTATTGGACCTTTGGAGTTGGTGCATATAGATCTTTTTGGACCTACAAGAACAAGAAGTTTGCAAGGTGATAAGTATATCATGATTTTAATTGATGATTTTTCTAGAATGACTTGGGTTACTTTTCTCAAATAAAAAATGGAAGCTTTAGATAAGTTTAAGGCATTAAAATGTATGGTTGAGAATGAAATGGATATGAAGATCAAATGTTTGAGATCTGACAAAGGTGGAGAATTCACCTCCAATGAGTTTAACATTTTCTGTGAAGATCAAGGAATAAAGAGGAATTTGTTGGCCCCTAGGACTCCTCAATAGAATGGAGTGGTTGAAAGGAAGAACAAGAAGTAGCAAGAACTATGATGAAAGAAGAAAACCTATAAAACGTATACTAGAGAGAAGCAATTTATACTACAATCTACATACTTAATAGAGTACAAGCAAAAGAAAATAGTTAAAAGACTCCTTATGAGTTATGGTACGGAAGGACTCCTACTGTGAAATATTTCGAAGTGTTTGAAATAAAATGTTATATCAAGAGAGATGATGAGATCTTAGGAAAGTTTGATTCAAGATCTAATGAAGGTATCTTCCTTGGATATTCTACAAAAAGAAAAGCTTACCGGTGCTACAACAAGAGGCTGAAAAGGGTTGCTGAAATTGAAAGTGTCAAAGTGGGTGAAGATCTACATAAAATCTCAATGATGATAGATGGATATGAATTAGATTATTCTTCTTGTAGAGAAGAATAAAAGGATAATGGTAAGGAAAATGAAGTACTAATTGAAGAGGAAGAATCTCTTGAAAGGATCCCTAAGACCCCTAAGTATGTGTAGAAGAATAATTATGAAGATTAGATCATTTGTGACAAGAAAATTGATAAGAAGAAAGGTTGTTATGATAGAAGAACAATAAAACTTATGTTTACTTTCCAAAGTTTAACCTAAAACTATGATAGAGGCATGCAAAGATGAGTATTGGATCAAGGCTATGAAAGAATAATTGATGTAAATTGAAAAGAATATGACATGGGAACTTTTCTGAAGACCAACAAATAAGAATATTATTGGAACTAAGTGGGTGATCCACAATAAACTAAATGAGATTAGAGATTTTTTAAGGAATAAGTAAAGGCTTGTGTGTAAAGGTTACTCACAAGTGAAAGGAATAAATTTTGAGAAAAATTTTGCTTTGGTGGCAAGGATGGAAGCTACTAGGATGATTTTGGCTTTTGTAGCACACAAAGATTTCAAAGTGTATCAGATGGATGTGAAGTCTATATTCTTGAATGATGAATTAGAAGAAGTTTACATTGAACAACTGGAAGTGTTTCAGTTATCAGATAATCCTAATATGGCATGTAGATTAAAGAAGGAATTATATGGACTCAAGCAAGCTCCTAGAGCTTGGTATGTAAGATTGGATAGCTACTTATTACAACAAGGATTCAATAAAGGTACCACAGATAGCAATCTTTACTTTAGGGTGGAGAAATATCAAATATTGATTGTATTAGTGTATGTTGATGGCATAATATGTAGAGGTAATGAAGCAATGTGCAATGGATTTGCATAAGAGATGTATAAAGAATTTGAGATGTCTATGTTTGGGGAGATGAATTTTTTCCTTGGACTAAAAATCAGTAAGATAGGAAAAGAGATATTTATTTCATAGTCTAAGTATGTTAAGGAAATGTTGAAGAAGTTTAGAATTGATGACTCTAAACCGGTATGTACGCCTATGGTTGTTGTTTGCAAGTTCATAAACAATGATGAGTCTCCTAAGGTTGATCAGAGAAAGTACAGATCAATGACTGGAGGACTAGTGAATCTAACTACTACTAGACCAAATATCATGTATGTAGTTTGTCTTGTGGCTAGATTTCAAGAAGATCCCAAAGAGTCACATGTGGTAGTAGTGAAGAGAATATTCAGATACTTGAAGGGCACTTTGAAATATATATTGTGGTATCCAAAGGATATTGATTTCTATCTGAATGATTATATTTGATGCAGATTGGGTAGGTTGTGTGCATGATAGAAAAACTAAAAGTGGTGGTGCATTCTTTCTTGGAATGTCTTGGCTAAGAAAGAAGAGGGATTCAGTGCCATTATCTACTACAGAGATATAATACATTATTGTAGCATCATGCTACACACAGGTGTTGTGGATGAAGAAAAAATTGAAAGATATCAAAGTGGTATATGATGAACCAATTTATATATTTTTTGATAACACAAGTGCTATCAATATTTCAAAGAATCTATTAATGCATTCAAGAAAAAAATATATCTCAATCTGGTATCACTTTTTAAGAGAAAAGGTTACAGAGAATGAGATGAAGTTGAAGTATGTGCCTACTAAGCATCAAGTTGTAGATATCTTCACTAAGGCTCTTACTAAGGATAATTTTGAATATCTTTGGGAGAAGTTGGGGGTTGTTGCCCCTCCTTTGAACTAGATGTATAATAAAATGCATCAATCCAGTGGATCCAAAGATTCATTCCTTATTCTGGATTGATGTTGGTGGCTACCTCTCTGAGGGAGTAGGTAGTGGCATTGTAGGTTGTTGTAGTGAGGGGGAGTGATTTTTTTTATTGTATGGTATGAAAGTGTCTTTCGCTTGTCAGTTGTGTCAAAAGGATTGTATTGGTTAGTGCAGAGAAGGTGTGAAGAAAAAGAGTGTAGTTAAAAGAAAAGGAAGTTGCAAAGTTGTAAAAAGTAAGAATAGTGGAAGAACAAATATATTTATGTCAAAGAGGGAGATATAAAAGTTTTGTTCCCTTTTGCATTGATGTCAAAGGGGGAGTGAGTAAAGTGAAATATGAGAGAGTAAGAAAAAATGGGGAGAGAGAGTTAAGGACAATGATATATGAGAATTTTTTGGTATGGAGCAGTGTGTTTGTGATCAGAGTTGTTGTGTTTTTTGTCGGTGCCTTTTCACATCATGTATTTACATCAATGAAAAAGGGGGAGATCATTGCAAGTATGAGTAGGTTGTGTTTTCATTGATGTCAAAAGATCTAGATGTCATTGCATTGATGTCAACCTTGGTGATTCTTTGATTAGGTGTAATATGTTGTCATTAGTAGTATCACTTGTGCCAACCTCTAGTGTTGTTTTGATGAGAATGTGTGTGGTTGAGTTGAAGGTGTTCGAAATGATAAAAAAAAGGTGTTTGTGGTGCCTAGTTTCCAAATGCTTTTGAGAAAATTTGAAGAAAAGAGGAAATAGAGTGTTGGAGAGGTGTTTTGTGTGGCAGAATAGTATTATGGTTTTTCTCTACATATCTTCATGGTTGAAGATCTACTTATGTAGTTTGTATATGTTGATTAGACATTTTCAGAAGTGTTATATCTAGATTTTCTAGTTCTGGATCATTATGTAGAGAAATTTGTGTTCACTAGTGTGTGAATAGTGCATTGTAGTGGTGTCTAGGAGATGGTTTTTCTCTACATTTCTCCATAGTGAGGTTTTTGGTCTTACGGATTTGTAAGTATGCTTATATTGATAGTATTTATCTTCAATATAATTTTTTTGAAGTTTGGTTCTTTGCAAGGTTGGATTCATGAGTTTTGATATGTGGAAGGTTTATTGGGTGTACAGGATGAGTATGTCTTCAGGTGAAAGTTGTTGCGAAGGAGTTTGTTGAATTTTAGGGTTTTTATGGAACATTATAGATTGTGTTCAAGTGATGCATGTTATCCATGAGTCATCTTTTGATCTAAGTAAGTGTGTACTTCAATGTTTAATGGTGTTTACATAGGTTTAGTCGACCTTGGGTGTTTACACTAATTTCAAATGTGGTCTATGGATTGCAATATTGCAAGATATGCACAAAATGGATTTGTTGAAAAAGCTTTAGAAACTTTCAAGCAAATGCAATTGGTAGGTGTAAATCCAGATTCCACAACCTTTTCTAGCATACTCCTTGCCTGTAATAAAATGAGAGCTTTGGATAGGGTATGTACATCCATCAAATCATAACAAAAGGTGGATTTTTGTCAGATATTATGGTTGGAAATGCTCTGGTAGATATGCATGCAAAATGTGGAAGCACAGGCAAGGCACGTGAACTATTTGACAGAATGCCTCAAAGAGATGTCATCTCATGGAATGTAATGATTGCAAGTTTTGCAAAAAATTATTAGCAATTGCATTTTGTTGTGTTGCAACTATGATAGGTTGCTAATGAAATCAAGGAGGTTATTTAAACTGTGACAATATTTTATTTTTAAGTTTTTCAGTTGTGATAGATTGTCAACAAAATAAAGGAGGTTATTTAAACCTTTAAAATTTCCTATTATATTCAAGTGTTTCAGCTATGAGAGGTTGACAATGGAATTGAGGAGGTTATTTAAACCTCTCCAAATTTCTATTTTCAAGTGTTGCAAATGTGATAGGTTTCCAATGGAATCAAGAAGGTTATTTAAACCTCTACAGTCTTCTATGTTCAAGTGTTGTAGATGTGATAGGTTACCAATAGAATCAGGGGGGTTATTTAAACTTTTACATATTTCTATGTTCAAGTGCTACAGTTGTGACAGGTTTCTAATGGAATGAGTGAGGTTATTTAAATCTATACACCCTACCATGTTCAAGTGTTGCATTTGTGATAGGTTGCCAATGGAATCAACAAGGTTATTTAAACATTCACACCCTTCTATGTTCAAGGTTACAGTTGTGACAAGTTACCAATGGAATCAAGGAGGTTATTTAAAGCATGACAATATTTTAGTTTCAAATGTTGCAGCTGCAATAGATTGACAATAGAATTAAGGAGGTTATTTAAACCTTTGAAACTTCCTATTATGTTCAAGTGCTACATTTGTGATAGGTTGAAATGGAATCAGGGAGGTTATTTAAACCTCTACAAATTACTATTTTCAAGTACTGCAGACATGACAAGTTGCTAGTGGAATAAGGAAGGTTATTAATTAAACCTCTAAAATCTTCTATGATCAAGTGTTGCAGCTATGACAGGTTGCCAATAGAATCGAGGAGGTCATTTAAAATTTTACACCCTTCTATGCTCAAGTGTTGTAGTTGTGACAACTTGCCAATAGAATCAAGGAGCTTATTTAAACCTCCACACCCTTTTATATTCAACTCTTACAGCTATGACAGGTAGACATATATGCTAGATGTGGAATCATAGACAAAACACTTGAATTGTTTGACAAAATGCCTCAAAGAGATGTCATCTCATGGACTGAAATGATTTACTGTAGAATGTGCACAAAATGGATTTTGCAAGGAACCTCTCAAAATATTTGAATTAATGAAGCACTCTGGAACGAATCCTAACATTGTAAGCTTTGCTTGGGTTCTAGGTGAATGCAGTCATGTAGGTTTAGTGGATGAGGGCTACACATGCTTCACACTTCAATAACCCTTATTGCATTACAATTTACATATATAGTTGATCATTAGGTGTGCATGGTTGACCTTCATGTCCATGCTGGCTACATTGAGGACACCCTAACCATTATTACTAAGATGTGATAGGTTGCCAATAGAATCAGGGGGGTTATTTAAACTTTTACATATTTCTATGTTCAAGTGCTATAGTTGTGACAGGTTGCCAATGGAATGAGGGAGGTTATTTAAATCTTTACACCCTACCATGTTCAAGTGTTGCATTTGTGATAGGTTGCCAATGGAATCAACAAGTTTATTTAAACATTCACACCCTTCTATGTTCAAGGTTGCAGTTGTGACAAGTTACCAATGGAATCAAGGAGGTTATTTAAAGCATGACAATATTTTAGTTTCAAATGTTGCAGCTGCAATAGATTGACAATAGAATCAAGGATGTTATTTAAACATTTTAAACTTCCTATTATGTTCAAGTGATACATTTGTGATAAGTTGATAGTGGAATAAGGAAGGTTATTAATTAAACCTCTACAATCTTCTATGATCAAGTGTTGCAGCTATGACAAGTTGCCAATAGAATCAAGGAGGTTATTTAAACTTTAAAACCCTTCTATGCTCAAGTGTTGTAGTTGTGACAACTTGCCAATAGAATCAGGGAGCTTATTTAAACCTCCACACTCTTTTATATTCAACTGTTGTAGCTATGATAGGTAGACATATATGCAAGATGTGGAGTCATAGACAAAACTCTTGATTTGTTTGACAAAATTCCTCAAAGAGATGTCATCTCATGGACTGAAATGATTTATTGTAGAATGTGCACAAAATGGATTTTGCAAGGAACCTCTCAAAATATTTGAATTAATGAAGCACTCTGGAACACATCCTAACATTGTAAGCTTTGCTTGGGTTCTAGGTGAATGTAGTCATGCAGGTTTAGTGGATGAGGGCTACACATACTTCACACTTCAATAACCCTTATTGCATTAGAATTTACATATATAGTTGATCATTAGATGTGCATGGTTGACCTTCATGTCCATGTTTTTCTATATTGAGGACACCCTAACCATTATTACTAAGATTCTAGTTAAATATGTGGTACATGTGGATCATATATGAATGTAGGTTGAGTATTTACAGCAACACTACTTTTTTAGTTGGATCCTAAAAATGTTGCAACTTACGTTCTTCTCTAAAAAAATTGTATGGGTTTCAAATAGTAAAAAGATTGATGAAAGGTAGAAGAATTAAAAACATACCTGGATGTTATAGTTGGATATGCTCTGGTAGACATATATGTAAGATGTGGAATCATAGATAAAACACCTGAATTGTTTGACAAAATGCCTCAAAGAGATGTCATCTCATGGAATGAAATGATTGATTGTAGAATGTGCACAAAATGGATTTTGCAAGGAACCTCCCAAAATATTTGAATTAATGAAGCACTCTGGAACACATCCTAACATTGCAAGCTTTGCTTTGGTTCTAGGTGCATGCAATCATGCAGGTTTAGTGGATGAGGGATGCACACACTTCACACATGAGTAACCCTTATTGCATTATAATTTACATATATAGTTGATCATTAGGTGTGCATGGTTGAAACAAAGTGAACGTAACAACATAAATTTTATAAACCATATAAAAATTGGAAGAATGACCAAGTAGGATGCTACCAAAAGCAATCTTCAATACAAAAAAAATCAATTATATCGTAGGTACATAAAATATAGAGTAAAAAGGTGTTTGCAACATTGTACACACCGATCATTAAGATCATCCTTGAGAACTTGAAGCCACCATATGATTCATTTCTCTTCACATTTTTCTCTAATTTAACTTTGATAAGAGAAGAAGGTAAGACTCTGTATTTTATTTTATTGAGCTCCTTTGATGCAAGGGTGGTTGGTTTTCACCTATAACAACTCAATTTAGATCAAACAAACAACAATTAGACTCAACAAACCTCTTCAATGCACCCTTTTCAGTATCACACTATCCTTTGTCTAATAGGTTTGCAGACCTATATTTGGCTACTTTACTGACAATCCCCTCACCAACCCAGTGTCTCTTGACGGTTTTGAACACCTTTTAGCGCAACTTAAACATAAACCAAAACCACCCTCAACTCCTTTGGATCAATTCACTCAAAAACCTAAGACAACATTGTCATAGAAGACCAATTAGGTTTATTATATAAGTAAAGTATCTTTGAATCTCACTAGCAACCTGAAATAACCAACCAGCCCTCTTAAACAGGTATCTTTAGAAAACTATGTTCCAATTAGAGCATCCAACATTTACCAACTCATCACTGAAATAACATAAATTCACAAGGTACCAAGCCTCAAATAACCAAACCCTCATCCCAAGAAATAATCTGGATGTATACATGTCATGGAGTGCTTCCACCAAAAAAACTAGGAGATTTCAACCATAAAATAGAAAGAAACTTAACTTTCTTTCCACTGTTTACCCTAGTAAGGGTTTCTCACAATTTTAGGAAAAATCACCAAATCTAAACCAAAATTGCATGAAGATACAAGAAATAAAAAAGGAAAATGAGGGGAATTGATAGCACCATCAATTACGAACACCCTCATGAGCCTTCTTATTTGTATAAATCAACACGAAGTTCTGAAAATAATTGTGTTTACTAATTTCTAAGAAAAAAGAAGACTTCATTGATGACTTTCCAACTCTTCCATTTAATATGCACTATTTAATATCCCATCTACCTTTGCAACAATATATCATGCCTTTTTAAAGGCTTTTCACCTTCTTCCAATGAGAAAAACCACCTAAAATTCCTCTGACCTTTGGTATTCCTTGCTTTTGCATATTTTGTGTTTTTTTGTCTTTTTTCTATTTTAGCAACATTTTTGCAATTTTAACTTTTCCAACCCCCTAGTGACCTACTTGGGACCTTAAATTCTTCATATGACCTTTTACATGAATTTACAAATAAACACTCAATTTTGAAAAATTTGCCTATGAGAGGCAACTAGAGAAACTAGGTGCTCCTGCACCATTGATGACCCAAGATGATCTTATTTTCCATAACCTAAGACTCACACACTAAAACCCTTAAAATCCCTTAATTACACATCTTTTATGCATTTATTGACAACTTCGCATTTTCTTTACAAAAATGAACATCTTGACACATTTAAAGGGTCTATTAGACCTTATTTACACTCTTCATGACCCTAAACTCCTAGACAACCTATATCAAACCAAACTCAAGAAAATTTAGGTGCCAATTGGTTGGTGCTCCTGCACCATCCTTGTTGGTTGTGGAATAAGAGGATCTCACCATGATGGATCTGTGTGGTTCGAGATAGCAAGTTCATTGTGCAAAATTATATTTTATTGTATTTACTATCATAACAAGGTTCCTATGGAAGTTGTTCATGACTTGGTAGTATAATTGAAATGGTGTGGTGGGAAGCCAAGTTTTGTTCCCTATAAAAAAAAATATTGTGGCTTGGGTCCATATTCCATATGAAATGAGGAAAAATCTTCATTCTAAGAACCACAAGTGCACAATGGAAATCTATGCAAAAGAAACCAAGGCTTGACAATCATGGGATCCTGGTAAAAGACAAATCATCATTCAGAGAGATGTCATATTTGATGATATGGATTCATTTTAGGATGCATCAACATGAATTTTAACTCCCATTATTATCCAATTATTTGGTGCAAATGAATGTAAGACATCTAGTTCTATTTTGGAGGCTCTCCTTTAGACATGACTTTTCAGGATCTTTAGAGTGTTGATGAGTTTGTGTTAGATGATACTGCATCATTTCAGGTGTTCAGAGGAAAAATATCTGGATTTTAGCTCCACCGTGTTGGGTGATGCTGATTTGAGACATGAGACTCCCATTTCCAGGGGGTATATCAATCAACTTGATCAAAAACTATATGGATGTTATTTTTCTTGGGGTGATAGAGTTAATAATTGAGATGGAATTGTTGTAGATGGGAGAATTTCTCATCATTTATGGTCTTTCTACTACATTTCATGGATATGTGGTCTTGTGGGGTGGCCATACCATGGAGTCAACCTTATTATTTTATCTTTACTTGCAAGAAATAGTTCAAAAAGAAATTTAGTTATCCATGATTGTTGTCATTCAAAATCTAATGTGTTGATTAGGTGAATTGTTCAAGGTTGTAAGGCCCAAATCTAGAATCCTATGGTAAATCAAGTCATGGAATTCTACTGCTTTGTTTCAGTTCACTTACATGGATATTTGGATCATGCAGATTAGTGAGAATTTGCAAATTGCATGGATTGTTCATTAATTGAAAAATTATATCCAATACACCATATCAGGGCTGACATTTTGTCATTTGTTATCCCTTCACTGGCATTGTGGGGTGCAAATGGTGATGGACTTAGTATGAGATTCACAAACCATTTCAGTAATTTTGTTTTCCTGAAAATTTTATTTTGAGTTACTTGCTTTCTTTTTTAGTAACATGGTAGAGCTATGCAAAGTAGGAGGAATTGGCTTGGAAAATGAAAGCAGCAAGGTATAAAGAATCATGTATCTACCACCATAGTGAAAAGTTAGCAATTGCATTTGGTCTGTTAAATATGGCCTCTAGTACAACTATTAGAGTTTTTAAGAACCTTCAAGTATGTTTTGATTTCCACACTGCATGCATCTAAATTCATCTCCAAGATTGTTGCAAGTGAAATTGTTCTGATAGATGTGAGCCATTCCCATTATTTTAAATAGGGACACATTTGAAATAACTATTGTCTCATAGAATGCAATGGATGCAGGATATGCATAAAATGGATTTGTTGAATTTTATTTTTTTTAAATAAAGGAAATGAAAATAGCAAGTGTCAAACCAAACTCTACAACCTTTGTCAGCATCCTCCTTGCCTATGCCAAAATGGGAACTTTGGAACACAGTATGAATATGCATGAAAGCATAATGGAAGGGGGATTTTTGCCTGATATTGTAGTAGGAAATTCTCTGGTGGACATGTATGCAAAATGTGAAATAATACACAAGGCACGTGAAGTGTTTGATAGAATTTCTAAAAGCGATGTCATATCATGGAATACAATGATTGCAGGATATGCACAAAACAAATTTTTTGAAAAGGCTTTAAAATCTTTCAAGAAAACGCAGTTGGTAGGAGTAAAGCTAAATTCCAACACCTTTGTTAGCATCCTCCTTGTCTGTTCTAAAATGGGAGATTTACAACAGGGTATGGACATCCATTAAAGCATAAAGGATGGAGAAATTTTGTCAGATGTTGTAGTGGAAACAACCCTTGTAGAAATGTATGCAAAATTTGGAAACATATACAAGGCATGCCATCTCTTGGACTGCAATTATTACTGGATTTGCACAAAATATATTTGTTGAAAATGCTTTAGAAACTTTCAAGCAAAAATGCAATTGGAAAGTATAAATCCAAATTCCACAACCTTTGCTATCATCTTTCCTGCCTATGCCAAAATGGGGGCTTTGGAACAAGGTATGTATTGGATGTTGTGGTTGTGTTGTTGATATATTGTTGTCATTAATGTCAACAATATTAGCGTTTTTATCTGCTTAAGGTTGTATATGTCGAGGAGATTGAGAAAATTGTAAAAAATATAGTATAGGTAGCCAGTGGAGCTGAGAAGGTTAGAATGTTGGAAAGCTCTGTGTGTTGAAGATCTGAAGGTACGCTTCAAAGCAGTTGTTGTTGAACCTTTCTAGTATGTTTTCTGAAAGTTTCAGTGGTGCACATGAAGTTTTGTGGAAGTTATGATGATATGTGTGCCTACAGTTATTTAGTCTATGTAGATGGCGTTCTTTGTCAAATTGGATGAAAGTATGGTAATATCATGTGTTTCTCATGTTCCTATGACATTCATGGATGAGTCTATATTGTGCTCTATCCTTGGTGTATGTCCACAGTGATTGGAGTGTTCGTGATCGAAGATTTTTTCGATATGTGCATGAGTGTTCATGTTCTTGGTCAACATTGTGGTGTTAGTGTGTTGCAGATCCATGAGGATTAATATTTTATTGTTTGGCATGTTTGGAGATGTTTTTTTGGGTCCTCACTATGTTATGGCTGACTTGTGTTGGTACGCATTGAAATTTATTCATGTATCAAGGTCGATAGTTGTAATTTATTCCTTATTTGTGGCCGATTGAATAATGGATGCAAATTCATGTAGCGGATATATATATAAGATTATTTTCCTCATTTAGAGTGTGATCAAGTGGACAAGTGATGTACAAATGTGAATAAAGGTTAGATCATTCAGAGCAGAGTGTGGAAGAGTTTCAAGAGGTTTTAGTGTGTCTAATTGGAACTATAATTAGGATTTTGTAGAAGCTATTTTCTCAGTTTAAATTCATCAAATGGATTTAATCTAATTATAGTATGTAAGGTAGTGAGCCTTCCCTTTGAGTAGTTTGCTCTAGGAAGTGTGCCTGATGCAAGTACATTCTCTTTTTATTCTTCGTTATACTTATAACAGGGTACAATCTTGTGGACTAACATCCACTATGGTTTTTCCCCTCATAGGGTTTCCACGTATAAAATATTTGTGTTCATGTGTCTTTGATGTGTTTTTTTTATGCTTACATTATTAATTATCATATTTGTGATATAAGGATTGGTTAATTTTATATAAGTTTTATTTTGGTAACAACTTATTCACCCCCCTCTCAGTTTTCTATCCTTGTTTTTCCAACAATTGGTACTAGAGCTAGTTCCTTTGAAAGAAGCCTAATAGCTTGAGGTGATCTGAGATGGCATCTTTAGAAAGGATAGTCCTAGATTCGATGGTACAAATTACTCTCTATGAAAATTCAGGATGGAATATTATTTGAGGTGCATTGGTGAACCTTTCTGGTAGATGACACAAATTGCATACAATATTCCTTGGAATGTTCCCTCCTCTGAAGATGAGATCAAGCAAGAATAAATTAATACCAGGTCAGTAGAAACACTAGTGAGTGTTATGCCTTGCATAACCACCCAATCTTTTGCCTTGTTCAAAATGGGTCCCCCTTTGTTATTTTTGTACTTAGTTGTTTTTGAAACAAAGTTTGGAATCTAGTTTTGCCAATACTTTGTTTTTCTTTGGTTTCTCTGTCGGAATCGGAACCGGAACTGAATCGAGTTCTGAAAGTTCTTTTGAGGCTTGTTTTTGGTTCTATCCCAACAGTCTTTTCTTTTCCTTTGTTTCGGTCTTTAGTGGAAGTAGAGTTGGAGTGGGTATTAGGATGGTTGTTATCAAAGTTTGCAAAATCATAATTTATTCCGATCCCGCCTCCACTATTTTTATTTTTGCTTAGTCTCGGTCTTTGTGTTTTGTTTTATTAGGTCGGTCTTTTACTTTACTTTTTGTATTTACTTTTGTTTTGTTTTTAGTTGTCGAACCCGTAACCGGAATGGGAATGGGCTTTGGAAAATTTATAAATTTGAGATTCTGTTTCCATTTTAGTTCCACCCTCGCCACTTTTTGTCGTTGACTTTTTGACTGAAGTTGCACTGCAAATGAGCGTTCGTTCTCTTATAGTTCCGACTCTGCCTTTATTGTGCTTTAATGCATTAATGGTGGTTGCCGGTGTAGGTAGAAATTCACATATTTACCTTTATTAAGGGTTAAGCTGATCATTATTGTCATTGTTAAAAAAAATCTAAGAGCACGAAAGAGCAGTAGCAGAGTTTGTTTGAGCAAATTGATCGAGATAGAGAAGGGATATTGTGTGCAAAATCAGTTTAGAAAGTTAGCTCGGGTTTGTTTGCGTTTGAGGTAGCTTTCTTATCTTTGTTGTTCTTTGTTGATTTACGGTTGTGATTGTTGTTTTTTGCTTTATATTTGCTCGTGTGTTCAATCATTTTGTTTTAAGGCAAATTTATGATTATTGATATGATTGAATGAGCAGGTTCTTGTTTGGTCTTGTTTCTCTTGCTTCAAATCTTTGTTTTCTTGTACGTTCATGTCATTTCTTTCTATTTTTAGGCGTGGTCACTTTCACATCTTAATCATGATTGCGTCGTGTTTGTTTTTGGTTTGCAGTAGATTAGATTAGATTAAGGGTTTTTAATGGTGCTTGTTAAAAGTTAGAGATCTACAGTGAGGTAGATTAGAGATTTTACAGTGAGTTAGGGTAGATTAGATTTAATTAAGGTTTCGTCATCTGGTAGAATGGCAGGGTTTAAACTCGTGCCCTAGTTTTTTTTTATCGGGTTTTTTAGATTAGGGTTTCATATCGCTTGATGATCATAGTTAAATAAGATTTAAATAATGGCCCTAAAATGCAATTGTTCCCCACGGTCATATGAGTGTAGAATTTTTAAGCTCCTTTTCCATTTTATAGCGACCTAGGTTTTAATCATGAAGTGGTGTTGAAAATGAATAAAGTATTTGATGACGTCATGATTAACATAGGCAGAGGTGGGATCGGAATAGATTATGGACCTAAGAGTTTTGTTTTACAAAATTCATCGATTCCATTTCTATCCCGTTTCTGACTCCGAGTTCTAGAAGGTTTCCTTGAAGTAATGATAACCTAATCGAAGGCAGAGGCAGAATGGAAATAGAATATGAAAAAAATGAAAATTCGAAGAAAACCAAATCCGTTTTTCATTCCGATCCTGGTTTCGATAACCTCCCTGACTTCGACTCTGAGCCCGTTCATTGTTAGTGAAGTTTCTATTTCGGTTTTTGCTCCGAGTCCAGCAGTGTTGTAAAAGAGATTGTTTTGAGCTTCTGTCTGGTTCCGACTCCGATGTATGTGTAACAGGTATGTTTTAAAAGCATGTTTTATGATGATATCTAAAGATATAATTAGAGGTTTGCTTGCAGAAAAATTGAAAGATGTCAGGAACGTCATGAGAGGCTGCTCGAAGGAATCAACTGGCTAGAACATCAAAGACAACACCAAAAATAAAGAAGGTGAAACCAAAACAGCTACCTTATACATTGAGGTATGATCATAGGAATCTGGTGGTGAAAGTGAGCAAGGTGGAATCAGACTGTTCAGATATCACGGATACTGATTTGGGCCAGTATAGCTTTGAAGAATTACATGAAGAGACCTTTGCAAAACCAAAAAACTTGACAGGGAGATTACAAAGGATTGTTGACTCCGGTCTTGCACATATCATTGTGTTTCGTTTATCAGTCCAGTGTCCAGAGTTGATATTGACAGTAGCTAGTACATATAATCCTACCACAAGACTATGCATGGATTCACAAAATAATGTGATTATAGATCTTACTCCGTAAATGTTCCAAAGTATATTTAATGTTCCTGATCCTAAGAACTTGGTGCAGCTAATTAAAGCAGAGGCATTGGAGAAATATAGCAAGCATAAAGACTCCAATAAGTCTCACTTGAACAAAAAATGGTTAAACATAGAGAAGAAGTCTTTAAGCAAGCTTGCAAACCAGCCAAAGAGGGCATATTTCAAGAAGGAGGTATCTGACTTAATATTAATGTTGTCCAGAGTGTTTGGGAAGAGGGATACCTTCCACTTCAAGGAATGGATGTTTCATTTCATTCAAGTAATATTTCAGGGTGATTATTAGTTTGATTGGTCAATGATTATTTTTGATGCCATACATGATCAGCTCACAAGGGTCAGACAGACTAAATCTTTCTTCATGACTTCTTATGTGGTTTATGTTGTAGTAAGATTGGGGATTTTCCCAGGATTAAACAGAGTAGGTATAATAGGAGCCTTGGATGGGCAGAAGAAGGTATGGGAACATTATGATCAGTTATCTCTTCAAGTTGCTGAGACTCATTTCAGAAGAGTCAATGATGCATTTTTATATGTGGTCATCAATCGGTTGAGTGGAGATGCAGGATACAGGTTAAGTCAAGAACCTATGGCGTTCATTGCTGAATGGGGAAGTTGGTATATCCAATACCCCAAATTTACATACTTCAGGTTATTTGGTTTTGAAAGCCATCCACATTTACTTCCAAGATGATGTAGTAACAGAATAGTGCTTATGGAGTTTGTGTATCAAGCCATTGGAGTTAATGCTAGGTTTGGGATCAAGCACAAAACTGGATGTCATAAATTTCCCATGAAATTGGGTGAATATGGATATCAACAATTGAAGGGAGCAAAGGTAGTTTGTAATGAGTTGATACAATTGAAATTGGGATTGTATACAGCTCGTAAGTATTTTGGTCCAAGGAAGAAAATGTATGCCTTATTACCTTCAGTGTTCACTAGACACTTTAATTTGTTAGAGGACTTTTGGTGCGATCGGCAAGATGAGTATGACTTAAGGAAGAAGAACTATGAAAGATTATCGATTGCACTTATGGTAGAGTTGGGTGTTAAAGAAAATATTCCTGACACGTTGGTGGATGATGGAATTGTATTGGATCCCTCATATGAAGCCTTGAACATTGGCACCAAAAGCTTAGATCCAATAGACTGGAATGAGGAATAAACAATTGATATTAAGAAAATTGGAAGAACAATTTTGGATAGAAGTGTGCAATGGTTGATGATGAAAGCTCTAGCTCCTCAAGGACCAGTCCTTAAGAAGGGTAAAGGATACAAGAGAATTAAAAGAAAGACACCTTCCAAGGAGCCATTAGAATTCTTTCCTCTAGATGTTGAAGAAATAGAACTTGAGGTGGTCGATGAAGAAGAAGAGGCACCAGAGGGAGATGTTCCAATAGGATCTACTGTTTCTATGCCCACATTGGGTGAGTCATCCACACAAGTCCCACTTACAAGGAAAAGGAGTAAAGAAGTTTAGGAGGGAGCACTTTATGGCATGGCTGAAGCTACTAAAGGAAAAGAAGTGGAGGAAGAATTTGTAGAAGTTGAGACAGACTTAGATGAAACTCTGTTAGAGAAGGATTTGCAAAAAAACGTTCCTCTAGAGCATACTATTGAGCAAATTCTGAGACAAGAAGAGCAATGGAAACTATTTGAAGATGCTACAAGAGATTCTGATACAAGGGCTACAGCGGACAAGCAAAAGGAAATGGATGCTAAGGTGCAAGTTGATGCTCTACTTCACCAGCAGCAATTAAAGGCAAAACAAATTGAAACAAGGGCGAAAACTAATGAAGCAAATGAGGCAACGAGAGCATGAGCTCAAGGTCAAAGCAGAAAATGACAAGTTAGAATTGATAGAGAAGATCCATGATCTTGAGGAGGAGAAAGCAAGAAACCGGAGGGAAAAGGAAATCCTGGTTGCTAAACTGAAACTTGCAGAGGAAGCTCGACAGAAAGAAGAAGAAGCTAAAGCTCTAAGAAAGGAAAGAGATGCTGAAGAGCTAATAAAGAAACAGCAAGCTGAAGAAGAAAAGGAAAAGGTAGAGAAGCTGAAGGCCTTAGAAATAGAGAGGATAGAAAAAGAGAAACAAAAGGCTTTGGAGGCAGAAAGAATAGAAAAGGAAGAATTAGAAAGGGAAAGGTTTGAAAAGGAAAGAGTAGAGAGGAATCAGATGGAGGAAGAGAAGTTAAAGAAAGAAGAAGAAGATAAAAAAATACAAGAACAAAGAGATATAGAAGAGGCTGAGAAGTTGGTGCAAATGCATGTGCTGCAGGAGCAACAAGAGAAAGCAAAGGTTGATTCCCAACCTGAGGTAAATGTTCAGCCACCCTCTACAATTGCAGCTTCTTCTTCCATGATGATGACTGCTCCCAGTGCTCCTATATGGTTGAATTTATACCTGCAGAAGAGAGCCAGAATACCTCATCAACCTCTTAATTGGGAGGACATGATGAAGGGACTTGAACAGGAAAGGCCTAAGAAGAAGGCTAAAATCTTACATTCTACCAGACTCATAGATAAAGGGGAGATAGTTGTTGAATGTGCCATGCCTATGACAGAAAAGAAGGTAGGGGATATGCAGCTAACGGACTATCAATTGAGTATAGTTAATTTGGGAAGACCCACTAGGAATCAACAAATGAATCTAATTGATGTAGCGGCTTCAACAACTAAATCAAGAATGATGAAGGACAAAAAAAAGAAAGATGAGCTTAAAGCTCAATTGGATCAGTTACATTCATTCTTGAAGAGTGTCTCCTCTCCAAGGTCACAACAAGTTGCAGCCATTGAGACTCCTATTTTGTTAAGCAAAAAGCAGGTTGATGATTTGGTGCAAGTTAGAGGAAAGGCGGAGATGGTAGACAGGTGGATAGATAAATTGAACCAAGAGGTAGGAGAGGTTTTAGTGAAAGGATTTGAAGCCTGCAAGGATACTGAAAGGTTGATTAAAGAAATGTATCAATACATTGAGGCATCAGAAAAACAAGAAGAAGAGTATAAAGAGTATAGTGAAAAGTTAGAAAAGGTAAATGCATTGCCTCTAACTACTCTTCTAGAATAATCTATACTTGAAGATGATAACAAAGACTTTGTAGAGAAGACTTCTCACATACTCAAGTTTAGGACTAGCTTTTTGAGCAAGCATAAGGATGAGATTTAGGAAGCAGTTAATAATTTAATTGAGCAATTGGAAGAATTAGAAGCAGCTATTGCCATTATTGTAGATATAAATGCATTTACAAAAGAGGGCATGCCTTTTAATCAAATAAAGGAAAAGTGGGATGAAAGATTCCAAGGACTTATGCAAAAGGGAGATGATGGCGGAGAGTTGATGTTAGATTGACTAGTAGAGGTCAAAGAGGAGATAAAAGTTGTTGGGAGAGAGTTAATAAAGGTGAAAAGTATGAAGGAGTTTGCTGCAGCTGAGCTCGATCGGATTGAATTTGAAGATGACTAGATTGATGGGCCAAAGATGGATACTCTACAACAAGTCTTCACCAGCTACGATGAGTTCCTAGTAGATCCAGCTTCACATGCATGATGTTCTCCTTCTTTGCATGTTGCATGCATATAGCAGTAACAGTTTTGTGGGGCACATGACTTCTTTTCTTTTCTTCTATCTTCTATTTTTAGTTAAGACTGAAAGTCTAATGTAAGAACTCAAGATCAAATTGATCTGAGTTTCCAAGAGAGTCTAAATTTCTAAAAAGGTGGAAAGCCTAAAATAGAAGTGAGGTTCAAACTTTTTGTATATGTATAAATACCAGATGGGTATCATATTGTAAAGGCTAGCTAATTGAGAACTAGAGTAGCTTACCAAATGCTAGGAGATAGAATTTTGTAGAGTTTTTGCAGAGATACATTGTACTTGATCTTTTACAGTTAGTAGAATTTACAGGTTAACGCAATATGGAGTTTGCATTGAGTTGTTTTGATTGATAAGGTTAATAAGTTATAATCCATCTGAATGCCAGTGATTGTGCTAAAGCATGATAGTTTCTTATGTGATGAAAGTCATTAGAAGAAACCAGATTTAAAGATTATCTTGTTAGATTGTCATTGAATTGAAGTTATTAAAGTCTGTTGATCTATGATCTTGATGATGAATGAATGTGTTTTGTTTTGGAAAAGTTCTTGAATTATTTGTGATATGTGATTGTGAAGTTAATTAAGCACCTAAAATGTATACAATGGTATAGATTACGCTATAGATTGTGTCATATTATGGTTTTTCTAATCTGATTGGAAGAAACATTCATTATTGAAGATATATGTTCGGACGATAGATAAAGTTGATTCATACTTACTGGTTTACCCCTTTATTCTATATTTTTCTTTTATTTAAAACCCATTGATTTACATGAACTATTTTGATAAAAAGAGTCATAGCTTGAATCTTTTGTTACCAGCACAGGCCCCTTGAATATTACAGTTGTATGAACCAATTGAGTGACACTAGACAGTTGAGAACCAACTACCAGGACCTTGGGAGTTAGGCTACTACATGTTGTCTTTCTTTTTCAGGAGAAATTGAGTAGAAATATTCTATTCTAATGTTGTTTGTGTCATTTTAACCATCAACAGTGAGTGTTTTGACAGATTCAGAAATGACAAATGTGATGGGTTTGAAGACTGCATATCAGATTTGGAAAAAGTTGGAAACATTGTATGAAGGAGATGCACTAGTGAAAAGTGCTAAGCCATAAAGTCTAAAAGGAAAATGGGAGAGCTTGAAGATGGGAAAGCAAACAATAAATTCCTTCCAGAGAAAACAGTACAACTCTAATGGAGTATTGGATTGGATACATACTAATCTATGTGGTCCTTCCAGAATCAGAAGCCTATAAGGTGAAAGGTACTTTATGTTACTCATTGATGATTTTTCTAGAATGATATGGGTCGCTTTCTTAAGAGAAACACATGAAGCACTAGAAAATTTCAAAAGTTTTAAAGCTATGGCAGAGAATGAGATAGGTCAAAAGATCAGATGTCTAAGGTCAGATAGAGGTGGTGAATTTACTTCATGGGAATTCAATTCTTTTTGTGAAGATCATGGTATTCAAAGACAACTATATGCTCCCCGAACCCATCAACCGAATGGAGTAGTTGAAAGAAAGAACAAAACCATTCTAGACACTGCTAGAACCATGATGCTACAAGAAAATGTTCCTCATTTCTACTAGAGAGAAGTTGTAAGTACTGGTGTGTATACTATTAACAGGGTGAATGTCAACAATAATTCTGGTAAGACACCTTTTGAACTATGGTTTGGTTATAAGCCTACTATCAAATACTTCAAAAAAAATTGGAAGCAAATGCTACATCAAGAGAGATGATGATATAGGTAAGTTTGATGCTAGAAGTGATGAAGGAATCTTCCTAGGATACTCTACTAAAGGAAAATCTTACCGGTGCTTTAAATTTTTTTGAAGAAAATGGTTGAAAGTGCAAATGTTAAGGTTGATGAAGATATTCGTAAATCATCCAGAGTTAGTGATTATGATTCAGATGATCAACATGATGATGCTGACAATGATGCTCAAACATAGAATCAACTTCATACTAGAATGTGAGAGGGGGAGAACATTAGATTGAAAATCAGATCAAGCATGCTAATCTAAGAATCTAAACTAATATCAAACATATTAATCTAATATCTAATCCTACACATACAAAATGAAACTAATCTATTTGAACATACATTAAAGAATCTTTTATTACTAAATTGAATGTACAAAAGAAGCACAGTGTTACCATCCCATAGAGGAGTGTATTCACCTGATGTTGGGTTGTTCTTATCACCACGAGCCTCCAAAGTTCAAGTGAAAAAGCTCTGATGAAGGATTTCTTGATATTGGTTGATCGAAGAAATGAGGTTGAAGCACTAACAATGGTGGTTATGAATGTTAGCATTAATTCATTGTGAAAATGATGTTGATTCTCCAATCCTTATTTGTGACGAAAGGGGTTTGTTATATAGAAAATGAGATTTGAAATAGACTATCAAGATTGTGTTGAAGAATATCCATATCAACAGTCGGAGTGTGTTGAAAGGATTTAGACATGAGAATATTGTACAAAGTTGATTGCACAATTTGTGTGATTGAGAAATACATTGGCTAGTCAGGGATTAGATTGATCAGTCAAGATTTTAGATTGATCAGTCAAGATTTAGATGGCTTAGTTAGGAAATTGATGGCTTAGTTAGGAATATTGATTAGTTAACAACTTAGATTGATTAGCTAACAACTTAGATTGCTTGGTTAACAATCTAGATTGATTAGTTAAAAAGTTAGATTGCTCAATCAACAATCATAATTTGCTCAATCAAACAGTGGGTAAGGAATATGAATTAATTGATTTAATTAATTAATTCCTTTTTGGAGTTAAATGTGCAAATCAAGTTTGACTTTTGCGAACAAATTTGCATTAGTTTGATTTGATTTTTGATAATTGATTTGAATAGTTTGATTTAATTACTCAAATTTTGGAGGGAAACTGTCAGTTAAATTATTATGATTTAATAATTTAATCAACTTAGGGGATGTAATGACATTTTATTTTGCAAGATCAACAATGGATTAGTAATACCTGCATGTTAATAATTTAATTATTAACATGTAAACAATAGAATGTAAAGGAGAAATGTAAAGAAAGGGCAAGAAACTAGAAAGATCTCACCCATTCCTATGCTCCATGACTAATTTCCATTGTACCTCCTCAAGCTTTGTTGTGATATTGGATGCCCTCAGATTGTGTGTGAGCAAACTATAAATGTCCAGTCTTAACAAAAGCCTTTGAAGGATTTATAAAATAAATTCTATATGCAAAACTAGAAATTTGATTCTAATGTGCAAGTAAGAATAAAAGCCTAAGATGATATGAAATTTGATTCTAATGTGCAAGTAATAATAAAAGCCTAAGATGATATGAGAATACCAATAATGCAATTGCTAAAATAATAAGAGATTCCTCCCAAAAATGAGATCAAGATTGTCATTTTATAGAAAATGTCATCTTGAACGGACGGATGAGATGAGAGATTGAGAAATGCCTTAGAATCAATGGTTAAGATTCAAAATGGCAACTCTCAATTAGGGTTAGGGTAAAATCCCCAAATGTGTGGACAAGATTTAATTTAAGAAATTAAATCAATGATGGAGAATAAACGTGACAGTGAGATGAAATTAGTAAAAAAATCAAAAGACAAAGATTGAACAAGAAGAAGATATTTAGAAAATCGAGTTATTTTAGAAATAACTTACTTTGTGGACAAAAATGCTATTTTGAAATTAATATTTTAAATTAATTTCAAAATGGTGAATTGATGTGACAGTAAATAATAATAATAATTTAAAATTATTTACTTAGAAAGAGGGAAGTTGCTAATTTTAATAAAATGCTTTTATTTAAATTTAGAAAGAAAATAAATAAGACAATTTAATAATAAAAATTATTCAATTGTGGAGGAAAGAAAGTGGGTAATTTTAAATAAATGATTTTATTTAAAATTTAGAAAGAAAGTTGGAGAGGATAATAATTAAATAAATAATAAGAATTTATTTAATTATGAGAAGACATAAATAATTAATGACGTATTAACTAAATAAATAAAGTTTATTTATTTAAATAATCATGAGGAAGTAGTAATTAAATAAATTTAGGAATTTATTAAATTATAGAGTGACATAAGCAATTAGCAACGTATTTAAATAATAAATGTAATTTATTTATTTAAATAGCCAGGAGGAATAAAAGACGTGAATTAAATAATTAAGAAATTATTTAATTAATAGTTGACATTGGACTATAGGACATAATTAAATATTTTAATTATGTTCAGACGAACCATGATATAGAAAAATAGGGTTTGCGGGTCTAGGCCATTTTTATGTGTCTACAGGGGAATAAGGTGATTTATTGGCGTAATTAAATAATTGGTGTTATTTAATTAATCAAGATGAAATAAAGTGAGATTAGGACTTCATTAAATAAATCTGATTTATTTAATTGGTCAAAATGATGAAACATGAATTAATCAAATAATTTTATTTTATTTAATTAATAGTAGAATCAGGGTTTTGGGGAATTTATTAAATAAATGAAATTTATTTAATTTATCAGAAATGATGAAAAAGTGAATTAATTAAATAATGTTGTATTATTCAATTAAATAATAGAATTAGGGTTTTAGATGATATTTTATGTGGTGTTTTGGGACATTATGGGATGATTCTAAGATGTTTTGATACGTTATGAGATGATTTCAAGATGTTGCAGGATGATTTTGAGATGTTTTGAGACATTGTAGGATGATTCTCAGATGTTTTGGGGTGATTTTGAGATGTTATGGGATGATTCCAAAATGTTCTAAGTCATTCTAAGGCAATTCCAAGATGTTATGGGGTGTTTTGAGATGATTTTGAGTCATTCTGAGATGTTACAAGATGTTTCGAGATGATTTTGAATCATTTCAAGATGTTACGAGATATTGCAGGATGATGTTCAATGTTGTTCGATGTTGTTTGGGGTGTGTGATAGGTGTTAAGTCAATTTTACATGTCTACAACACCAAATATTATTCTGCTAACCCAATTAATTGCTAACCATCCAATTATTAAAGAATATCTAGTTGTGACTATAAACCAAAGCATAAAAGGAATCATTGCACATTAACATAGGATTTTTATGTGGAAAACCCAAAATGGGAAGAAACCATGGTGAGGATTAACTCACAATATATTATAACTGGTCACAAGATATTACAGGGCTCACTATTAGGACGCACTATCCTTGAAAGCCTCACAGCTTAAATACAAGATGGCTTATCACCAAGATACAAAAAGTATGGCTCACTGCCAAAAATGAATTGAAGTACACCTTCAAAGTGTTGAGATCGGTTTCGGTTAAGCTCTGGAAAATAAAAATCCTACTCCAGTTGTAGGTATACAACAATTATCAATAACTTCACACTATAACATTTGACTCATATCTCGCATCATTGTTCACACATCCACATGCATACACACACATGCACACCCCTATATTTTTCATCTTCTTAATTTCATATATATATGGCTATATCTTCAAACATCGATTAGGTCGGCCCAATTCAAAAATATTTTAGGCACACACAAAAAAAACGTATCATCCACAAATTAGGTTGGTCTAAACCAAATAAGGAACACTTTAAACATTCATAAGACAAGCAACTCTCAACCCTATTGGCCAAAGGAATGTCAAACTTTTGTCATTTAGATATCTCAGCTAGATCAACCAAAGTTGTTGAAAGCTTGTTCATAGTTGTAACTAGTACTCCTAAGCAACATATCAAAAACTCATAGAAATATATTTTACTGAGAGAATTTCTGGATCAAAATATTGCATTAGTATAGATACACAATTTACTTAGCCAGTTACCAAACAATTTTGGCATCAATGACAACAAGCTTGGAGGTCACCCTCTTCATTCCTTTTAACAAAAGAAAGGTTAGTTGTTGGAGATGTGTGTGGATCTATAGAAGGTGTTCAAAATATGCAAATTTTATTAAGTGTGGTGATCTAAGTGCAAGCTTCATTCCTATGACTCTAAATGTGGTGAGTAGAAGGTGTTTATATTTTCAGTGTGTTTAAGTTATTGGAGGTAGTGAGCTGAAGTTTGTGGATGGTGTAAAGTTGTAGTGGTGGATTTATCCTATTTCCTTAAGATAGTGAATCTCTTTGTAATATTAATCTTCTATTCTTCTTTATTCTTGGTAGTGAGCCACCTAGTTGTGAAAACAATTGTATTCGATGTTTTTATTCATAAATATGTGAGCTACTCCTCATCGTGGTTTTTCCCTTCTTGAGTTTTCCATGAAAATCTAGTGTTTTTATGTGTTTGCATTACTATATTATATGTTTACATTCCACTAATTCATGATAAGGTTTTGAATGATATCGATGGATTGAATTTTTAAGTGTACAACTGATTCACCCCCCTCTATTTGTCATGTGCATCTAACACCAACATGATTAAGTTGCATTTATCACATTTGTGATGGCTTGGTCATATCTTTCTACCATCTAGGTTTTTATAGCCTTGAAAAATATACCTCTAGTTCCACTCTAATCATATCTTTATTATAATTTGGACACCCATAGTGTCAACAAAGGTTACTTAAATGACCTAAATAATTGATTTTTTATATTTTTTATTTATCTCTATTTCTCTTTGTTCACTACATAACCTTAGAATCAAGAAATAAATATCAAGGACACCTTGGTATAAATGGTGGGCAACAAAAAATAAGGAAAAGGGTATAAAAATCATCAAACGTAGACTTTCATCATTATATTGCACAAATCTCGAAAAAAAACAAAAAATATATCCTTATACCTTTATAAGAAGAGAGAAAAAGTTAAGTTTGTAGTAATGCTAGAATCTGTTTGGTAGATGAAAGAATTTTTTTGGATGGACTGTGACATGAAAATAGGTGTTTTAAATTGATTGCAAGGAAGTGCAACACCTAGAATGCAAAAACTGCCACTACAAAGGAAGAAGAACCACCACAAAGAGGAGTATATGAATTATAGTAAAATAACAATATATTATATTAGATAACATGATAGAGGGATTACCAAAAATCTAGAGTATGTCATCATATAGACCTAATACCTAGAGACAATTTACCAAAAAAATAAGTGCAAAGGATGACACCAGTGTAAATTTATAAGTTGAACCGATAGGTGTAGGAGTTATTGGGGAAAAGGTTAATCAAAGAAATTTTAAGCCCATGTGTGGTACCAATATTTTTAGTACCAAAGAAATATGGAGAATGGAGGATGTATGTAGATTTGAGAGCTATCAAAATGATCACTATCAAATACAAATTGTCATTACCAAGGATGGATTACATTATAGATTGTTTGAGTGACACAAATTCTTTACCAAAGATTGACCTTGTTGAACATAGGTTGTCATTGATGTCAAAGGATTGTCAAAGGTTGTTGATATTTGTTATCAAAGGGTGTCAAGGCTGTCAAAGATGAAAGAGATTGTAGAAGAACTAAAATTGTCATTTGACTTAAAGTTATGGAAGCATGTTGTTGATCAGTTTATAGATTGTCTAATCAATCATATTCTATATGAAGTAACATGAATCAAGTTTTGTTGAGTTGAGATTGCCTTTAGATAGTTGGTGTATTTATCATACTATGTAGGGTATGTAGTTAGTATGAGTGTTGTGGTTTGGAAGGATATCTTTTGGGAAAAGAGATTACTCTAGAATTATAAATGTGGTTAGCATTTCTCTCAAAAATGTAGTGTTGCTCTATGGTTTGGCAGGAGAGTATCATGTCTACACTACTTCTATCAGTTTCCTAAGTTTTCAAAGAATTTGTTCAACATGCAAGAAGCTTGAAGTTTCAGAAGGTTTGTCAAGCTATTCAAATCTTAAGGCATGTACAATTATGGGTATTAGTGTGTAGAATTCAAATCTTGTGTGTGGAGTGAGGATAGGACCCAGTTAAGGTTCATGTGGTAGCACACGATATCAAGTTTTTTTATGTAAAAAAAATTATGTTTGGACTATTTTATTACACATTTCATTTAATTTGAATTGGTCATCTTATGTCGACCTAGTTATATGTGGATCCTTGTTCAACATGGAAGAGTTTCAATGTATTGTCATGCATATATTTCAAATTTTCAGATGTATTATATCGTATACAAGTTACATGTTTTGTTAGTTGTAATGGTTGTGATCAAGTAAGGTGATTTTGAGAATAGAACTATGAAGAAAAGAGGGAGTGCTAGTATCAGAAGATCATTCTCAGTATGGAATTATGTCAGCTATATCAGAGTTATATTTCAAATCTGCCATTATCTTTGTTTTCTAATAGGGCTAGTGTTCTTCCTATTGTATTGTTCCAATAAGGATTGGTGTCTCTTTCTAGTGAGGATTGTTGTCTCTAGTAGGTTGGTGCCTATAGTTTCAATAGGGGATCTATGTCTCTGATAAGTTGGTGCCTAATTCATATTGTAATCTCACCTATTATATTTCTATATTATGAGGCTGGATTTGGATAGTAGATCCAAGTAGATATTCTCACCATGGTTTTTCCATCTTGGGTTTCCACGTACATCTGGTTTTTTCCTGTGCTGTGTTATGATTTTTTTTTGTGTGGTTAAGTGATCTTCATGTTGAAAAAGTATATATTAGTAGCAAAAGTAAATATTTTTAGAATTTTTTTATCTACTGACTCACCTCCTCTCAGTAGATTGTATGCCCTTCAAACCTAAAGAGTGGACATCACTAGATTAGGATCAGAGAGGGAGATGAATGGAAGATTGTATTCAAGATAAATTAGGGACTATACAAGTGGTTATTCAGGCCTTCTGGGTTAAAAATGCATTGAGAACATTAATTTGTTTTATGAATGAGGTATTGAAGGAATGTTTGGGTAAGTTCGTTATTATTTACTTGGATGATATTCTAATTTTTAGTAAGACGAAATAAGAAAATTTGTAGTACATTAGGCAAGTATTTTAGAGATTGAAAGAAAATAATTTGTTGATAAATATGAAGAAATATAGTTTCATGAGGAAAACATTAACATATTTTGGGTTTTTCATTTATGTGAAAGGATCAAGAAGATGGATCTCAAGAAATTTAAGAGCAATTGTTAAATATACTACACCTCATACATCAAAGAGGTAAGATCTTTTCATGGACTATAAAATTTTTGTAGGGATTTCATCATTAATTTTAGTGTCACTTACACATTCCTAACAAAAATTATGAGGGGAGATCATAAGTATTTTAAGTGGACATCAAGAGCAAAAAAAGAGTTTTGAACTACTAAAGAAAAAAATTAATAGAGTAGCTAGTGTTAGTATTACCTTATTTTAACAAAGTATTTTAGGTTGATTGTGATGCTAGTGGAAGTGTGATAGTGTTGGAGTACAAGACCATAGAGAGGGGGGTGAATTAGTGGTCAAATAAAAAAAAAACAATTTCAAAAATCCACTCACTTGATTATTTAAAGAGGCTCTATTGAAAATAATTTAAACAATGTAGATATTATATAATGAGGGAGACTCAAATATATGAAAATATTAATATAAAACTTAAATCAAAGATAATTAATCAAGCACAATATAGCACACCACCAAGAGAAAACATACTTTATAATTGTACCACCAATACCACTACATATACCTTGACTAATATACTTTATGAACAAATAGAAAGATGAAAATAATTGTACTTTGTGAGACCTTGATTTACCTCATGATTGCATAGGCTAGCTCCAGTTGAACTTTGTGAGACCTTGAGTTATCTCATGTATTGCCTTGCTCTATATAAAGCAATGGCTATTTGTATATTTTAACACACAAACTCTTATTTGATATATAGAATAAAATCTACTCTAGCACATTTTTTGTCATACTTTCCTAATCTTTCATTATATCTTAGGCTTATATAACAAAAAATCTTACATAGTATCAAAGCCCAGATTTGTAGCCCCCTATTCAATTTCTGAAGAGATCTAGCCTTGAGTTTTTTTTGGTGCGTCTTGGAAAAAAATCAATCTTAGCATCGTGATCAAGAAGTTGAAGAGATGAATTTTGACATAAAATTTTCCTGGATTTGGATTTGGGAGAAGAAAAAGAAAACAAATTGGGTCTAGAGGTTGTACGACCTCCAAAACCCTGGTCTGTAAAGCTTTGTTTTTTTAAATTTTTTTTTTTTTTGGGTGTTGTCTATTTGAATCAAGTTGCACCACTAGTTCAGGTGGTGGCCACCATGTATCGCTACCCCTGGCATCTCTCCCTAGCCATGCCACTACAACAAACCTCCCATCGACATCCTTGGAATATTCTTAAATATTTTGTGGAATATTCTTCCCATCACTCCATAGTGTAGCCCCCGCAAAAGCCATCGATCATATTAGGATCAGGCGCTCAAGTCTCAATCCCCATGAGCCCTTTTGAATTCTAGTGATGGTCACTTGGGTGACTAGGGGCTCTACCCAACACCCTACTGCCAGCTACCTGGTCACACATGTGATTAGGGGCTAATTTTTTTAGCCCCTTGAGCACCTTGAGGACAAAATTGGGCTTTTTTGAGTAGTTTTAGTAAATCAGGCATACGATCTCTATTTTTGTGAATGAGATACCATTGAAAAGATGATTCCAAGTTGGATCCATTAGTGTAGGTAATTTTTCCATTTTGTCCTCCTATTTCAATTTATAGGCCTTTGAAGTCAAATCAGTTGTTTTCACTCTGGATTGCATAACTTTTGCCTCATTTATCTGATTTCAACGATTCAAGCGACATCAAAAAGTTGATTCATTCCTCTACACATATATCAGGCCTATTTTTTCATAAATTTAACTAGGTATTTCTTATTTCAATTAGATCTCATATCTTAATTTTGTTGAAATGCACAAGACAACTGAGAGGGGGGGTGAATCAGTTGTATCAAATTCTTTACTTCCTAACTTAATCAATTCCACTTTATCTTCAATCTGTTATTAAGTATGAACATGAAAATGGAAATAACATAAACACAACTCCAAAGACACTAAATTTACATGGAACCCCAATGAGGGAAAAACCATAGTGAGGATTAACTCACAGCATAGTAGTAATGCAATACTGGATACAAAAAGGCTCACTGCCAGAGGGCTCACTGCCCAAATACAAAGGCTCACTACAAGATCTAGGGCTCACTACCTTAGGACTCACTATCCAAAAAGAGAGGCTCATTGCCTAAAGAAAATAAAAATAAATAGATAATGATCCACCACTAGAAGTTACACACACTTCGCAACTCGATCAAAAGATTATGAATATAATGAATTACTGTTGCCTTAATTCGCTCTTCCACACTCTAATTTTCGCACTTTTTTTCACACTTTTCTCTTTCTTAGATCGAATTATGGATGGATATGAAATTTGCTACAACTTAACTTGCTTGTATACCATCTTCAACCTTAGAAACATTATCCAAGGTTGGCTTATACAATTTCATTTTACAAATTCAATATAGGTCGGTTGCTCAACATTCCCGCAGTGGATAAGAATGTGAGGGGAAAAAATACATGTTTAATTTAAGACCCAAACAACATCCTGGATCATGCACACGCTTCCTCAAGTTGATGTAAAAACAAAATGTAATGTGTAGACACCAAGTCAACCAAATCTGATGAAAACACAAATGAACTTTGAAGTACACACATCATCATTAAGATAAACACACATAGATTTATCAACATCCTTCACCAATCTTTTTACCATCTCTGAGAACAAATAAGATACATCCACAAGAATTTCAAAAAACTTCATTTGTTGAGAACACTTTACCAATTCAACCAGGACAACCAACAAAACACAAAGACTCTGAAGCAAGTCTTCAAGAGCTCCAAACCATAAGAGAATTTTTCAAAACACAGAGACCATCAAAAGAAATAGTCTCCCAGATCCACATGATCTGAGGCAAAATATTAAAATACTGTAGAGCCAAAACATTTCTCGCAGCCAATAACCAGATAAGTCTAACAAACCAGTTCACACACTAGTGAACATAACTTTTTCTCTCTATCAATCTAGAAGATCAAACTTGGAATATGTAATCCATTTAAGAATATGAACACACCTATGAATCTGTGTAGGCATTGGGTCAACACAAAAGAAATGCAGACCACAATATCGTAGCACGCTCAGAACACACTTCAACACAACTTTCATTATATTTCAAATTTTCTCAAAAGTACTTGGCAAAATCCAACTTACTCAACCTATAGAGTGTTGACATCAATGACAACATTAATCACAACACCACCAAACACATCCATACTTTCAATAATCTCCCCCTTTTTCATTGATGATAACACATGATGTAAAAAACCATCAAAGACATCATACATGATTCTTATAAGTGACAACCTGCCAAGCATAAAAGTTTCACATGATTCTCTCTCCCATATCCTACATGATTTTCAGAAGCGACAACCTGCCAAGCATACAATTTTCACATGATTCTCTCTCCCCCTTTGACATCAATGGAAAATTACATACAAAACTCTATTCACTCCTCCTAAGGAGTACATCCATATCACATACTATAACAATGCACTTCTCTACTCCCTCTGAGGAGTAGACCTCAATCATCAATCCAGAACAAAAGATTATGTGAATCCACTAGACTAATGCACCTCCCCGTGCACTTAGTTCAAAGAAAGAGGGTAAAAACCCCTAGCTTCCCTCTGAGGTACTCAAAAGTATCCTTTGGAAGGGCCTTCATGAATCATTATGTCAATCAATAAAGATAAATTTCAATTGATAGAAATTTCAATATTATGTCCTATATCATATGTGTCTAGGACGATTCAAATGAAAATCATTACAATTACAAATTTTGAAAATAATACAATCAAAAATTTGTATCTTGGTCTTCAATCTTCATCAAAAGCATCTTGATCATAGTCATCACTTGGTTCAACACAATTTGAACCACAATAAAATGGAGTGCCACCCCCACAAGGTACATCACATGTAAGAGTCTCGTCATCATCTACATTGACTCTAGCAATCTCTACAATTGATACATCCAAGTTGGTATGCTCAGGGGTTATATATCAATTTGTCATTGACCCATCCTTGTAGTCAACTTACTTATGTGTTAAGAAGATGCAAGTTGGAATGGATAAATACCAAGTCTTTAGCTTTTTTTATAGCCAACAATTACACTTCACTAAGTGGATAAAAGAGTATAATCCCTTTTTGTTCAACCAAAGAGCTTGAAACCTATTGAAATTGGGGAGAAAATCAATACAAATTTAAAAATTTAAAAATGCAAAATAATGGTAAGTACTAAAGTCTACAAATGTTAAAAAATAAAACATAAAAAGTGATTACTTGTGATAGAATCTTGAATGCAAGAGGTTGGAGATTTGCTCCTTCAACTTAGATTTTGGAACCAAAAATATCCTATCCTTGTAGTAGATGATATCATACACTACCTTATACCTATCATCCTGGATTTTACCATCCATCAACTCACAGGAAAAAAAATTCCTAGAGTACTCAACTAGAAGATGAGCTTTCCAAACCGTTGAAATCTAGGACAAGGAACATATGGCAGGTTTCCTATATAGAGCATCTACAACTATATTCTTCTTCCCCTTCACATTCTCAATATTGAAGTCATACACTCGAATCTTACTGGCCCATTTCTATCGATGTTCATTCAAGTCCTTCTGCTTCAAGAAGTACCTCAAACTGTTATGATTAGTTCTGACCACAAACCACCCACAACCAAATATTGCCTGAACTTTGCCAACACATCCATGATTGTGAGCATTTACTTGTCATATATAGAATACAACCTCTCAACATATTGGAGCTTCCTGCTCTCATAGGCAATGGGATTCCTACACTATACCAATCCCCTCTCCTAATGCATCACATTCCAGCACAAAGGGCTAGGTGAAATCTGGCAATGCAAGGGCTAGACAGGTACTCATGACCTCCTTAATTTTGTCAAAGGCTCATTGAGCCTTGTTGATCCATCTAAAGGCACCCTTCCTGGTGAGGTCAATGAGAGGCTCCCCAAGCTATGAAAACCCTTTGAAGGACCTCCTGTAGTAACTGCATAGGCCAAAGAACCCTTGTAGCTTCATGAGTGTCCTCGGTGGTGGCCAATCTAAGATAGTTTGGATCTTTTCTTGATGCACCTGAACTCCTTGTGCACTAATGATGTGATCCAAGTACAATATCTCCTTCATCCCGAGATGCCTTGGCATAAAATGATTGTACCTCCATAATACCCAACACCTCATCAAGATGCTTTAGTTGGACCTCCCATGTTTTGTTGTATATTAATATATCATCAAAAAATACAAGAAGGAACTTCCACAATTGTTTATTAAAGATGTGATTCATGTAGGACTAAAATGTTGCAAGTGCATTGGTCAAATTCAAACCTAGTGGCATGACAAAAAACTCGTAATGCCCATAGTGGCACTTGAAAGTTGTCTTATGGATGTCCTAGTCCCGCACTCTAATCTGGTGGTATCCTGATCTGAGATCTATGTTTGCAAAGAAGACAACCCCATGAAACTCATCTAACAATTCATCGATCCTGGGGATTGGATACTTGTTTTTGATTGACTTCTTGTTCAAAGCACGATGATCAATACACATTCAAAGAATCCCATCCTTCTTCTTAATTAACACCATAGAAGAAGAAAATGGACTTGAACTCGATCAAATGTCCCACATCCAACAACTTCCTGATAGCTTTCTCAATCTCATCCTTAAATTTCTCGGGCTATTGATAGGGAGTAGTGATGACAGGCTTGGCCCCCTCCTCAAGCTTGATGGTATGCTCAAATCCTTTGTCGGGTGGCCTCCCTGGAGGAATATCACTGAAGACTATATTGCGACTATGCAATACCTCTTGTAAATCATCCCAGTAGTGCTTAGGATTGCTATCCATAGACTTAGCGGAAATCAGACATTGAGCTGCCCAAGCAACATCGACATGTCTAAAAATGTTCTACATTCATTTGAATGAAACAACTCTAGGAGCTCCATTAGATATTCCCCTAAATACCACTTTCCTACCATCTATCTTGAACTTGAATTCCATAGTTTGGAAGTTTTGTGAATACTTCCCAAGTGAGTGTAACCACTAAATACCCAAAATGGCATTTGTGTCAACTAAGTCCTGTTGTGACCTTTTCACACATCACCCCATTCATGATGGGGACCCCCTAGTTTTTGATCCATTCTAGTCTTTTGTCTTTGGTTCTCTCTCTCTTTGGTCTTTCTATCCTTTCGGGGATGTCCCGTCGTTTGACCTAGGTTAAAATTTTGGCTAAGTTTGTGAAATTAGGGTTTTTTAATCCTTAAGGTTTGTTTGAGGTCAAATAAGGTTATCAAAGTGAAGTCTAAGTGCAACAGTACAATCAGAAGGCTCAAGGCAGGATCCCACTGAATTTTCACTAAAATCTGGCAACTTACTATTTTTAGTAAGTACCTAATTTGAGGCCTTTTCCTCAGAATTTTTGGATTCTGACTGCTTCAGCACATCCAGGTAACTTCAAGGTGCCTGCACGTAAAATTTGAACAGATTCTGACAACTTGCTATTTTTAGTAGTTCTGGCTTCAGGAGCCATTTTCAGGGTTTCCACATATGCTTTTCAAATGCATCTCTAGGGAATGTATCTGGGTTTTTCAAGACCTTCGTGATGATATAACATGCAAGTCAAGATGATGACTTTCAGTAGTTCAGCCTTCAAAGGCTATTTTTAGGGTTTGCGTGCGGGCTTTTTCGGTGCATGTCAGGATATTCCTCATGGGTTTTATGAAGGCTTCATAGTGATGTGACATGCAAACAAGATAGATCATTTTTCAGGGACTTACTATTTTTAGCCAGTGCCTACATGTTGACCAGTTTTCTAGGTTTTTTGAGATCCCTTGGGCACTATAACATCCAAACAAGATAGATAATTTTTGAAGGACTTACTATTTTTAGCCAATGCTCGCATGTTGACCAATTTTCTAGGTTTTTTGAGATCCCTCAGACACTATAACATGCAAACTCATCTGATAGTTGATTAGTCACTTTTCAGGCACTTACTATTTTTAGCAGGCACACTCTGAGCAGCTCCCCGCACTCCAGTTTCACAGGCAGAACAACATGCAATGGGAACCAAGTTAGACAAAGTCGTTTAGGGGCACATGCAAGTCAAATTAGAGTTCCCACCTTTATGCCTAAAAATAGGGGATGAAACACAAAAGTTATCAAAATGAAGTACACCATCATGATCAACATCTTTCAAGCCGCCTACTAGCAAAATTTGAGCACATTTTGAGTACTTACTATTTTTAGTAAGTCACTTCATGGCTAAAAATAGCATGTTTGTGCTGAGGGTAGGTGTGAACAGGACACTTAAATCATCAAGATCATGTGGAACAAATTTCAGGCCAAACGAAGTTGCAAATGTCAATCAATTTTAGGGTTTGCTAAAAATAGCATGAGGGCTAAAAATAGCAAACAAGTGTGGACAACAGGTATAAATAAGGTAGCAAGGCCACAAGAAGCATAATCACACCATCTCCTATTCAGAATAGATGAAAAGGCATGGAGAGGCACACTTCTCCAAATCTACTAAAAATAGGTGTTATGCCTTGCATAACCACCCCATCTTTTGCCTTCGTCAAAATGGGTCCCCCTTTATTGTTCTGTCCTTGGTTTTTTTTCAAACAAAGTTTGGAGTCTTTCTTTTCCAAACTTTGTTTTTCCTTGGTTTGTTTTGTCGGAACCAAAACCGAAACCGAATCGGGTTTTGAATCTTGTTTCAAAGCTTGATTCCATTCCCCATCCTAACTGTCTTTTATTTACCCTTTTTGTTTTGTCTTTATCGGAGTTGGAGCTGGAGTGGAAGTTAAGTCTGAATTTATTCGAAGTTTCAAAATCAAATCTAGTTTCACCTCCGCCTCTGCTTTTTGGTCTTTCATTTTTAACTTAAGTTTTTGTGATAAGTTTTCTCGTTTTAGTATTTTAGTTTTATTTTGTCGTTTTGTTTCGCTTTCTTCTTTGTTGGCGGAACTGGAACTAGAACAGGAACCGAGTTGGAAATTTGGACAAGTTTCTAAATCATTTCTCATCCCGATTTCAGTCCTATTGTTTTGGGTCATTGACTTTACTGCCAGTTCCCTCTGCAGCTCTGACTCCACTCTACCACATTTATGGCATTAATTACAGGTGCCATGCACACGTGGAACTACAATTTTTTACCTTAATTAGGGATTAACTCGAATTTATCATCATTATTGAAAAGATCAAGAGAAAATTAGAGTTGCAGTGGAGCATTTGTGCGTATGAATCGATTGAAAGAGAGACAGTTGTGTGTGGAATTGCTTTAGGGGATTAACCTATTTATTTGGCATTTGAGGTAGGTTTTTTGTTCTTCTCTTTTGTTTTATTTCGCATTTTCCATTTTTTGTTCATTTCATTGGTTTGTGTGGATTCGTGATTCTCAATTCTATTGTAGGTTCTTATGATTCATTTTTGATGTGCTTTTATATTCTTTGTGTTTTTTTTTTTCTAGTTTATGTTTCTCGTTTGTTTTGTTTTTACTCATGGTCATTTTCACGTTTTAATTGTGACCGTATCGTGATGCCCTAGTTTTAAAATAGCATAGATTAATTGCATTTTTTACTCTGGTAGGGTTTGGTAAATCATGGTTTTTACTTAGGAATCTTGTTTCGCATTAGATCTAGCTAAATTAAATGGGGTTAAATTTGTGCCCTAGTTATTTTAAATCAACGGTTTTTCATTTAGGGTTTGACGTGTTCTTGTTTTAAAATATGATGCCCTAATCTCATACGATTGCCTCTCGGTCATATGGGGATGGTCTTGCATAGGTTATTTTTAAGCCATTTCAGTTTGATATGACCTAGTCCTTAGAATCATGACATTATTTATCAATATGTTGAAATATTTATGACGTCATGATTGTTTTAGGCGGAAGTGGGATCGAAATTGATTTAGACTTCGCAACATGTGTTGTAATTAGTATCGATTCCATTTTCCATCCCATTTCCAACTTCGCTTACAATAAGAAGCACACTCTTGAAATATTGGTAACTCAAGAGAAAGAGGAACTGGAACCGGTACTGAATGTGAAATTTGAAAATCTTCATGGAACCAAATCAGTTTTTGTTCCGATTCTGATTCCGGTTACCATTCCAACTTCGACTCTTGTCTCGCTTGTTATTATTATGAGCTCAATAATTGTTTTTACTCTGATCCTGATGGTGTTTTAAAAAGAGACTATTTAGAATGTTTTTCTGCCTAGTTTCGCCTCCGATATATATGAAAGGTAAGATTTTAGAGCATATTTTGTGATATTTATTCAAGGGTCTAATGTGAGGTTTTGTTGTAGGAAACTAAATAATTTCAGGAGTATCAGGAGAAGCTTCCCAAAGGAATCAGCCTGCAGAAACTTCAAAGGCTGCAACTAAACCTAAGAAGATTAAGCTGGGGCAGTTACCCTATACTTTGAGGTATAACCATAGGAGTCTTGTTGTCACTGCAAGCAAGGTGTAATCAGATTGGGCAGATGTAACTGATACTAATTTAGGCCCATTCAATTTTGAGGAGCTATACTCAGAAACATTCACTGAGGATGTAACAGGGAGGACTAAAAGAATAGTTGAGTCTAGCTTGGTTCACATTACTGTATTTCCTTTGTCCATCCAATGCCTAGAATTAATCATGATAGCAGCAGGAGCTTACAATCCGGCTACCAGACAATGCATTTCACATGACAATGTGATTATAGATTTAACTCCTCGGATGTTTCAACACATGCTTAGTGTCCCTGATCTAAAGAACCCGGTACAGTTGAATGAGGCATATGCTTTAGAGATATATAGCAAACACAAGGAAGCTGACAAGACTCATTTGAACAATAAGTGGTTGAGAGCGCAAAAGAAGTCCCTGACCAAGCTCTCAGATCAACCAAAGAGGGCAGATTTTTACAAAGAAGTATCAGACATGATAATGATGTTGTCTAGGGTCTTTGGGAAGAGGGATGCATTTCATTTCAAGGAATGGATGTTTCCATTCATTCAGACAATCTTCAATGGAAAGCAACAGTTTGATTGGCCCATGATTGTCTCAGACACGATTCATGATCAGTTAACCAGAATAAGGGAAACCAAAAGCTTTTTCATGACTTCTTATGTTTTTTATGTAGCAACTAGAGGAGGTATCTTTTCATGTTTGAATAGAGTGGGAATATTGGGAGAAGTTGATGGACAAAAGAAAGTATGGAATTACTATGACCAGCTATCCCTATAGGTTTCTAAAGCACAATTTAGAAGGGTTAATGATGCATTCTTATATGTAATCATTAACCAACTTAATGGAGACGCCGGATACAGATTGAGTCAAGAAGCCATGGCCTTTATTACAGAATGGGGATGTTGGTACATCCAATACCCCAAGTTCACATATTTCAGGTTGGCTGGATTTGAGGGTCATCCCCATTTACTGCCAAGGTGTTGCAGCAATAGGATGGTATTGATGGAGTTTGTCTATCAAGCTTTGGGGGTTAATGCTCGATTTGGGATAAAGCACAAAATAGGTTGTCATAAGTTTCCCATGCAATTGGGTGAATACAGCTGCCCACACCTTGTGGGAGCTAAGGTAGTTTGCAATGAATTGATACATTTGAAGTTGGGCTTGTATACTACCCGAAAGCACTTTGACCCAAAGAAGAAAATGAATGCTTTGTTGGCTTCGGTTTTTGACAAGCATTTCAACCTATTAGAGGACTTCTGGAGTGATCTGCAAGATGAATATGACCTCAGGAAAAGGAATTATGAGAGGTTGCCTGTTTCACTTATGGTAGAATTCTGGATCAAAGATGATATTCCTGATACATTAGTAGATGATGGAGTTGTGTCGGATCCATCATATGAAGAATTGAACATTGGTACCAAAAGTTTGGATCCAATAGATTGGGATAGTGAGGAGACCATAGACATCAAGCAAATAGGGTGACCAATCTTGGATAGGAGTATCCACTGGGTTGTTCTAAGAACCAAAACTCTTGGGGGTCCAGCTTCTAAGAAAGGGAAGGGATATAAAAGAATTAAGAGGAAGTTTTCTCCCAAGGAGCCTTTGGAGTTCTTCCCGCCTGATATTGAAGAGATTGAGCTTGAAGCATCGACTCAAGATGAACTAGAGGTACAAGAGGAGGATACCCAAATAGGACCTATTGGTTCAACACCACCAATAGGGGAGTCATCTGCTCAAGTCCCACCTACAGAGCAGCAAATTAAAGAGATGCCTAAGAGGACTCTTCATGATATTGCTGAGTCATTAAAGGGAAAAGGAGTAGAGGTGGAGATCCATGATGTTGGAATGGATTCTGATGAGACTTTGTCAGAGAAGGATGCACAAGAAAATATGCCTCTAGAAGAGGATATTGAACATGTGCTGACATAGGAGGATCAGTGGGCACTATTTGAGGAAGCAAAGAGGGCTTCGGATGCTCAAGCACATGTAGACGCAATGGAGAAACAAAAGGCAATTGATGCTAAGGAACAAGCAAATGCCTTACTTCAACAACAACAAGCAGAAGCCAAGAAAAGAGCTGATGAACTGTAGAAACAACAAAGGCAAAAGGAGCATGAGTTCAGGACCAAGGAAGAAAATGACAAGCTCGAGCTGGTGCAGAAGATTCATGAGCTTGAAGAATAAAAGGCTAAGCAGCGGAGGGAAAGAGAAGCCCTTATGGCTAAAATTAAAGTAATTGAAGAAGCTCATAAGAAGAAGGAAGAGGCAGAACGTATACAAAAGGAAAAACATGTTGAGGAGCTTGCCAAATAGCTACAAAAGGGAAATGAAGCCTCGGATAGACTCAAAGTGCTAGAAGAAGAGAGAAAAAAGTTGATTGAGGGAAAAAGGTTAGAAGAGGAAAGATTGAAGAAGGAACAAGAAGACAAGATGGTGTAGGAGCAGAAAGACAAAGAAGAAGCTGAAAAGCTTGCACAAAAAGATGTAGAGGGGAGCAACAGAATTTGCAAAGGGTTGATTCTCACCCTAAGGTTAATATGCTACAACCTTTATCATCTACAACTGTTGCTTCTTCTTCAACTATGATGGCCACTACTCTAGGTGCTCCTACTTGGTTAAAATTGGATCTTCAAAAGAGGCCGATAACATCATCACAACCTCTTGATTGGGAGGATATGATGAAGGAAATTGAAAAAGAAAGGCCCAAGAAGAAGGCCAAGATTCTACATTCCACTAGACTTACTGAAAAGGGAGAAATCATTGTTGAATATGCAATACCAGTAGTGGACAAGGATGTAGGAGAAATGCAGTTGACTGATTACCAGTTGGGCATGGTTAATTTGGGGAGACCTACCAGAGATCAACAAATGAACTTTATTGATGTGGTAGAATCATCCACCAAGTCAAGAATGATGAAGGATAAAAAAAGAAAAGTGGAACTTAAGGCTCAACTGGATCAATTACATACTTTCTTGAAGAACGTTTCTGCTCCAAGGTTACAACAAATTTCCACCATCGAGCCACAAATTTTTCTTAGTAAGAAGGAGGTGGATGATTTGGTATAGGTAAGGAGTAAGATGGAGATGATGGATAGATGGATTGACAGGCTAAATCGGGAAATAGGTGAAGTGTTGGGAGATAGTTTTGAGGCCTACAAGATGACAATGGAGTTGATAGAAGAGATGAAGCGGCATGTTAAAGAGTTGGGAGAACAAGAAGAGGAGTACAGAGGATATGCTCAGAAGCTGAAAGAGATTAGTAAATTTCCAAAACATACTCTTCTAGAGCAGTCAATCCTTGAAGAGGATAATGCAAATTTCTTGGAAAAGACCTCCAGCATAATCCGATTTAGATCATACTTCTTGTATAAACACAAGAATGAAGTTCAAGATTCTAGTACGGATCTAAATGAACAGATTGATGAGTTAGAAGCAGTTATTGCTATTATAGTAAATGTTGATATACCGGTAAAGGATGGCCTACCTTTAAGTCAATTAAAAGAGAAATGGGATGATAGACTTAAGGAGGATGTGCAAAAGGGGGATGTTGGAGAGGATCTGTTGTTGGACCGGTTAATGGATACTAAAGAAGAAGTGAGAGCTACTAGACGAGAGTTGACAAAGTTTAAGGACATGAGGGAGTTTTCTGCTGTTGAACTGAAGAGAATCAAGTTCGAGGACAGTTGGATTCATGGGCCAAATTCGGATATGCTTCAACAAATCTTCTCCAGTTATGATGACTACACTTTAGAACAAACTCCGCATGCATAACTGATAGTTCAATAAGTGCATGGCTTCTTTTCTCCTCTATCTTCTTCTCTCCAGTTTACTAAATGTTTAATGTAGGAATTCAAGATCAATTGATATAAGTTTCCAAGGAAAATTTAAGTTCCTAAAAAGGTGGATCTCAACTTAAGATAGGGAGGACTTCATATTTTCGTACATCTATAAATACCCATGGGGTATCATATTGTAAAGGTCGGCTGATAAGAATAGAATTGGCCACTTGATAGTAGGAGATAGAATTTTCATAGCTTTACAGAGATACTTTTTTTTTTTATGATTTAGTTACAGTTGAATACAATTACAAGTTTTTATGCAATATGGTGTTGGAATTGATTTTTGCTTGATAAGGTTGATGAATTATAGTCTATCTGTATGCCAGTGATTGTGTTGGAGTGTAAGCGCTTCTTATGTGATGAAAATCATTAGAAGAAACAGAATTTAAGGATTATTTCATTAGATTATCCATGGATTGAGTTATTAAATGTCTGTTGATCTATGATCTTGGCAACGAATGAGAAATTTTGTTCTTTTGAATCTTTGAAGTTTTTATGATGTGTGATTGTGATGATTAAATTAAGCACCATAGATGCATGCAATAGTATGGATTTTTTCTATAAATTGCATCATGTTATGGTTTTCTTGAAATAGTGGAAGAACATTCATTGTTGAAGATATATGTCTAGATATTAGATAAATTTCATTCATGTTTCATTGATGTACGCCTTGATCTATCTTTTTTTCTTTTATTTAAAACCCTCTTTTCGTTAAAGAACAATCCAATGAATCAGTCATTGCTTGCATTCCTTGTTACCAGCATAGGCCCCTTGAATATTACAGTTGCATGGACCAATTGAGTGACACCAGATAGTTGAGAACCAACTACCAAGACCTTTGGAGTTAGGCTACTATATGTTGTCTTTCTTTTTCAAGAGAAATAGAGTAGAAATATTTTGTTTAACATTGTTTGTGTCATTTTCACCATCAATAATAGGGTGTCGAGGTAGCTGAGGTGTTGAAGGTTTTCAAGATGAAGTATGGTAGGAGGAAGCATGAAATGCGCCCAAGGTAAGGTGGTAGCATGAAAGAAATTCTAAGTAAGAAGAATGGAAGTAGCATGTGGGAAATGCGCCCTCATGAAGGGAGATTGTTAAAAAATGTTCTAAGGCATGAAATTCCTCCACCATATGCTAAATGTGCCCAAGCTTGATTGAAATTCCTCTACACCCCTTCAAATGTGCCCTCAAGTGTTATAAAATTCCTCTTCCCTGGGTGAAATGCGCCCAAGGTTGAAAATGGAAGTTCACATGCTCAAATGCGCCCTCAAGTTCCTCCTCCCTATAGCAAATGCGCCAAGAAAGAAAAAGGCAAGAGGAAAAATGATTAAGGTGTGGGAATTCCTTCCCACCCCTTCAACTGTGCCCTTGGGTGGAAGCTCCCTATAGAAAATGCGCCCTCAAAGTTCCTTCACACTAGGTAAAATACGCCCAAGATGTGGACAAGGAAGGCGTGGGTAAGAAGCCTAGTGAAATGTGCCTAAGGTTGAACAAGTTCCTTCACACCACCTCATATGCGCCCAAAATTTCCTCTTCCCTAGGTGAAATGCACCCAAGGCTACAAAGAGGGTGAAGGAAAAGTATTCAAGGCATGGGAAATTCCTCCCCACCATGTCAAATGCACCTAAGGAAGTTGGGACTTGAAGGAGAAAATTGCTAAATGTAAGACAAGTTTCCAAGGCGTAGAAAGGCTAAGGGGTGAAGGTGGAAGTTGATACATGAAAATGCGCCCCTCATGGGTAAGTTAATTAAATTTAAAAAAAATCTCTAAGGCATTACAAGGTGAAATTAGAAAATACGCCTAAAGAAGATGATGTTAAAATTTCTAAAAGCAAGGTGAAAGGCGCCCATGAGCAGGAAAGAATTTCTTCAGGAAGGCAAGAAAAATGCCAGGATTTGAAAGTGAAGACTACAGGTGTGGAATACATCTAGAATAAAAATGGAATAAACCTTAGAAAATTTTATTATTTTTGAAAAATAATAAAAATTAAACGTACCCCTTCGTCCGGACACACATGAAGATGATGAGTTCTAAGGGGAAATTTCTTCTCGGTATTGGACACTTCCCATGGGGAGATGATTTAAACTTGTTCCACATGTTGCTTGTGTTGTTTTGATAGAGATTTTTTTTTGCCTGGCACCCGTTTAATGAATTTCCTAGGCGAAATTAAAAAAAAATATCTAAGGCAAATAAGATGAATGTTTTTACAAAATGCTTTGGCCTACGAATTGAGCTGGATGACTGGAATAATTTTGTAGAGCAAAGTCAAATTCCTTAGCCAGTTGAAATTAAATTGTTTATGAGGGATATTTGATGCAAGCATCATGAAGCATGCCTGTGCAAGGGTGATGATATTTTTTTCAAAGTTCTAGAAGTCAAATATTCAATGTTTTGAATGACAAGTGTTGCAACTGGAAGAGGAGGGAAAATGGAAATTCAAAAGTTTGCTAAGATTAGCCTCTTCCAGAATTCGACCTGGCTATAAGAATTCTAATTCTTTTCATAATCCTCACCGGTTGTTTAATGCAAAATATTCTCAAAGGCTGAAAGTACGAATTTGAGAAGAGGAGTTTGAGTTGTTGAATGCAAAATAATTTCTAAAGGCTGAAAGTACAAATTTGAGAGGAGGAGGTTTGAGTTACTGAAAGTGTGAGTTTGCAAAAGAGAAACTTCTCAAGTGTTGGAAGTGCTAATTTGAGAAGAGGAGAAATTTCTAAGTGGCTGTGAAAAAATCTTTCTAAGTGTTGGGTTTTGTGTTGCTACAAGTTGAAACTTCTAAGTGTTAAAGTGAGCAAGGCATCGAGGTTTGCAGTTGGAAATGTCGAAGTATTGCAGCCTTTTTATTTTTGAAAATCTGTTGGCACTCTCAAAGTATTATTGTCTTCTAAATCTTATTTTCTAATTACTGCCTTTTATTTCTGCAAGATGGCTGAAACAAGTAGAAGAGTTGTAGGAAGAGGAAATCATGTTGAGTCCAGCAAAGCAAGCACATCAAGGCAGGTTGTAATAAAGAAGTTGAGCAAATATTTCCTACCATAATCAAAGTTTTCTTCGAAATTGGACAAGTTAAGTGACACAAATATTGGCTCATTCAATTTGCAGACTTTCAGAAGGCGAATAATGGGAACTTGAGGTCATCATCTATCAGTCACTTCGCACAACATTGTCAGAAGTGTACTTTATGTAGCTGTTGGTTTTCCACCAGCAATCCGATGCCCGAAGCTAATTATGGAATGTGCCAATTGCTACAACATGGAGCAGAGGACTATCATTTCACGTGATGGAAAGTTGTTGGCCAATCTTACGCCTAAAGAAATTGGGGAGGCATTTGGAATTCCAGTTCATGAAAAGATGATTTACAAAACAAGGGAGAGGGTTGAAAGAATGTATTCATCCACATTTGATTGATGTGTTGACCTGATAAACTCTAGGTCGATGAACAAGCCTAAGCCAACTCGCACAAAGCTGCCAAACAAGATAATTTCAGAAGATTTGAGGCAAGAATTTTGTGACTTAATCATGATGTTGAGCAGAGTTGGAGGGTGCCCCCAAGCATTCATCTTTGAACCTTGGATGTTCTACTATATCAACCTTGTGCTGGAAGGCAAAGAGCATGTGGACTGGGCGTTGATAATCAGTGATAATCTACATGAGCAGTTCAGTAGCCTAAGGAGAATGAAAACCTTTTACATGAGCTCTTATATTGTCTACATGCTGGCCCGGATGACAAAGTATAGAGGGGTCTCATATAAGGAGGTGATTGAGTGTGGCTCTCAGTAGTTCAAAATTCATGAGGCTTGTCTGCAGTTACATTTGATAAGCACCTCCAATTACAAGAGGTTCAATGATGCCTTCACAATGCATATAACGAGGACCTTGCAGCAAAGGACTCATCACAGAATATCCAAAGAGGCACAAGAGCTAATTGAAAAGTACGATTGTTGGTTTATCTAGTTTCTAAAGTTTACTTACATCTGGTTGCAAGGATTTTCCTCTTACCCATATAGATTGCCTTGGTATCCCATGAACAGGATTGTGATGCTAGAAATATCTAGGCAACTCATTGCCTATGATAAGAAGAAGAAGAAGAAGAAGGGTGGACTTGAATTCCCCATTACCATGGGGAATTCAGATGAAATTTGTTTGTCACTATAGGCAGCTAGGGAAGCAGAGAATGAGCCCTAGTTCTTCCACCTCTTGTACCATACCAGTAGACAACATTATGACCCCCATAGGAATATCATATGGATATTGTCTGAGGAATTCAAGCATAAGGCACAAATTGAGGACTTCTAGGTGAGTGCAGTGGATGAGGCTGAAGTTAGGAGAAGGATGTTTTCATGGATACCGTTGGAGATGATTAGGGAATTGGAGATTATCCCAGTGCTAGACCAGATTAAGGAGGATATAAATGTGATACAGGATGATTAGGAAATAGTAAGGGATACGCCACTCCCACTTCTAGATTGGTCAGAACCAGAGATTACAAACTTGGATACACTTTGCATCCCAGTCTTGACATTCACACGAAGTTGGGTGGAGAGACATGTAAACTGACTTAAGGGTAGATCAATTCCCCTTACTTAGAATTTGATGGGAGATCACAAATCACCGACTGCAAGGAAAAGAAGGCAAGTTGCTCAAGCTCCAGAGCCATGAGGAAAAGAACCAGTCTAGCCTGAGCCTCAAAGAATTGAGGAGTCCACACATACGCCATCACAAGCATATTCTTTGAGTGTGCAGGAAGTTTCACTATTTTCTAACCAAAGAGAAAAATTGAATGAAGAATAGGGATTGTGAGAGGCAAGTCATCCACCTCGTAGAGAATCAGTGGGCTAAAGCATCAATATGCCTAGAGAGGAAAATCAGCAGGAGACAGAGGAAGGAATGACCACTGACACCCAATTTCAGCATGAGATTGAGGTGGCTCTTGAGGATGATGCTTCTTCAGATCAGGAGGCCCAAATCTCGGGAGATACCGAACCTGTAGAGATTGATGAGCCTCGTCAGCACATAGGCATTGAAGAAGTTCATGAGGTAGAGGCCAGAGTTGAGCAGGCCTTCGTTATTTCTGACTTACAGCAGGAAGTTCCAGAATGGCTAAGGGATAGGGTGAGACATGATCTTGTTGATGAGACTGATCCAGCAGCTAAGATGGAGGAATTATTGAGTAGGATCAGTGCACCTCCAACAAAGAAGAAGGTCGGAAATTTTTCTAAAATTTCAATAGATGAGGATGGCTCTCGGATGTTGCAGATGGTTGTGCCTAGGATAGAATGTGATCGGGACGAGGTTGTTCTGGAGAATTATGTGCTCACTACTATGGAACTCGGCCACCCTAGTGGAGCACAGGTGGTTGAGGAGTGTGACAATTCATATCAGGCACTCAAGGATAGATTGCTTTGTATTGAGGGAAAATACAAAAGATTGAAGGTGGAGCACAAAACATTGATTGGCTATGTACAACACTTGTCCCATCCTTGTGGGCAAGAAAATCTAGCAATTGAGCTCCTGGCCGAATTTCCTAGAGAGTCAATCAATGGTTTGGAAGATTTGAAAAGAATGGCACGGGAGGCAGATAAGTGGGTTGCCAATGTTCATGTTGAGACAAAAAAATTTATGGAGAATCTTGCACATGCTTATCGGAAAGCCTCTGACATTACGGCAAGGATGGAGGTAGTTAATCAAGCTTGGGGTGAGGCTCGTATCTATCAGACGAGAATTGTTCTTCGCCTAGGAGATTTGATGCACACACCTCTACAAACTTTGGTTAAGGGAGGCATGATTCAAGAAGGTGATAGATATGACTTCATCGGCTAGTACTCTTCAATGGTCATGGGTGGAGGATTCTATGATGCATCACAGGCAGATTCGGTTAGGGTTAGAAAGGCCATGACAAATATTTTTGAAGGAGTCCTCAATACGCTAGAGGCTATCTTTGCTAGGAGGCTGACTTCTGAAGAGGTAATTGCAGATGGTTTAAAGAGTAGATTGGCACCATTCTTTTCGGAGGTGAAGGCCTTTGTCCAGGATGATTTTGAGAACACCTCCACCTTCTCCAACATTATTAAAAATACCCAAGATGCTCTAGTTGCCTGGAAGAAATCTTGTGCCCAACATGGGCAAACAGTTACAATGTTGGAATTTCAGTTGGATCATATCCCTCCCATTTCAGATCAGGAAGTTGAGGTTGTGTTGACCAGGTTCATTGATTTTGCAGCCAGGGAAAAGGAGAAAGGAAACATTCTTTTGGATGATGATCTTCTAGAAGGGGATGATGTGAATTGATTGTTGGTAGTGGTTCCTACAGAGGAGTGGAGGATCTTCTGTGCAATCATTGCCCCACTCCTCTCAATGGCGGTTTTTAGGGTTAAGACCCTAATCAGGGCATATGTGGCTCAATCTAAGTCTTTCATTGTATTTGAATCTAAGTTGTCCATTAGATTAGGCTTGATATAAAAGGGGCATCCCCCTCATTTGTATAATAGTTAGACAAAAATCAGAAATAGAGTTGAGCTAGAGAGTAGAGGAGGCATTTAGTGAATAGCTTAAAGTTAGCTTAGATTGAGGAGGAAAGAAAACTTTCCCTTTGAAATTTTTGTAAATGGTTGTTGTGAACACTTTTCATAATATAAAGAGTTTCATTGCTTGGTGATTTCTTCTTTTGTTATGAGCAGCTAGTGAGGCCTTTTCATCTTTCCAATTCAAAGTAGATAGAGTAAAGTAGATTTTATTTCATGCAAGTAGTTGTTAGTTGTGGAATATGTTGTTTGGCCTAAGCAAGTCTTCATTCATCCATACCACTAGCGGGCTCGCTGACGATGAGTTTGCCCTGCATGGTCAACTGGAATATTTGGCACTTAACTTCAATTGGGATTCATATGTTTGTATGCATCGTTGTGATAGTATGTGCATGTTGTGTCATGATTTGAATATCTTTCCCATCCTTTGAAGATTGCAGCAATTTTGTAGAAGTTGTCCAAAGGGAGGTGAAGCAAAGTCTGGTTCAAAGCTTGTTGAATTTGATCCTCGTATTCTGCCTTTAGAAGTAGACTATAGAATCCCTACCCTTATCTCCTTTTAAATTCAGTATTCTCCGAGTTAGTCTAGGAATCAGAGCATCATCATAAAATATTTCATACCTTACATTTGCTTCACAAGTTGAACAATTGTGTAAGTCCCCTTGAAATACCTAGCAATATTACATCAAACCAACTGAGGCTATCCCCTTGCATAAGGAACCTTGGAGTTGAACGTATGATCTTTATAGCAATCTTAGCATGTGGGACACTTTGATCAAGACAGGATAGAGTGATCGTTGGAAACTTTATTCTGTGTTGGTGCGGTCATAAAACACCCATCAACAAGTCCACCACATAGAAATCCTTAGTAATTGTATAGTTACCAATCGTGATACTTATCTGAGGGACCTTCTACATACAGGAAATCTGATATCCATCTCTAACTATGAAATTAAACCCCTCATGCTCAACTGTCTATAAACCTTTCCTGGTAACCATAGCAAAGTCTATAAAGTTGTGGCTAACCCCACTATCAATCAGAATTGTGACCCTCTATCCCCATAGCACTCCATGAACTATAAAAGAGTTGAATTTTGGTGTACCAGACATAGTTGCAAGAGTACCACCCTTCACTCCCTTAGGTGGCACCTCATTGGCTTCCAACTATTCCTCATTTGATTCACTATGCTCGTCGCCTTGGTTATGATCAGATTTATCCTCTTCCTCACTATCTGAGACTATCTCTATATAATGCACCTTGCCCTTTCGATTATTACCATTGTTATTGTTATTGTTATTGAGCATGGTTTGTTTCATTAACTCCATCAACTGAGTCATACGCTAGTTCATTATCCTTTGCTCTGCCAACAATGCATTAAGGTCTTCCCCTCTTTGGTCTTCCCCTCTATCACCCATCTCTACCTCTATATGTGCACCACCTCCTATACAGGAGTCAGTACCACTACCTGAAGGAGATCTTTGATGTATCCCCAAGATAACTGAAGCAATTTCCCCTTCTAGAACCTACGTAGGCTACCATTGTTTCTTTATCTCTCTATTATAGTACCTCCTCTCTCTATCACACATGAAAACCATAGGCTGGCAGGAAAACTAGCTCTGATAACACTATAAAGTCCCCTTGCAATTTTTATGATATTTTCCAGTTTGACAATGTAAACATATTGTCAAACAGTTGCCATGTAATGTGCCAACACTTTATCAAATAGATACTATGTAATTTTCTCACCAATAAGACAAGTGATATTGCAGATAATATTGAATATTAAATATACTACTCACTGGAATGGATATCGAGTATATAATAATTCAAGAAATTTCACAATTCACATGAAAACTAAACTCCCATTGCAAATTCAGATGCTCAAAATAATCTATTCAATATGTTGGAGAAATGTCTACTTCTTTAACAGATGCATATAAAACTCAAAAAACTATGGGAAATATATAATTATATTCTCAAATTTTTCAAACAGGATGAAGTCCCATACATACAATGACCATTCATATTATCATTTAAAGCTTGAATTTTCCATACAACTATTACTTAACTGGTGACCTGAAATAATCACACTATCTTTGATTAGTTGGCACAAACTCTATAAAACCTGCAACCTCCTTAGAATATTCAATGGTGCCTTGGTGTTGGTCGATAGGTGTTTTTTCTTATATATGGCTCAACATCACCTTAGTGCCCACAAAAATCCCCTTCGCAATCCTCCTTAAACCAATGAGTTTCATGAAATGGAGTGGCTCATACATATATGCAGCTCACATTACTTGCCGCCAACTTCTTGGTCTTCACACAACGTATTATCATTGGCTATCGATAGATACATATGATTCGACTTCTGCCCACATTAATAAGCCAACAATAATATTCAATATCAATCACCCGATCTGGAAGATATATTCAATATCAATCGCCCAATCTAAGTGACCCCTAAGTAAATGTCTACTATATTCAGCCAATATGAAAGATGATTAAACTCATATTAAATCTACCTGGATAAATTGTTACTCTTGCAAATTTGTCTCCAATGGAAACGTCATGAATTTCATCAAATCCCACAGGCTAGGATGGAATCATTTCACCACTGAAACCCCAAACTTCAAGCCCAAGAGCTAAGCAAAAATAGAAGAAATATAAACTCCAATCCTCCAAATGAATTTCCAGAATGCCTCTTTTGTATCTTCCCATGAAAATAACCTTTCCCTCACAAATATTAAAATTTAAATATTTGAATTTGACTTTAGGAGGGAAAATATAATAAAGTGACTATTAAAATATTAAAGCTCCACTTTAGTCACTTTTAATATTATTCGTAATATTTACTTGGAAAGAATAATATTAAATAATCATAATTAATTCCCTTATTTTATTTAATGACTTATGGGAATTAAATAATTCATTAAATCATCTGGCCTATCAATTGGAAGGAGACATTACACCATACCTATCAGCTCCCAAAGGTAGTTTTTTGACATAATTTGTCCCCTTTAAATCTATGTTAAATTCTGGTTTTATATCCCTAAGTTGCATTTTGCTTGCAGTTACAGTCACGAATTTGTTCCCACTCATAAGTTCTAAGTCGACATCTACTTTGTTTACCGCTAAGTGAATAAGCAACTATTTATTTCTAAGTAAAGTTAGTAAACTAATTACATACACAAAAATGATTTATACAAGAGTTGCAAAGTAACAAAATAGAGTTACAAAATGATATCACAATTGCTTCCTTTATTCATAGATGCTCTTATACAAAAATTGGAATAAGGGAACAATTCCGACATGTGGTCCCTTTCGCTAAGTACAAGATTTCTATATGAACTTATTGACGGTTGCCAAGCAATTACAACCTTTGGAAACTACTAAATACTTGTAGCCAAGTAAGTGATAAAGTTTTTACAAAACTCTTCAATTACTCATCAAAATCTCACAGCTTCCATTAGAAAACTCACACAAAGTTTTAGAATGTGATTTGCACAAAAAAAAGGTCATTTTTCTTTGTTTTGGAGTTTGTTCTTATGAGGAAAAATGTTGGAGCAGGGAAGCTTCAGTTTGTAGGCATTGAAGAGTAGAGCAGCAGAATGGTAAGCATGAGTTGTAGCATTTTATAGGGTATAAGACGAGGCTGGAAATCCATCAGTGGGGGTTCCTCACATTCACAACATGATCCTATGGCTAAGACTTTTGTTTTGGTTTCTGTTGAGACTCTTGTTGAGGATGATGTGGCTATACCATCCGGTTTGAGGACCCCCACACAATGGTGGCAAAGAATTTTATGAGCTTTAGTTGTAGACAAAATTTATAATCTACAAAAAAAAATTATTGAAACTTTAAGTTTATATGTATTGAACTTGTTTTCGGCCTCTGATGCATATTGAACTCTGAAAATTAATAATATGTTCCCTAAATTCAGTAATAAGCATGTTTTGGAAACATATTTTTACAAATTTATTTGTTTTTAGTGTTCAGAAAATCTGCCGAGTTTTTCTCTATGTTTTTTGTTGAGTCCAATTTATTTAATTTTGTTAGGTTAGTCAAATTATTGCCAAGTCCAAAATTTTCAACTATTATATATATCTTTACATTTATAAGTGTGTGTGTGTGTGTGTGTGTGTGTGTGTGCACATACCTATTATATACATGAGTGTATATATATAATATGTATGTATGTACTATCCTATATAAATGTAGGTATATATGTTATATATATTATATAATGTGTTATACATATTAAATATAAAAATATATACCTAATGGTATGTATATAATTTATATATATAACTATTCCTATATATAAATAGAAATAAAAATATACTTATATAGAAACAAGAATTGGAAAAATTTAAATATCATTTTAAAGAGAAATTAACTTTAAATATTGTATAAAAAAAAAAGAATTTAAGAAAAGGGCAGAACCCTACAAAGCACAACCCTACAAGAGCACATCCCTATAGGGAGTGACCTGCAAGGTTATGGCCTTGCAGCTGCAGCTTGTTGATGAGGCCCAAGGACCACCAAAACCCTCTCCATTCTCATTGTCTGTTTCTAATATTTTATTTAATTTTTTCAAAACAAAAAAAAAATGAGATTAAAAACAACCAATATGGCCTCCCTTTCTCTCTTCTTACACCAACAACTTAGAAGAATTAGAAACCTTGCAAAACCACAATAATTTCTCTTCTAGCAAAATAATTGAATGTTTAATGAAGGAAAAGAAAATTATAATAACACAAATATACAAACTTACAACAATTGATTAAAAAAACCTACTATAATCTAATGGAGCAAACCCTAGCTTGTGGGTGGAACAAAAGGGGATAGCCATGAGAGGAGAACCACACTTACCTCCATCCCATCTCTCCTTGTGGAGGGGGGAAGGAATAAAGGAGGCATTTGATGGCTTCCTCATTCCTTCCTCCTCTCTTTCCCTCCTACCCTCTTTATCCAACTTAAAGCAAGGAAAATAAAAATCTTCCTCTTCTCTTCAAGATTATGTAGGGGAAGTTAGGGAAAAACCATGGTTGGGAGAATGGAAATTTTCAATTTAATCAAAGAAAGGGTTCTTTTATTTAAATTTAAATGTTGTTGTACCCAAAACAAAAAAAATTGATTAAAATGGTCTAAATCTTGTAAAATTGTCGTCATAAGACAGTTTTAGGTCAAACCAAGCATGGGAATTTTGTGGGTTTTTTGTCTAGAAGATACTAGCAAAATTTGAAATTTTTGAAAATTACGGTTTTTGGACCCCCTATTTCACGTTAGAATCAAGAAAAGGTCAATTTAAGGTTGGTGGGTTGTTTTCAATTTTTTGGGAGAAAAGTTAGGACCACCGAGGTCGTGAATGGAAGTTGGGCAATACCAGGTGTCAAAATCTAAGCTTGAAACTCATCACAGAAGATTCTGTGGCAAAACATGCTGAAAAAGATGCTTTGCAATAGAGGGGATTTTCAAATGGTGAAAATTGTAAAAAATATTCTAAAGTCTGGAAACACTACACCTTGCTACGAGGGAGGTACTTGTGCAATCAACATGCAAGTCAACTTTGCAATGTTCGTACATGTAAAAATGGTGAAACACAATCACATACTCGCGTCAGCATCAGTAATGCTTCAACACAGTCAACTCAGCAAGCGACATGGTGTTCGTGAAGCGCGAAAGGGGTAAAATCCAAGGAAACCTGGAGACACGTCTGCCCCCCCCCCCCCAAATACCTCGTCCCTGTCCTTGGGACATCCCAGGTACAGGGGGACAGCTGGGGGATGGTAGGGGACCGTCCCGTCCCCGAAACGGAGGGACGACATTGACCAAATGGGGATGGTTGACCGGTCCTAGGGACGGCTAGGGGACGCTTGATTCGTCCCCCAACTACCCCCCAACAGTCCCCCACATCAAAGAATGTTTTAAAAATTAAAAATATATATATAATAGTTTTCAGTTTTTTGGTTTATGAGTTGTTCATTTAAATTGTTTTCATATATCTTTTACAATATTTGGAACACTCACAAGATAAATATTTGATGCTCTATTAGAGATAAATAGAAATAACAAAAATTAATTCCAAAAAACTTGAATTTATTTGCTTGTTGTTCACTAACAGGTTTTAGAGACAAAGACTTAGGATTTTGACCTTTTTAAACAGTTGTGCACAATTGGAAATAGGCTGAATATTAAGGCAATTTGATGCCCAAAACTCCTTGAGTACAACAGTTTGTGAGTTGGAAATAACCTTATGTAATTTGATATAAGTTTATATAGTATAACTTGGAGGTTGTATTATGATTCATGTATGTTAATTCTGAATTTTCAATGTGTATTGAGTATTGACAAAGAATATTGAACACAAATGTTATATGTTAAGGTTCTATAATGTATATTATGTATGCTTTATCCATGTTTTCATATGAATATTTAAAATTTCCCTAGATATTTTAAATTTTCCCTATATTTTATATAGTCGTCCCCTACCGTCCCTAATTTTGCCCTCAAAAATTGGAAACTTGGGGACTCGTCCTGCCGTCCCCTGTCGTCCCTGTCCCAGAAACTTGGGGTAACCTTGGACTAAAATCATCTGAAAATCACCAAGTTTGGAGCTAATTGCGCCCCTACAGGCCAGCGGTGTCCTTGAATATGAAGGCCTAAATGTAGTTAAAAATGATTGCAAAGACATTCATCTTCTCTGGAATTCTGTCAGCTTTCCAATGAATCATCAAGCAAAATCCATCAGATTTGTGAAACACCGACAAACGAAGGTGGAGGAAAAACATGTGTGAAGCAATAAATGTCAAAGATGGCAATCAAATAAAGAAATTGTGCCCCTATAGCCCAGGGGTGCCCAAGAATAAAGCCTGTCAGATGTCAGAATTTGCAGTAACCATCTCCCGGTGATCTCTTCAAATTCAGCCAAAATGAAATTCAAAATGATAGATGTACCTCTACAAGCTAGGGGCACCTAGCCTTTTGGTTAGCCAGTTGGGGTTTTCGACAGTTGTCATCTTCATGAGATCTGTTCAGAATCCTCCTAACTACGCGATGAATCCAACCATCAACTCTCGGGATCCGTCAAACACCTGTGGATGAAGAATCAATGTAAAATATTGAAGGATAAAAGCCAGTCAAAATCTGACTATTGAAAAATACAACCTTCTTGAGAAAGGTGCCCTTCTACTAGAGGCCTTAGATGCAATCTTTTGGTTGTGTCACTCCCAGAAACATCTCTTCCAATTTGTTCCATCTCTGCAATGAGATCACCAGTGCAAACATCAAAGCAATCCAACTCCCGACAACAAAGGTCAAATTGGAGCATTCCATTGAAAGTTACAAGTTGGAAAATGTGTCTCTGAAGGTCAATTGCGCCCCTACAGGCTAGGGGCGCCCTTGAATTTGAGCCTCATCAATCTATTTTTAGGACTTGCATATATAGTCATCCTTTGTGGAATTCTTCCAACTTCTCGATGGATTCAGTGTCCAGTTGACAAAAGTCGTCAATCATCGACAATTGCAGATTGAAGCATAGAGAGTCAAAATCCACAACTGGCTAAGTTTGGTAAAACATGCACCCTTTTGGAAAAAGGCGCCCTTAAATTCAAGGCACCAGATGAAGTTTTTAGCGTTTGTTGCTCCAAGCAACAACTTTTCAGACTTGATCCAACTACACGATGAATCTGTCAGCTCAGCTTCAGGATCAACCGAGCATCCAGAATTCAAGGTCAAATAGAGGCTTTGGTGATGTTTGCAAAGGCTAAAAGTTGGAAATTTCAAGAAAATCTTGAAGTCTAAGAATAATGGCACCTAAAGTCAAACTTTGACTTTTAAAACTTAAGTGTTTGGGTCACCCTATAATGGAGGGATTTTTAAACTGAATTAAAATAATAATAAAACTTGAGTTTCACTTCCAAATCGAATTGCAAAATACTCTGTTATTTTTGCAAGTGGTGTATTTCCTCTTTGCATGTTGAGTGGCGCCTATTTAAAGTATCAGTCTTCATTTTTATGAACTGAATGAGGTCCAATGAGAATGTTGCATCCTAAATTTAGGGTTTTTACATGCTTGTGACAACTTAACCCATAAAAATTCTTTAAATATGCACAGAGGCACCTATTTTCTTCATCATAGGTTGAAGGAAACCACGTATTTTCTCGTGCAAGCAAGATTTGGAGGTGCTAGAGGAAGAATTTTTCAGTGTTCTTCGTAGTTACAGGTCCAGATTACTCAATAGGATATTTCTGCATGCTTCATTTTTCTAGCAAATTCAAGGTAGATTTCATCAGATTAAGACAAAGGAGGTGATTTTCTTGAAAATTAACAAAGGCAGAACATAACTTATATCTTCTCTCTCACATTTCTTCTATCCTTGTCTTAGGTTTTCTCTTGCATGCACAAGTAAACAACATCTTTTTCAGAATCCGGTCATCTAGGTTCACTTAGCACAGTGTTGGCAACAAAATCCACATGCCAGATTTTTTCAAGAAAAATTGCCCCGTTGCCTCCTAAAATTAGGGTTTTTGGAAAAAATCAAAATAGAGAAAATAGAGAAAATGGGTTTGATCATATTGCATGCGCCAATAAAACCCATATGTCATATTTTTTTGGGAAAAAATAGCCCTGGTGCCCTCAACAGCTTCTACACTGAAAAGTCATTGCATGCCTAAGTAAAATTCGGTTTTTCAAATTTATGATGATTTGGATTGGCTTAGAGTTACATTCTCTACAAAACCCATATCTTAGAAATTTTCAAAAAAAAATCCCCTCAATAGGCTATTTTTAGCCTCACCATAAGCTATTTTTAGCTTTTCCCAAAAAGTTGTCAGAACATATCCATGTTTACAATCAACAGGCTAGTTTTTCAGAATGCAGTTCACTCAGACTAAATTCAAGATCAAATCGGTCTTGATTCACGATTTCATCAAAACAACTGACATAGATTTGCATCAAGTGGATCCAGAGATTAACTTGAATGCTTCGAAAATTGACCAAACCACACTTCAAAACATTGAAAAATCTAGTTTGCTAGAAGCAGCCTCATTTCCCATCTCAGCATAGTATATAGCGTTTGTAATTTCTTGTGTAAGGCATTACAACCCTTCTACACGAGAATTTCAATCAGTGGATGGACGAATGATATGCAGTCTCAAGCCCAAAGACATCGAGAAGTGCTTTGGTATTCCTCTGAATACAAGTAATTTGGTCATATAAGTGGAGAACTGTGAAAACGTGTTCAATTCTGAAAAGGAAAAATGTCAAAGGAGAATGGCAGAGAGATGGATGAAACAGAAAAGGACTAACTTGCCTAAGAATGTGGGTCACGAAGAATTCAGAGATGAATATGCAGTAATGGTCACCCTACTCAACTGGGTCACCGGTCAAGCAGATGCCATCATGGCTCAACTTGTCCATAATAAGGAACACTATGATTGGGCTTCTTTGATCAGTGATGTTCTCCACAAGAAAATAACTAGTTTCTTGGTTGTTCACGAATTCCACATGTGTTCATACCTCCAAATCAGCAATGGTAGAATGGGTAGATTGGTTCATTCAGTTCCCTACTTTTATCTACATCCGCATGTATGGATACTCTGGTCACCCAGCCATGCTACCTCGTTATCCCTCGGATAAGGTGGTATTCATGGAATTTCTACGATAGTTGTACGAGGTCCACTCTTATCTACGTAACAAATGTAAGCCGACTACCACTTTTCCATTATAGCTGCAAGTCGGCAGCTAACACCAAGGCTATGAGCCATGAGATGACAAGAGGACGAGGAAGGCAGACGTACCAAACACAGAGCCACCATTGGTTACTACTTCACTGCCTTCCACGTCAAAATCAAAACCTAGACATAAGACATGGAGTAATCCTCCTAGAACAAGCAGGATATCAAGAAATACAAAGGGAAAAGCACTAGTTGTTGATTTACATCAGCAAGAACAACATGTGGAGATAGCCACAAATACAACTGACAATGTGCTAGAGATAGAAGCAAAGCTTCCCATCCCGTCACCAACACCACAGCAATCCCCAATTCGCATCGACTTGGAGCCAAACTCACCACCACATAATAATACTTCAACGCATTCTCACTCATCAAGAGTTCCTAGGACGAGCACCGATCCTTCCAGCGAGATTAGTCGAGATTCATCTTGCCTTTAAAATATTTTGGGAAGGAAGAGGAGGAAACCATCCTATTGGCTGGACTTTGCGGAATTTGATCATGTCTACCAAGACACGCCAGATAAAAAGTGTAAGAAGCAAGTTCATTTTGAAAGGAATGTTGAAAAAGAAGTAATCATTGATACCACCACACCACTAGAGGATAAAAACTTGGATGAAATAGAAGTTGATGACTTCACTTTGATAAGAGTCAACCTTGGCAAAAGCACATGCCAAGCAGATATGGATCTCCTCAAAGTTGCAACGAAAAGCATAAAGGAGAGAGAAATAAAGGATGGTAAAGATAAAGCAGCCCTCAAGGCTGAGAACCAGCAGCTTCGCCAATATATCTCTAACCTTATGCACAACACTGAAAATGTCACTGCCTTGCTCCTACAAATGTTAGAGTTACCAACAAAACAAAATCAGAAAGTCAGTTGGTTTTGTATGGGAAGCGCCTAAAAGATTGGGAAGAAGAGTTTGTCGCAAGGGGTCGCTTCATACTTTCAGAGTTGTACCCGTTGAGGTACAATGCCCATGAACTTCGTCTACAAATTCAAAAGTTGGAGCAAGACATAGTGGTTGAAAAAGCACAAAATGAAATCCTAATCTCTCACTTTAGGATGGCATATGACTCGGTTACAACAGAAGAGGATAAGGAAGCGGTTTTTACTTAGAGAGAAAAGCAAATCTTCAAGGTAAAAACAGATGAAACAATTTTAGTAGAGTTGATCAAGAGTAGAGAAAAGGTGATAAGCACACTCCAGTTCATAAGAATTTTCGTGTCGCAAGTCCCTTGCTAGTATCAATGTGAGGATGGTGTATACATTGAGCTCGCTGACGTATAATCAGAGTTTACAAAACTCATCCATAGAATTTTCAGCAGTGATTCAGCAGGTTGTAAGTTGAGTCAACTTGCAGCTATGTCAGCACAATTTGATGAGGCGACCAAGAGTAGAAGAGAAATACAGAGTCAAATCACAGATGGTGAAGAGATGTTGGGAAGACATTGAGTACTTTAGAGAAGTATCAGTGCCCCAGATGGAGATGTAGTTAACAACTTCTTGGAGGAGTTAATTGCTCAAAGACACAACCAATGAACTATTTTTCATGGACGTTCCACCTTTTCAGGATAGACATTAAACACAACAGTTAACTTGATGCCTCTTTCCAAGTTAACTCGTTGTCCTACATATCATTGCATGTCTATTTTGAAGTCACCTATATGGAGCTTTCAGTTAGTTTTCAGTTAACTAATGTTGGTTATCAGTTGACTCTCATATCACTAAGGATTTGTGCATTGCAAGGTCCAATTAATTTAGTTTAGAATCAATTAATTGAGGTAGTTTTTCCAGTTAATTGTTAAGTTGCATAGATTAGACTTAAGAATAAATCTTGCATGTTTGCAACACTGATGTTAACTCAAGGAGATTTTAGGGTTCCCTACTCTTTCAAGCTTCTATAAATAAGAGCACCCTTGCTCATTTGTACTTTAACTTTTCTTGTATTGGTTCACTTTGTTAATATAAAGCTTGTTTGATCGTTCATTGTGTGTGTGTCTCACAATACAATTTGATCATTCAAATAGGTGTTCCACCTCCTTGGGAGTTTAGAAATAGAGATTGTCATTTGATGTTATTTTTAATAGTCTTTCTTTCATATCTACACTTCGGATCGGTGTTCCACCTCATTGGGAATTTAGAAATAAATATTGCCGTTTAGTGTTTGTTTCCAATAATATATTTTCAGCCTACACCCCGGATAAGTGTTCCACCTCCTTGGGAATCCTGAGAACTAGCTTTCCGTTTGGTGTTGTTTCCAATAACCTTCATTTCAGCCTACACCTCAAATAGGTGTTCCACATCCTTGGGAATCCCGAGATAGAGTTTATCGTCAACCATTCCCACTTGCTCCTAATTCCTCTTGCTTTCTTTTTCTAGAGGAGATAGGATAGTTTTAGCGTTAGCCTAGTTGTAGTTAAGATCTGCGGAAACCAGAGACAACCTTAGTTGCAATGTTCTTGGTTTTTTAACCTTGTGCCTCTATCAGCTAAGTCAAAAAGATAGGAATTTAGAATACTTTACTTTTTACGCATATCAGCAAAAGAGGGAGCTTCCCCTCCTAATTTGAAGAGCAGTTAATACTATGCATAGATGTCTATCACCAATACGCACTCCAGAGTTGCGAATTCTAATGCCAACAAATGTAAAAGTGTTTATAAGTAAAAGAAGGTATAGAATTGATTTATTGGAGGGTGATTAATGGACCTGACACCTTGGCTTGAAGTTGACCTAGACTAGGTTAGTGGGTGAGGATGTGTGAATTTATTTTATAGTGTTTAATGGTCCTATGTAAACCTTGCATTGCACACTTCTTAGGTGTGTTCATTATAAATCTTTGTGGTAACCCTAGTGACTAGTATTATGTTAATGGGAACTCAATTCACCTAGGCAAAATTAGTGGTGAAAATCTGATTTAGGGATGTGATGTTGGTCAGGGAGTGAGTCACCTTGTCAAACCTAGGGTGTTAACTAGACAATTTTGATTAAATAATTGAGACAATTATTAAATTAGCTACTTAATTGGACTCCTTAAGGATCTTGTATGGGAATCTGATTTACCATGAGCAGAAACCATGTGGTCCCACAAGATGACAGATAACTTGTAGTTGCATTGCCATGTTGTTGCTGTTTGTATGAATTAATTAAACCTTTAATTAACTCTGTTTTAGAAATTTACTTCTGTTGGAGCTTTATTTGGATATATCATATTATGGATAGGCATTAAATAAAAATACAAGAAAAAATAATTATTAAGGGAAGGACAGATTTTGAGAGGAAAGCTCATAGAAATGCAATATAGTTTTGAATGAAATGCAAAAAAATTCTCCAAAGGATATGGCTAATTTTATAGAATCTCAAATTTCACCCACAAGAACATATAAGCAGTCACCTTATAGAATCTGTGAAAGTACATAAAAATTAAAGAATAAGGGCAACTTCTGTTCTTTCTCCATCTTACAAACTCGTTTGTATATTTCCATTATTCTGTACCTATGATTCCATTAATGGGCAAAAGTCAACTTGTAAAAGCATATTTTTAAAATTCATCTAAGAAATGAATTTCATTATGTCGAACTTGAGTTTCTGTATTCTTGAAGCATTACATGATCAACATCTTCTATACAGTTAGAAGCTTCTAATCAGATAACTGTTTCCTGAAGAAAAATATTCTCTGAGTTGGATTCAATTCTCCCTCGTTGAGTTTCATTACTACCTTGTTATCTTTGTATCGCATAAGATCATTCTCTCATTGAGTATGTTACTTTTGTTAATCAACAAATGATTAAATTATACACAAATAATAAACAATAACAAAGGTGAAAATATGGTCTATAAGAAGAGCACTTACCTTAAGTGATAAGGTATTTCATTCCCATACGGGCCCTCCACTGAAGCATTCAATTTAAAAGGAAGTGCTGTGGATAAATCTATTGGAGTTTGTTCCTTGGTTTTTAAAACCATATTTTTCAGTTCATTTGTCCATTTTCCTAGAGGTTTGATAAGTATTGATAAATGATGTACCATCATATGGGCTAGAAGACACACTAAATGGATGCCATTGCAACCAAGATAAATTCCGTATCTGAAGGAAGACAAAGCTCAGAGCATTGTAGGACAAACCTGAAAGGGAAAAAATCATTTAATTAAATATAAATATAATAGCAGGAAAGTTGAAGAAATGATCATCTTAAGTTTAGAACGTATTAAACTCCACTTGCTACAAAATAGGTTCCTAATGAAGACCCGACATTTAAAAGGATGCATTAATCCCAATATAACTTTTACAAGGCACTTGTGATGGAGCATATCTTATAAAAGCATGTGCAACAACATAATCACTACTGCATTAATGCAGTCAGATTCCAATCCAAATTTGTGTAATGCATAGACATTCACTAGCCACTACAATAATATGTCATTTACAGAAAAATAAGACATCCAAAAACATAGACTAAGGGTGACTTCATACTTGGTGGCTTTGATATAACTAATTATACCGTTCCACATGGAAGGCACATTGCTGACAGTATACCAACATCTTTCCGAGATTGACAGAATCTAAATAGGAAAGGAAATAAATCACATGAGTGAGCCCGTGCCCTAGTAGACAAACTGGCAAAGAATCCACATTGTTTTAAAACCATCCAATCTTAGATTTGCTCAATCAAAGCCATATCTTGTCCAAAAATTCACTTCCCCAAACTGAGTGTGGTGGTAACTTAATGAAAAATAGATATGCATCTTTCCCTCCAATGGAAACTAAATGTTGCTAACTGAATTGTATGGCATAGACTCTGGCAACTGTCCTTGACCATCAAAGAATTCCTTGGAAGTGGTCCTTTACCAAGAGAAGGGTAAGTAAAAAGGAAACTGTATTCATATTGCAAACAACCCCAAAACCCTCTAGTTGTGAAAACTTCTATAAGATATTGTCAATAGTCTCCTCACTCCTACACAACAGAAAAAGCATCCACAGTACCCGCTTTACTCAGTCATTCTTTGACAGCTGAACCTTGATACCCACTAGCCATCCCAACACCTTTAGAATCTCAACTTTGTTACACAATTTTTCAAAGCCTCTTTTTTGAGTTCTTCTGAGTTCCGATGTTTTCTTTGAAGGCCTTTCAATCAGATTCTAGTTACTGTTAACATAAGGTCCTACAACATCCTCTCTTTCATTAGCTGGCAGGCCTTCATCTCACAAACAAGCAATAAACAGTGTATTTCAACTGTTGGAAAATATTCCAAGACAATACAAACAACAGAAAATAAGAAGCGTTCATGAAATAAAGATAGAAGTATTAAGTACTAGTTGTGACATCAACATGAAAATATCTTCTTTATTTCTCATGAAAATTGAAAAATTTGTTTATTGTCCCGCAGCACACCCATGCTCTAACACACCATCCCCCCATCCACCTACCCCATCCCTACCCCCGGACTATAGTCTAGCCCCCTAGCTCTACGTGGGGATAGTAAGTAGGTGTGGCACCCTATTGATGATTGAGGGGAAGTAATCTAATAATGGATATTTTTCCAATCTGTTTTTGCTTGTTGCTATTAATAGGTTCTTAGTTGATTTTGTATCTTCTAGCTACTTGTTGTACCTCAGCTTAAAAATTTTGCTACATTTCGACATTTCGAAGAAATGGTCGAAAGTCTTGTTAAAATTGTCAAAAAAGGTCAAAATTGGGAATTCGCATGTCTTGCATGAGAGCCAAAAACTCAAAATTTTCAAAATTTGACAATCTAGATCTGCTCAGAGCGACCTAGTTTACAAAACCCAAACCTTAGTTTTTTAGCCCTAAATTTTAGAAAATTTTGTATTTTTAGAAACTTTCTAAAAATCAAATTTTTTTTGAGTTTTTCTGGGTTTCTTCTAAAACAGATGCTAGCAAAAAAATTTTAAAATAGAAAATTTATAAAAACAAAAAGTTTGGCTTCTAGGGTTCAAATTGATTTTGATAGGCTTAAAATACTTCCTCATCAGGCTAGTCCATTCAAAATCGTCAAAAGATCAGTTTTGCCCTAGTGGGTCTATTATGCTTTGTCATTTTCAGGAGCTCCAAGGTCATTAACGGAGGTTGCTCGACTGCTAGGTGTCAGTTTTGAAGTCTCAAACACTACGCAAATCAAGAAGCTGCAACAGATAATCGAGAAATGAAGAACGAGGAGAGAGTTGAAAATTGCAAAATAAAAACTAACACTACCAAGTAAAGGCGCCCCTACTAACCAAGGGCACCCAGTTTTTCAAGAGGGTAAATGATGGAATTAGGTTTGCTCGTCCCAAGACACCATGTTCATTAATGGAGGTTGCTCGACTGCCAGGTGTCAGATTCGAAGTCTCAAGAACTACGCAGATCAAGAAGTTGCAACAGAGGATCGAGAAACGAAGAACAAGGAGAGTTAAAAATTGCAAAATAAAAACTAACACTGCCAAGTAAAGGCGCCCCTACTAACCAAGGGCGCCCAGCTTTCCAAGGGACTAAATTATGGAATTAGGGTTTGCTCGTCCCAAGACACCATGTTCAAAACCTTCTCAGCTTTGCAATGAATCCATTGGCACAGCCATCAGATCAACTAGTCAACCGGAATTCAAGATTGATCTGAGGAGGCTTGACAAAGTAGCAAAATGCAAATCATGAAAATATTTGAAAATAATCTAAGTCTGGGAACTCTGGGCACCCTGGGTGGCCAGGGGCACGCCCATCCTTTTGGAAGATATAATCCAACAATTAGGGTTTGCAAATATGCTCATTGTCTTCAGGATTTTGCCAGCTTCGCAGTGGATATCAAAAAATTCACTAGATCATTCAATCCGCAGTTTCAGATCGAACGAAGGGCATAACATGAAGTTTGGAGATGTTGGGCGCCCCAGGTAGCCAAGGGCACCCAAGCTTTTGAGTACCTAAATGGATGAATTAGGGTTTGCAGTCTCTAGTAACAGTTCTTCAGGTTTGAAGCAGCTCTCCAACGAAATCAAAAGAAAATTCATCAGAGTTGTAAGTCACCAAATATCAAAGACAGAACAGAGGGAAAAAAATTGTGTAAAATTAAAGAAAGTCAAAAGCAAAGTTGAAAATCTCTGAATAAATTCTAACTCTGGAGAAATTGAGCACCCCAGGTAGCCAAGGGCGCCCAAGCTTTTCACCTCCAAGATTCAACTTTCAAGAAATATCACTCCCACGAGACACCCCTCAGAATCCTCTGAGCTATCCAATGAATCCAACCATTAGGTCGTCGGACCTCCTTATAATCCAAAAATGAGAATTCATCAAAATATCAAAAAGCAAGTATAAAAGTTGAAAATCCAAAAAAAAAAAAGACAAGTTTGGATAATATAGGTGCCCCAGCTGGCCAGGGGTGCCCACATTTTTGACACCCTAAAATAAGTTTTCAGAAGATGTCATCTCCAAAACACCCTCCTCATAATTCATCAAGCTATTCAACGAATCTTACAACTAGTTGATCAGGTCAATCTAACTCCCAAAATTGTGAAATCATCTAAAGGTGAGGAAAACAAACAAAAGTTGAAGAACATCAAAAATGGCTAACACTGGTAAACTTGGGCGCCCCAGGTAGCCAGGGGCACCCAGCATTTTGAGGGGTCAGATGAAGTTTTTATCAGAAGTTGCCAATAGGATAATCTTCTCAAAATCAATCAAGCTATGTGATGGATCATTCTACTAGATCACAGGATTCACTGAGTGTCCAGAAATCAAAGTCCAACTGAGGTCAAAATCAAGCTGAATTTAGGAAAACTCAAGAAAATGGTTGTCCTCCAAAGGGGTGCCCATCATTTCAAGGCACCAAATGCTAGAATTAGGGTTTCATCTCAAGACAACTTTCTCTAAATCTTCTCGGCTCCACAATGAATCCAATAGATGGTCCATCAAACCGATCAGTTAGCTGGAATTGCAGATCAAATAGAGAAGTTTCACCAAAGGCAGAATGCAAATTGTGAAAAATGCCTAAAAATGACAAGTCTAGTGATCATGGGTGCCCCAGGTAGCCAGGGGCACCCAAGATTTTGGGTCATCAAATGAGTGAATTATGGATTGGCACCTCCAGCATGTTTTCTTCAAAATTGAACCAGCTTTCCAATGCATTCATTAGTGAGCCTATCAGAATCACTAGACATCAGATGTTGCAGACTAAACAGTGGCAGAAACAAGTGCAAAACAACAAGTCAAAGTTAACAATTTTCCAAAAATTGACTCTCTGGAGGAAATGGGCACCCCTAGTAGCCAAGGGCACCCAAAATTTTGAGTCCCTGAAATCAGTTTTCAAAAGATACAGCCTCCAAAAAACCCTCAGAATTCATCAAGCTATCCAACAAATCTAATAGCCAATTCATTGAGTCGGTCTAGGTCTTAGAATTACAAATTCATCTGAAGGGCAGGAAACAGTTATAAAATTGAAGAACATAAAAATGGCTATCTCTTGCCAGTAAAGGTGCCCCTAGCCCACCATTTTGAAGGTCCAGATCATTTTTTATCAAAAGCAACCTCTAGGACAATCTTGCCAGATTCAATCAAGCTATGCAATGGATCAATCGGCTAGTTCACAACATTCATCTGGTGTTTGGAATCAAAGATCAAAGGGAGGCATTTTGTCAAGCTAAAACTTGGAAATTTCAAGAAAATGGCTAAGTCTGCCAAGTAAAGGCGCCCAAATTTCAAAGCCTTAGAAAAAGTTTCAAATTTCATCATTCATCATGCAAATAGCATCTACATTCAACGAACCTGCTCAAGATTGGCTTCAAAAGATTTAAAGTTGGAGAATAAAGCGTTTTTATCCTCAAAACCTATTTAAGAAGGCCTTTGCATTCATTATTCACATATATTTTGCAGGTGGCATCCAAAGCATGAGAGGAGGAAATAAAGAATTTTATTCATATCAAGATTTGAAGGCTAAAACGTGTTGTTTTTTCAGAGTTCTTCATATTTTCCATATCAGCTTGCATAGAGGCTTGCATTTTCATGCTTCAAATTTTCGAGGCATTCTTTTTCAAAAGAAGGGGGTCATATTTTTCAATTTCCAACAATCTAGGTCAACTTGGTTTTTGATCTTCTACAACCTTGGAAAACTTTATTTTTCCAAGAAATTGCTTTTTCCACGCTATTTCGAGAAAACCTCAATTTTCTCAAAATCTAATAATCTGGGTCTATTCAGTATGAAATTTCTTACAAAATCCAGATCTTAGTTTTTCAGCTATTTTTCGAAGCTTTGCATGTTGAGGAAAGATCAACTTTTTCAAAAAACTGACAATCTAGGTTGCTTCAAAATATAGTTATCTTCAAACCCATATCTCAATTTTCAGCTTTTTTCAAGCAAAAATTGAACATCTTGCATGTTCTTGAAAGAATTAGTTTTTCTAGTTTTCATCAATCTGGGTCTCTTCAAAACAACATTCTATACAATACCCAGCTCTTAGCTTTTTTCAAGAAAATCCTAAAATTTTAGGGTTTCTACTTTTTCAATCAGCCATCAACATTTTCAAAAAACGGACGATCTAGGTCTCTTTGCAACGCGATTCTACAGAAAACCCATATCTCAGATTATTTTTGAAAAATCTGCCCGTTTGAAGAAGAAAAATCAGCAAGCTATTTTTAGCTTTTGTGCAGAACTTGTCTGAGCATAGTCGAGTTTACAATCAAAATTTGAGTTTTTCAGCATGCAGTATTCTCCCATGGAATTCAAGACCAAGCAACAGATGGGCGGGATTTTTGTAGCCTCAAGCGCACAATGTTGAGTACTTTTGAATACTACCATGAACATAAAACATCATCATCTTAGTCAAAGAACGTGAAAAGGTGCGGTATGAGCAAAAGGACAAGTATTGGAAAAGAGTTGTACAATAGGCTTCTATTGAAAAATCAGAAGTGTCAAAAGTATAAAAGTTGCAGAAGAAATGGAGGAATTTCAGAAGATGGTCAACACAGGGTGTTGTACCCAGAATGATTTTTTGGCATTCTACTTAAATTTAGCTAAATCATGTAAGAATGTCGTCAAAATTATGTTTTAGGTCAAACCAAACATAAGGTTTTTTTGGATTGTTGTCAAGGAACATATGTGTAAATTTTGAAAAATTGAAAATTAGGTTTTCATGCCCCTATTTTTAGGGAAACCCTTGAAAATAGGACCTTTCTAGAAATGATTGAAAATTATTTTGATACGATTAATTGACTTCACGATCACACTGGTCAAGTCAGAATCATCAAAAAACATGTTTTACTCTGGTGGGTCTATTCTTATTTTTCAGGAACAAAGTTAGGAGCTTTGCAACCATTAATGGCAGATTGGCCAGTTTAGGTGCTAAGAGCTAAGCTTCAAAAGCTTCAATGAAGAAGCCATGGAGGAAAAGGTTTAAAAGATGTTGTTTGATGGAGGAGATTCTCAAAACTAAAAATGCCAAAACTTGCGAAACTCTGGAAGAAAGATGCCTTGCTACCAAAGAGAAAATGCAATAAAGGGTCAAAAAGCGCCCCTATTGAAGAAAGGCGCCCTTTTGTATTAAAGGCCAAATGCAGTCATCAGGTCCATCTGAAGTAGTCATCTTCTTCATCTTTTTGTTGGCTATTCAATGCATCGTCAAGCAAGATCCTCTTATTTAGAGATCACCAAAAAACATCAACGAAGTATGGAGATGTTGCAAGCAAGAACATGCAAAATGAAAGTGAGCTTCACAGCAAAAGCGCCCCTGCTGGCCAGGGGCACCCTTCATTTCAAGGCACCTAATGAAATTATCAATAGTTGCTTTATTCAAGGCATTTCTTCAGCTCTCTCTCAGCTTCACAATCAATCCAACAGCACGTTCATAGGACATGTCAAACAGTCAGATGTTGAGATCAAGCAAAAAACGTCAAAGGTGAAGACTGAAAGAACATAAAAATTTGGCGAAGTACCAAGGAAAAAGCGCCCCTACTGAAGAAACGAGCCCAGTCTTTGGAGGATGTAGATGTAGTCATTTGTTCAGTGACCTCCAGGATGACCTTCTCCACTTTGATCAATCTCAACAACGAAACCATCAGCAAAGACATCAGACAACTCATTCATCTGATGATAGAGGTCAAAGTAAGGCAGTTTATAGCATGAATATAATCAGCCAACAAGTCAAAAGTGCCCTTGTTGGCTAGGGGTTGTAATGTCCCCCTCTTAGCAGTGATCTTGGTAATGATCGTTAGCCTATTTTTGAGACCCATAGGCTACTCGGAAGTGGAAATTAAGGTTTCCTGTTCTGGTGGAGGTTGTGTAGCTTCTTTTGAAGATTGCCCTTGGAATTCTGAAGTTCTGTTTGTGGATTATTTATGGGTTTTCAGAGAGATTCGCAATGGTACAGTATGCATGTTGATCTGAGTAACTTCCTGGATTTACTATTTTTAATAAATTCTATTTCTGGCAGTGGTCCTGATAGCAGCAACACATTTGGCTTTCCTCATGGAGCAATTCAGTTGGCAATATTGGAATCAACTCTTGGATGCAGTTTCTGGAGAGATAAGTTATTTTAATTAAAATAATGTTTTATTTTAATTATAACCCCTTGGCCTAGCTTTATGACTTAAGTTGTTTTAAAAAGGGGGACTTTATGGGTGGACGTCTCATCAAGAGGCTTAAGTGAAATATTTACCATTTTATTAAAGTCGACTTGAAGAGAAAAGGGATGCCAATATGAGGAAGTATTAAAATGTTTTAAAAAATTAAGAAAATGCCTTGGAAATGGGACACCAACTTGAGAGTCATGAGTCAACGTTGAATTAGGTTGGCTCCTTGAGTGGGGCGCACCTTCTAGAAGGTTCTAGAGATGCTCGGATAAAATTATAAAAGGGAGTGTTGGGTCTTCATTCTTCATCTTTGGTCTTCAGTATTGTTATGTTGTTGGAATGGTGTCAGACTTGCTTCGAGGGATGCACACCTCCTAGTTGGCTTAACTTCTTGCTTGAGAAATAGCAACTAGTTGAAAATTAGTTATAGTAGAGTTGTTTTGTTTTTTGTAGTTGAGTTACTTGTATTTCAGTCAATTTTACAGCTGTTGGCTTGACTGTGGCTAAACTAGGTTTTTGCTTAGATGTTTGTGAGAGATTTTATTCTGGTTATGGGTAGTTGATGAATGTTATTGGCAGGTTGGAGCGACCCTTTCCTCCAAATTTTAGATTTTATTGTTGAGTATTTATTTTTATAATGCAAAATTGCCCCTCCTTGAGGGTCGTACCATTTTGGAAATGCATTGAATTTCGTGCAAAATAAATATGAGTTATTTGGGGCGGTTTCTTGGTTTCATCTTGGGCGCCATTAGTATTAGAAGCTTTTCCAATTTGTCTCACGTTGTTTGGTTGGGTTTTGAGTGAGATAGTAGCATCTTGGCGAATTTTTGTGTTGCTAATTTTGTACTTTCAGTGCAAGTCTATCAAAATCAGGTTGTTAAATTTGGGTTTGTGAGTTGGGAATTGAGTTTGAAAAGTCAAGATAGGTATAGGAGAGTCTCTCCATTTTATCACAACACTTCATACTTGATCTTGATGACAGGCGATTCTATAATATTATAAGTTGAACAGTAGTACTATCAGCATTCTTGTTGTTTGCTATTTCCCACGATTGTGGAAGAGAGTGGCTTCATCTCAGTCTGTAGCTCAGGTTTCAATTCTTGCATCACCTGCTGAACAAGTGGAAGAGGTCGGTTTTCCACCTATTTACTTAATGTAATGCATTATCTCATCATATTGTTGATCGGCTGAGCCGTCAACATGGTCCCGCTGAATAAGTGGTCGAGTTGCATCTTAAGTTCAATAATGTAGTTTCCATTTCAGTCCTCCCGCTAAATAAGTGGTTGAGCGATTGTATTTCCTTTCTATTACTCTTTCAACAAGTTTTCAGTAATGCTAACGATCCCCTTCCGAGTATGCTCTCAACCTTTCCCGCATTGGGATCTGGGTTGATCAGAGGAAAGGGTTCCCTTCAGTTGGATTGAGTTCTCATTAACGATAACGAGTGAATTGAGTTGTGAAAAAATTGAAAAAAATTGCTGGTATATTTCAGGGGTGTCCTTCGATTTGAAGGACCTAAACGAACCTTCAAGAGCTGAGAAACTAGTCATCCTTTCCAGGACTGAGCTGGTTACCCAACGCACAATCAAGCAAAGCCATCCAACTCATCAATCAATGTTGATGTCAGATCAAATCACAGAGGGTCTAAATGGTGAAAACGAAGAATAGTCATGAAAATTTGACTAAGTTAGAGCTAAAAGCACACCTACTGAAGAAAGGTGCCCTTGAAATTGGAGCCTCAAACTCAAATTTATGACTTGATGATTCCCAAGCTTACCTCTTCAGGATGGTTCCATCTCAACAATAGAATCGTCAGCAGCCGCTACAGATCAACTACACGACTGAGAGCAAGGATCGAACAGAGGCACTTCAGCTTGAAAAATGATAAAAAAAGTGTGTTCAACACCCAAGGACGACGCCTAAAAGGGCAAAGGTGAATTTGTTGAATTGAGTTAAGAGATTTTGGAGGCAAAAGATGCCAAACGTCCCACAATCGGTGGAAAACAGCTTTTAGAACTCCAAATCAGGCTAAATCAGGCCTAAGACATGAGTTGGCGCCCAAACTTGAAGGATTCAAACTTGAATCACTATATATCAACTCTAAGCGTCCCTTTTTAATTATTTCTTTTGTAGGTTGAAGATCAAAACAACAATTTTCTCTCAAGGATGTCTTTTCAAGATCTGGCAAGGGTTTTGGACTGTTCTTCAATATTTTTTGAGGATCAATGGCATAAAGAGATTTATTCTCAGAGGTTGAATCCAAAGATAGATTTTTACAAGGAGGCAGCTAATAACTTGCAATCTACCTCTTGTCTACTTCCTCTCTTCTGTCTTAAATTTCTTGCATGTCATAGAAAACAATAAGCTACCACAGATCTGGCCAACTAGGTATGATCAGCATAATTTTCCAGTAAAACCCATCTCTTCAAATTTTCCAGAAACAAAAAACTTGTTGCCCCTATTTTTAGGGATTTGTCCAAAAAAGTCTCAGAATCAAAAATCTAAGGAACTGGGTTTGTTCAACATTGAAGCACAAACAAAACCCATGTGCGACATTTTTTTTCGAAAAATACTTCTCAATGGGCGCTATTTTTAAGGGTTTTCGGAAATTGTCAAAACAGGGTCATGTGCATAGTTGATCTTTAAGTTTTTTAGAATGCAGTACTCCCAAGTACAATACAAGACCAAAACGGTCTTGTACCATGATTTTTTGAAAATGATAGACACAGACCTACATCAGAAGAACCCAGAGGTCAATTCAAAGGATTTGGAGGGCATGAATCAAATCACACTGCAAAACATAGAAGAGTGTGGAGCTTGTAATTGCTTGCATTAAGCATTACAATCCTACCACACGAGAAATTCGATCAATGGATGGAAGGGTGATCTGCAGCTTGAAACCAAAGGATGTCGAAGCATGTTTTGCTATTCCACCATGCCCGACCAATAAAGTCATATCTATGAAAGAATGCGAAAAGGCATTTGAAGCTTCAAAGGACAGGTGTTTGCAGAAAATGGCAGAATAATGGTTAAAGGTGAAAAAGGCCAGCTTGCCCAAGTTGCTTGGACGAGGAGAATTTTGTGACGAGTATGCAGTGTTGATCACTCTACTCAATAGGATCACTGGACAAGAAGGGGGCAATCAGTTTCAGTCGTGGATGTTCGACATCATTACCAAGATTATCAACAAAAGAGAACATTATGACTGGGCCACCTTGATCAGTGACACGCTCCACCAACAAATTACCAAGTTTCTAGAGGCTCATATATTCCACATGTGTTCCTACCTTGTATACCTGATTGCCTTCCAAGGCGAGTTCAAGACACTAAGCACTGTGGGGACCTTAGGTGTGCAGAAAGTTCATGAATACTTTCTGTGTCTTGAGTTTACTCTACCGGAACGACACTTCAAACGGATAAGTGACCTCTTCATCATGCACATCGTACGAGACCTTGACTATGAGATGCACGTGCGTATATCACCAATAGCCAAGCAGGAAATGGTGGATTGGGCGGATTGGTTCATCCAATTCCCCACCTTCACCTACATATGCGTGTATGGTTACAATGGACACCCCACCATGATGCCATGCTACCCTTCAGATAAGGTAGTATTCATGGAGTTCCTAAGGCAAGTGGTTGAGGTTCACACTCACCTACGCCTGAAGAAGAAGACAGTTGCGAACTTCCCCATTCAGATGGGACTCTATAGATGTAAAACAGCAACCGATGCCAAATTGATGAGCCAAGAAACAATGAGACTCAATCTCAAGTACCTCATTGAGAGAAGGTCATATGATCCAAGAGGCCTTTATGCAACGCATCTTGAGCAACAATCATCACATGATCTTCTATGGAAGATTACTAGGTCAATTGTGACGATGAGTTTGAGGTACGAAGAAGGAACTATAGCCGGCTTAGGCTCTCACAAATTGTTGACTTTATGTCAGAAGACATTGAGGGCCTATTTGATGATGAAGGGGAAGTCATTCTCCCCTCGTTCTTCGTAGATCAAGTGGACTCATAGCCACTCGAAAGAGTGGATTGGTATGCAAAAGAAAACACATTTATAGAGGAGAGAACGAGTAGAGTTGTCAGAAACAGTCAACTCTACCTAGACAACAAGAGGATAAAGAAGGTAGTACTTCCTCGAACAGAGCCGCCACCGGTTCAATCTTCACTACCTTCCATGTCTAGGAAGAATCTCAGGCAAAAGAAATGGAGCAATCCTCCCAAAGGGATGCGGATGTCAGGGCATACATGGGGAAGAGTACAGATTGTTGATGTAAATCAGCAAGAAATACAGGTGGAGACAGCGACCAACTTACCTGAGATGGTAGAGACTGTTGCAGCAGAGCCAATGATTGAGGCAATCGCGACCGAAACAGAGCCCATACTACAAGCAATTGCAACAGATACAATGCTTGTGGTTGAAACATAGTTGCTTGCTTCACCACCATCACAAAAGTCACAAGCCCCCATCGACTTGGATTCTCCACCGCGAGACATCACTACAACATACTCTCATTCATCAAGCATTCAGGGGCCCAACATTCCTCCTTCCAATGAGGCTAGTTGGAATTCCATTTGGATAAAGGGTCTCCTAGGAAGGAAAAGGGATAGGCCATTCTACCAACTTGACTTCACTGAGTTCGATCATGTCCCTGCAGACATGCCAGCAAAGAAATAGAGAAAACAAGTACATGTAGGAAGGAATGTGCATAATGAGTTCATCATAGAGACTGCTGCCCCACCTGAGAACAATGACATACATGATGTAAGGGTTGAAGACTTCGCATTGTTGAAGATCAACCTCGAAAAGACCACTCATCAGGTGGAAGCAAACCTTCTCAGAATTGCCTCAATGAGGGCCCAAGAGAGAATGGCTAAGTATTGCCAAGACAAAATAGCCTTAAATGCTAAAAACTAACAGTTGAGGATGTACATTTCCATCTTGATGCACAACACTCCCAACTTCTCTGCTTTGCCATGAGAATTTCTAGACCTCCTTGTAGAGCAAAACCAACTGATTACTTATGGCAAACACTTGAAAAATCAAGTGGAAGAATTTGTTATCAGAGGATGGTGTATACTAGCAGAAACATACCAGTTGAGAGACGGAGCACATGGACTCCGTTCAAAGATTCAACAATTAGAACAAAAGATAGCAGAGAAGAGGAGATGAGGCCAAGGGATAAAATGACAATCGCAAATTTGCAATTGACATACCAATCAGTTACCACCGCAGAGAACAAGCAACATCTCTTTGCTTGGAAAGAACAACTGCCATACAAAGTAAAAGCCTATGATGTCAATTTTGTGGAACTGATTGACTACAAACATATTGTCACGGGTATTATCAACTTCGCAAGAACGTTGGTAATATCCTTCCCTCACATGTATGGGTTCGAAAGGAACATTTAATGGGAAACCCACATGTATGGGCTTAGAGGGGCCGATTAACATGAGCAGACACCGGTAACACAATTGTTTAATTTTTAATTGAGCAAGAACGGGTAACACAATTGTTTAATATTTAATTGTGATTATAATGGTTTACTGTAAAAAAGTTTCTGGTTGCAGACGCCATAATAAAATATCAAATGACACTTCATCATGGAATGTACAATTTAGTGAGATATACGTATTCAAAATAAAAATAATTTACAAGTTGAAAACACATTCAAATTATTTGAAAAAGACAAGTTTACTAGGACTTGAAAAAAAGCATAAAGACTAATTAAGTCTGTTTGTTTTCAAAAAGACAAGTTTAATCCAACTTGAAAAAGAACATGAGGACAAATTACATCTGATTGTTTCGGTACCATAAACTATTTAATCTATTCGTCATTAAAATCTTTCATTATTTCATTTCAATAGCTCGTTAACTCAATTTAAAGTTTAAGTTCATCCAAACCTAACACTGTTGTCATATAGCTTATAGAACTCCACTTGCAATTCTGAGAAAAGGTAATTATTTCATAAACATAAAAAAGGGTGATCTTTTGGTATCATAAGAACATATACATCAGCTCATACATGAGTTCTGAAGCAACCGCATGTACTTCAGAGTTCAGATCATCCGACAAGAGCAAACATCTATTGAACTGGCATTGTAGATAAAGATTCAAATACCGCTTTCCAGCGGGCTAAGCCTGCTAAGGATGAGAACCTGCAAATGCTAGAATAAAGCTAACCCACACAGATATTCTGACTTACAAAGCAACAAACTCGAGACAGAGGCATTGATGTAGTTGAGGGTAAGTGGGTGAAACAATCCTACTTTATACATTATTGCTGGCTACCCATGAATGAGCAAAAACCTCAAACCTCAAAAACCCATGAATAAGCAAAAACCTCCAACTTGAAAGACCATGTTCATTAATCTAGCGCATTTGGTCCTGCACATGCATTCATGGTAGGGTTCCAAATCCACTGTACCAGATACTTCCTACGAATGCCATGGGCATTGTAGTTAGCTCCAATTTTATCAGTCAGAACTTGACCAGTGAAGGAGCCTCCACCGCCTGTGCCATAAACACCCTCGCAGAGATCTGCTATCTCAGTGGGGGAAGTGGGATCCTCACCAGCATACCACGCATTTATGAGGGGATTGGATGAGAGCTCCGCCAACTCATGAGCGATGACACTGATCATCCCATCTATGCCCACGTCGCCATTAGGAGGAGTGAAGGCCTTCATTCCAGTCATATAAGAGGGTACTGCAAATGGGTATGCACACAGATCAGCACACTGCTTTCCAGAGTTTCCAACCCAAGCATAAGGCAGCGTGTAGCCCACTATGGAGGGGAAAGTGAAGTAATGGAAGCCACACACCGCCCTACAGAAGTCCTGCACTTGCACATCACTGTCGGTCAGGAGGAGATACAGCCCATTTTTAGGGTCAATGGGAAGGGGATTGGGCTTGGCAGTTATGGCATTCTTGATCACCTCCTGAACTGTCAACCTACTGAGGATCTTCCCGTGGGAGTAGCGGTCCTGGTGTTCACTCGCTATAACAACATTTCTGCTGACATTGGCACCAGTCTGGTCAGTGTAGAGCTGCACAGTCCGCCACCACTCGCCCACAGAAGGGCTGCTACCGCTAGAGTTGGAAATGGAGAGGAGAAATTCCCTGATAACCCTCTTTTCCTTGTTGCTCCATCTGCCATACCAGATCACATGGACATTAATAGCAGACGTTAGAACAGGACCCATGTGGTATCTCATTTTCACATAAGTCGATGACCCTTCATTCTTCTTGGAGCTTCCGAACAAAAGGCCAGACTGCTCTTTCACCGTCTGATTGAAATGCTCTGGCCATGGTCTCCATCCTTCAACTGACAACACCAGAAAGACGACAACAAGGGATGTTGTTGCCCAGATACCCATTTCTGAATTGGGTTGGGAATGCAATGGTTAACAATAACATCGGCCACTAGTTATATAACATAACCCTGAACCCTTCTACTCTCATTGGTTATACCCCTTCTACTCTCATTGGTTATACGACCCTAGGGTTGTACGCTGCGTATCCGTGGCCACTTGGAATGAGTGCACCAAAGCATTCATGGTATAGAATCAGGATACGGTGGATAGGAATTAGGGTTTACGAAGGGACGCGGAATCTGGAATGGGTCCCACTTTTCTCCTTTTTGTCCCCGATTCCAAAAAGTTCAGTTGTCTACAGCTGGGCGGCGGTAGTTGAAAGTTGACACAGACAAACACACCTAGTAAAGGAGTCGCTAACTTTTTCCTGAGCTAAACTTTAAAAGGCCCCGAGAAATGCGCTATGTGCACTGTGCCCACTGCCCACTGCCCACTGCCATTACAAGTTATTGCAGATGGTGAATCCATTCATTAGAAGCTTACGTGATGTACTTGCTCCTTTAACGCCAGTCTGCCTCGGGGGGCCTCTCTTGTCATTTTGTCCAGTGCACAGACCCTCAGCTTCTAAAGGAGATTTTTATGTCCTCAACAAAAGCAGTTTTAGAAGTCCGAAACCTTCTATACCACATAGGAACCCTGATCATGGAATAACTGCTCACTGAATTTAATCTAATAATAATATTTAACGTGCACATATTATTATGGCTGGCACCCAATGCATTGGGTACTGTAACCCACTTTCGGTGGAAGTGTACTATAGAGCAGTTCATTCACTTTATACCAACGCGTGATTTTCTCATCGTTCAAATGTTCCAAATTTATTCAGACCCGTGAGAAGTGCGGTAAAACAAGGTGGTTTCTGTGGAAACCTGTTGTAACTAAAGCTGCAAGGTAGAGATAATAAATATGCCTTCACACGAAACAATGGGAGAGCTCTGATAATCATAATTGCATCGGTTATTTTGACAGCAGGATCCAAATCATTTCAGATAACAAGGAGCCCATTTTCAAAGCCAGTCGAAAATTGTGAAGCTATCACAAGTATCTTGGGAATTTTATGACCAAAACGTGTAAACGGTCGTCAATATTAAAGTGAATCCTCGTTTTTCTTACCATGTCTGCCTGTCCTCCAGTAAAGACATGTGCCAAACATTATTATATAGCTTTTCGTCGTTCCAACGTCACTGTCATTTGACGAAGGTGTTGGAGATATTTTGGTGATAGCTACTTGTGAGGGCCCACCGCTAATAGCTGCCTGGCTGGCCTCTGTTGCTGGGAATCCGATTTTTCCATGAGATTCGGACAATGAAGAAATTGTATACTTAGCTATGGATACACTGAATTTGCCAAAAATAGATCCCGTTATAGCAAATTCGCCTAACGGCCTGGAGATGTCGCGTTATAGCAAAAATTATGTACCGCAGCTGGAACAAAAATATCTAGGTACGTTGTGTTATAACAGAACTATTTTTAATGCTTTGAAAAATGTGTATATGTCACATTAGTTTTAGAGGGTGAAATCTGTTAAAAAATGTTTACATAAAAGAGTGGTATTGTTATTGCTTGGTTTCCTTTAAAAAGGTTTTGAAGGTAAATATGGTGTTTCGATGTGTGTTTTGATTTGTTATTTTATTATACTAGTATTGTCAGGGTTAGATAGAAAAATATAAGAATATCTTGTTCATTTCTTTTTAGTCACGGCATCTAGACTTTCGGTGATAAATCTCAAATTGTAGGAAGAAGAACATAAGACATTAGAAACAATATTCTGGTCACCGAGGTTTTAATAAAAAGAAAAGAATATATAATTAAGGAGAAAAATGGTAGAAATATTCAATGCCTCCATATTACCACTTTAGTCTAGCAATGGTGTTATTAAGACTTCCCATATACTACCATCACCATATGAGTCCTACACAGCCCTGTTAAACATTTTGAATGAGTTTTAGACAAATTTTTGCAGCCTTTTAAACTTTCTAGAGAACCATGGTGCATTTAACAGATAACAACATAATTGTATTAGAATGAAATAAAATAGAACAAATAAATGATCAAAGCGACATATATATTTGAAAAATAAGACTCACTAAAACCATGGCAAGTGACTTACCTCAAGATTTTGTTCAAATTGTGTCGTCTATCAATGATGTTGAAAGATAGGGAAATTCAAAATGCAAAATAGTTAAGACCAAGTAGAAACCACTCTACCTAAGATCTAAGCCCAAATCCCAAATCCAAACAAGAGAGCACAAATGATAAAAAAGAGCAAACAAGAATGAAAGCATAAAATAAAACTCCCCTATCATAGTTGATTATTTCCCTTGCTTCTCCTCCATTATTTCTCAAGTTGCAAAGCTTTGCCCTCAATTTTTGAAGTGTTTGAATACCTGCAAATGACAATAATAAGATAGCAAGAACTTTGGAGAATGTGGTTGTAAAGCCAAAATGAAAGACAAAGCCTTTTTTTTATTAAAAAAACTTCTAAAATGGATGGACAAAATTAAGCCTCTAGAAGAATTCAAGATCAACAGTGGAGGATTCATGCACCACAAAGTAGTGGGCTAGGGAAAGCTATGAACGGACGGTCAAGATGTTTTGGAGACCAGAGGCAATCAACGGACCAGATTCAAAAAAAAAAAAGTGGAGGGAAGATAGCGGAGGAATCAAATATTAATTTTTAATTCATGGAGAAGCATGTGAGGGATTTATTTGAGATAATAAAGGAAATGGATATTTAATTTAAAATGATTATGTAACCATTAAATTAAATATATAGAGGAAATGTGAAAGAGGAATTAAATAATTAAATTAGATTAATTATTTAATAGTGAAAGAGTGGTAAAGGGGGAGTTAAATAATTCCAATAATTATTTAACTATAGAAGGACAAAAAAGATTAATGAATAGCTAAATAATTAAAAATAATTATTTAGCTATAGATGAACAATGAAGAGCAAATAATTAAATGAAAATTTATTTAATTATAAAAGAAAAAGAGAATGCTAGTGACATAATTAAATAAATATTAATTTATTTCATTAATCAAAAGAAGAATAAAGAAAGAGAATGTGAATTAATTAAATCATTAAAATTATTTAATTAATAGAAGAATGTGATTAAAGAGAAATAATTAAATAATTAAAATTATTTAACTAAACAGGGGTGAAGAAAGAATGATGCGAAAAAATGATACTCGCAGACCAAGACATTTTTCAATGTTTACATTTTTCCCCTCTTTGGCATAATATGATTTGAGCATTGTGTCAAAGAATAATTAAGAAAATATTTTTCAAATCATGCCCCAGTATGCCCTGATGAAGGCGAGATAAACCTATACCCCTTCTGAATTTTTTTCATTTTTTTTTTAAATTGAGAAATTATTTTGAAAAACCATTTTGATGCATTGATAGGAGAATAATTCAACTTGTGAGTCATCAGGATGATTGTGGAAAGGAAAAGCAAGAGCACGAAGAAGGTGGATGTTAGTATGGAGAAGACATATGTCAACGTGGAGTTAGTCAAATGAAAAGGGATGGACATTCTTGCTTAATAGATGTCAACTTGCATGTTTATCATCATTGGGTGTCAAAATTGTAGCAAATGGAGCACAAACACCATGGTATGACGTAGACCAAGGTGTGCAATGTTACCAATTGCAAAAGACAAATAGTCAAAAAAATAAGGAATGCCATGACTCATACTAAAGACCCAATTGCCCCAGTCTTTTTTTCATGACAAACCACAAACAACAATAAAAAAAGAGATCATGATCCATCATCGCCCCTATAAATCCTTTGTGGGAAATCCTCATGGTAGCTAGTAACATGACCAAAGCCCAATCAAAAAGATAAGACCGACTAGACCAACAAAGTCAACAGTCATTTAGATTAGTTGCCGGAGTTTATTTGAGGATGAGATTGGTGAGGTTGATTGATGAACTGACATATTGATAGGTTTGATTGATTGATAAGGTTGATCGATTGACCGATTGTTTGACCTGTTAGATTGATTGATAAGATTGATTAAATGACCAAGATCGATTGACCAGAGTTGAGTGACTAATAAGATCGACCAATTGACAAGATTGATTGATTAATTGACCAAACTAATCGATTGGTAGGTTTGACCAATTGACAAGATTGATTGACCATGCCTAGCTTTAGGAAAGACATATCCTATATAAGTTAAATGACAAGGTTGACAAATGACCAACACACTAATTCAAGAAAGATGTATCCTAAATAGGACAAAATGATAAAGACCAATGACCTGACAAGCATTAATGATTAGGCAATTGACCAATTTGGATTGAAGACCAGTTGGATAGTTGATATGATGATTCAAGATTTGGTTTAGATGTTTTCTCAAGGTATTTGATTCATTGTGTTAAGGATGACGAACAACTCGACAAACCCTAAAGGACTGACCTAGGGCCTCGGGAGCTCATCGATTGATGGCCTTGCCTATGTTATACACATAGAGACCTCGTAGTTCCACTGACTTAGACCAAAAATGACTCAATACTATGACGCAAATCACGATTGATTCGAATCAACAAAGCCCTAAGGGGCTAAACTAGTGCTTTGGGGCTCATTGAAAGATGACCTTGTGTACGTAGAAATGTGCAAAGACAATGTAGTTTGACCATACTTGGACTGACACAAACTCCAACTCTATTTTTGGGGTTTTGATGTTTTCTAATTATTTTGGATTTTGATGTTTTCTATTTTTTTGGGATTTTGATGTTTTCTATTTTGTTTTGGTTATTTTGATGTTTTTTATTTTTTTTGGATTTTGATGGTTTTTAAAAGCTAAAACTATGTGTAGGATCTTGTGAAGACGTAAGTCGAAGAATTGCCCCCAGCTGGGTATAAGACCAACTTATTATGCGTGAGAGGATTGATGGATGCAAAATATGGTCATGAAAGGTAGAGAACACCAAATTCCAATGGTTCTTAGGGCATGAGAAGGATGACAAAGCTTTATTATGGGCAAATGATATGTGTGAGAATGTGAATGAAAGATGGGAATCCAAATAGAGTGATAGTAGATGGAGGAGCATAGACTGACTACACATGGCGCCTGTTTTCTAGGTTTTCACCATGGTACTTATCCAAAGCACAACTGAAGTGGTTTTCACTTTTGGAAAAATTATTTCTTTTTACTATTTTTTTTATTTTTTTGTATTTTTTCACTTTTTTTTATCTTTTGTATTTTTTATTTATTTTTTTTTTTGAATTTTGGTTGGATTTTTTAAAAGCTATGTGTAATACCGAATAAGATGCATGTTTTTGATGGGCTCGGGTAATGGTTCACCTTCAGAAGTAGACAACTGATAAGCACCATACCCATATGCTACTATGATAATGTAGGGACCCAACCAATTGGGCTCATATTTGGATGACCATGTCAGACGAAAGGATCTAATTTGAATACAGGGTGTGAATGATGGATATGGAGGATGATTCATGTGGCAGACAAAGGGAGATAGGGTATGATTCCTAACGTACACACTACATGGGCCATCAGGCTTCACATGAAAAGGCGTTTGGGCAGTTAGTGAGTTATAACACATGAAGGGGTTGTCGTTAAAGATCCATAGAAGAACATCACCAAGGAAGATGGAATAGTATGATGGTTGTGTGGATATATGGATGGACTTGATAGAATGTATGGATTGGCCGAATAGGATTAAAATTGAGACTTTGGATCAACAAGCTCTTCTTTTGACATTCTACTTTGATAGATGCCCCCTGTTATTTTTTATGAAGAGGCATAATTGGAGATCAATGTTTTCTTACTTTCATTATTTTGATAGATGCCCCCAATTATTCTTAGTGAGGATGCATAATTTTTCTTACTTTCATTCTTGACTTTTATTTTTATTTTGTATTAATCCCATAGCTTTTGGTTTTGACTAAAGGACTTTTCTTGATCTTTCTTTCTTTGCATTCTTTCTTTTGATTTTGTATCTCCATTTGTAAAAGGCACTTTCACCTTTGATTCTTGAGCTATATCCTTGTTATTTTCATGAGGTGATACTTGTTGATCCATGTCTATGAGGTGGATGGATGTGGGTGGGATGGGTGAGTTAGACGAGATGGTAGGAATGTGGGATTCATGAAAAAGCTCGACAATGCACTCACTAGATTCTTCGGGACTATCCTTTTCAATACTATTAACATCAAAGGAAGCTTGCACATCCTTAAAGATTTGGAAAGAAGACTCAATATAGGAAATAGTAGGGGATGCATACCCTAACTCAATATGGTCAAAACAGACAGATGATGGTTCAGAAGATGGAGTGGAAGGAAAATAATCATCTGATGGAGAGGGATGATCATGAACATTCTCAATAGGATCATGAGCGGATATGGTGAAGACAAAGGTATAATCGGGATCCCAAAAGGTTTTGATCCATGCATGGCCATCTAAAATTGACTCAACATCCTTCTTAAGAGTCTGGATATCCTTAGCAGCATTAACATTTTCTCCTGTGGATGACTTCTCAACACAAAATGAACTATCCATACGATACTCTCCACACCTCGTATCATGGATTTGGACCTTGGTTTTGGAAGGTGTAGTGAATGGAGTGGATGATTTGACCAAGGAAGATAGATCAATGTAATGTGACGAGGTGGATGATGAAGCTTCTTGATTAAAAAACACTTTAAATTTTGTGGTCTCTCTTAGATTATTACAGTATTGGAAGGGATCAGGATCACCTGGTATAGTAATTTTGATGCCATCGTAGGGAAACTTTAGGCATTAGTGATAGGTGGAAGGTACAACTCTCATGGCATGAATCCATGAGTGACCTAGGAGAAGATTGTAGGGAAAGTCCAAATCCAGGGCATGGAACATTGTATTCTGAATAGTGGGGCCAACCCTTGCAAGAAGAGTAATTAATACTCAAACAAGCACTCAACATCATCATAAGCCTTGATAAAAAAATTCTTAGATCAATCTATGCAAGCTTCAGAGTACCCCAATGCTTTCACAAATTTTAGGGTGCATATATTCATACTCACTCCACCATCTACCAAGACTCGTTTGATTTTATGTTTATTAATGAAAACTTCAAGGTGTAGTGGATCATTATGATTTGGTTTTTGTGTGGAAAGGTCTTGTTTGGAAAAGGTGATATGGTGTGGTGTAGCTATAGATCCTATCATGGCCTAAAATCGGCTAACATTTAGGTCATAAGGGATGAATTTATTTTGCAAGGCTTTGTCTATAATGGCCCTATGCTCTAGGGAAATTCAAACTAGCTCAAGAATACACATCTGTGCGGGCGTCTTTCCTAGATGATCAAGGAGATTGTATTAACTTTTAGGTTGTGGATTGGAGGTAGCCCCTTGAAGGGTTACCTTTCCTTTGCAAGTGGTAATGACACATTCTAAACTTTTATTATTAATGGTAATGGTGGAAACATGAGTATCAAAGGCTTGAATGCAATTAATGATAGTATTGTAGTCATGTGAAACATTGGTATAATTAGCATTATTGTTACCTGAACTGGAGGCCTTCCCTTTTCCATGGTCTTACAAGGGAGTTTTGAATATGGTATGATCAACATTGGTTTTAGGTTGTGAGTTATCTACTAAAATGTCTCCTTGTTTAAGAAGGTCCTTAATGCAATTTTTGAGTGTCCAACAAGATGATGTTTTATGTCATTTTCTGTGGTGATATTCATAGTATTCATTTTCATTCCACCAATTAGGTTTGACCAATGTGGGCTCATAATTCTTGATGTTTGGAAGTTGAATGACATTGGATTGTAAAATTTTCTTTAGAACCGATTCAATAGGTTCACCCAAGGGAGTGTATGTTCTCTTAGTGCATGGAGGTCCTCTATGTTGTTGGTTATTTGGGACTACATTCAATGTTTGATCTTGATTTTGTGTTTGGGTATTTCATGTGCTTGATGTGGAGGGACCTTTAATGTAAATGGTAGGGTGACATTTTTTTACCACTTTTTCATCAACAACTCCATCATTAGTGACATTCTTGTTTCAAGACCAAAACTCTCCTTTATCTTTATTAGCTTTTGGGGTTTCTTTGGAAACTTTGACTAGTCCTTTTGCCACGAGAGCTTTCTCAATAAAGACACCTTTTTCAAAGATATCCTCAAAATTTGTGCAGCATTGTATTTAAAGTTGAGTCATTAATTATGCATTAAGGTTTTCCACAATCATGGGGACTAATTGTTTCTCAAGTATGTGGCAAGGGCACTTGCTAGCCATACTTCACCATCGTTGGTAGAATGATGTGAGTGACTCTCCCTCATCTTACTTAGTTGTGCACAATTTTGTGAGGGTCATGTCACCTTCTATATTGTAGGCAAAGTGATTAATGAATCTATCAACCAAGTCACCCTATGTCTAAATCTCTGGAGGAAGGTGCGCAAACCAATCTAGAGCCTATCCTGCAAGACTTTGTGGAAATAGTCTCATCATATATGTGGGCTCATATGCAATGTCCATACATGCCATGTTAAATTCTCGTATATATTCCACTAGATCCCCTTTTCCTTTGTATTTGGTAAGAGTTGGTGGAGTGAAATGAGGTGGAAAAGGTGGAATGCATAGATTTGTGTCAAATAGATAAGGACACAATTCCTCTAGAGAATGTCTTCTTAGTTGTCCCCAATTGCATGTTTGTCATTTGTTGTTGCATTGCTTGTATTTGTTTCATTAAGGTGTCTGCAAGAGATGGTGTTTCATTTGATTGATTTTGTATGATGACATTAGTGTCAAATGTTGGATTTGGAGTGGCATGTTGTTGTATGGGACCTTGTTGGTATTGATGTGTGAATGTTGTATTGGTGTTGGTATGATTTGAAATGAAATTGGTATTTTGATTTGTCCCAAAAGTCATGTTTTTGTTTGGTGTGGCATTTTGAAATTGTGGTGTTGGACCTTGATTAGTACTTTGGAATTGAAATGGACCTTGGTTTGTATTTTGAAATGATGGTGTAGAACCTTGATTTGTGTTTTGAAATCGAGGTGTAGGACCTTGATTTGTGTTTTGAAAATATGGTGTAGGACCTTGATTTATGTTTTTCCTTAATTTGTATTTTGGAATTGAGGTGTAGGACCTTGATTTGTGTTTTGAAATTGAGGTGTAGGACCTTGATTTATGTTTTTAAATTGATTTGGCACCTTACATAAAACAATATGGATCCTCCTTGATTTTGAGGTGTGGGACCTTGATTTGTGTGCTGGAATAGAGGATTTGTGAATGTCATACCCATGGGATTTGATGATGAAGCATCAAATGTAAAAGTTTTTCCTTGTGTTGTGGCATGAGTTCTCTTTTTTCCAAATGTTGATGAATTAGGAATGTGTACGTTTGTTTCCATGTGTGTTGTTGTCCCAAGTGGTAGGCTAGTGAACATTTGGTGTGAGGATGACATTCCTAATGAAGATGTGTTTTGGGTGAAACCTTAGTTTAGTCCTTGTGTAACTCCCTCTACAAGTGTATAAACATCATAGCCTTAAGGAAGTTGGGCACCTTTTTCATCTAGTGCATAAAATATATATTTTTGATCAGCACTAACAAGCTCATCTACAATGTGTATAATCCTTGGATCTTGGGAGGCTCTTTCAATTTCTTCTAGAGTTAAGCATTTTCTGAATTATATTAAGCCAAGGTTATCAAATGTGTTAGGTGATTCTCTTTGTGGTGTCTCTCTTTGTGATGGTGAAGATTGATTTGAACTTGATCCAAGGTTTGTGCCATGAGGGGGACTAGAAAAGAGGTAATTTGAGGAATCCATGTCCTTTCTTTTTTCTCATGATCTTGTTTCAACCATATAAGACTTGCAAGTTGAATATGATAATGCAAGGATGAAAAGTGGAATATGAGACTAAGCTATTTTTTTTGAACTTTTTGGATTTTTGAGGATATGAGGATGATAATGCACCTAAGACTAAGGTTTGGGATTCAATGATGATAATGACCTTATGACCAAAGGATATGGTATGAAAAGGAAGCTAAATGAGACTAAGGGATGTCAAATGATACTAATGATATGGACCTTAAGATCTAAAAAAAAGGATGCTAACAAAGATATGTTGATCCAAGATTACAAACCAAATTGTTATTGAAATTTATGAGGACCAATATTTGAGAGATTGTGATAAGATGAGTCTAAACTAAGACACAAGTTTGAGACCCAATTTTGTCAATGACAAAGATGATAATGGTGATTGATAGGTTGAAAGATAAAGATCAATGAAATTTTGAATAAGCAACCATGAATTGTCCAAAGGCTTGATAAGCTTCCTATGACCGAAATCTAAAATGTATGTGCAACCTAAGCCAAACCTAATATTAACTATGCTAGGCAAGGATGGATAATGTCACCTAAATGTGATGCAATCCTAAATGAAAATGATGTAAATGGACTGATCAGGTTTTGCAAGTCTAATGTTTAGATGATAAGATCACTATTAAGATGATTAAGATCAATATTGGACAAGTATTTTATGAAATTCTAATAATCAGGCAATTATTGTTCATTATTTTTGCAAGTGTGGTGAACTGTGTCCTAGTTTCAAGTTTAATGATCTCAAATGGTTTTTATTTTTGGAAAATGTGGAAATGTGACCGAAGACACTCTGAAAACACATAAAACACTCTAAAGATAGATTTGCTTGTTGACTTTGTGAAAGTTTTGGTATGCGCATGTGTATGTTTAGAGGTTATTCACCCCAATTTACATTGGTATAAACAAATCGAAAACAATCAAGCATTGCCTATCCCTAATGTCAATGTCCAATGGCCGACACTCAAGCCCACAACTTGGAATCTCCTTCAAAAAAGGTAGGCACCCCTAACACTTTGTCTTTGTGAGAGTGGATGGATAGGGGTCTCCTGAAATGGAAGGATAGCCCAAATCACCCTCTCCCCGAAAAGTTACAAGTAAAACAAGTAACTTATGCTCTGTCGAGGATTTTCACGTCAACTCAAGGGATCCATATGGTGAGTAACTTTCAGGGTGTGGTGCTACACCCTTGTACTGAGAGTGATGCCAAGATAAGTCAAGCAATAAGGGTGGTTACTAAAATGGTGTCTAGTCACAACTCGGGAACTTACTACTGTGTGAGCGTCTGACAAACCACTTAAGGCTTTAACCAATCCCACTAGTGGTACTAAAAATACCTCACATAAATGACATGAGTAGCTTGCACTTTAGAAATGGCATTGTACAACGATAACAAATGGTAGTTTTTACTTGGCTTTCACCTAAGACATTTTATATACCAGCTCAAGGGAAAAACCGGTTTGGGTCGCCTTCGAGTTATCCATACAAATGTGTCTCTTAGGCAGACCCAGCTAAAAAGAAAAATAAGATGCAATTATTTCTCCTCACCCAAGATCACACAAAGCGCAAGGGGAGAGGATACTCTCACTACACCTTATGGGATCTACTACAAATAATGTGCAAGTGCACCAGACATGGTAGGAAATCATTCATTAATTAGCCCAAATTTAAATGGCCTACTTAAGAAAACACTCAAATGCAAGTTGTGGTTCTTTTTATCCCAATGAGTGTAATATGCAAAGTTGTTATTCATTCTAAATTGAATGAGTGTAGAAATGTAGTTTGTTGTTCATTTTAAACCCCACGAATGTATAAATGCAATTTTTTCTTCATTTTAGATCTCATGAATGTAAAAATGCTGATTTTTGTTCATTTTAGATCCCCATGAATGTAAAAATGTATATGTTGTTCATTTTAGATCCCCATGATGTGTGATATGCATTTTGTGGTTCATTTTAAGCCCATGAATGTAAGATGCAATTTGTGGTTTATTTTAGGCCCATGAAGTGTGAGTTAAAAGAAAACAAAATTAATCCTATTTTATCAAAGAAAAGAAAAAACCCTACGAAACCACAAGTTAAATCTCTCCAAAAATAAAAGCCACACGCTGCAAACAAAAGATTAGTATCACCAAAAAAAAAGTAGTGATAACAACAAATTAAAAATAGAAATAATTTTTTCAAATATTAATGAAATTGAAATCCATAAAACATTGTGGAAAGCTAAGACTCATACCTACAAAACCCAAAAACCTTTCTGCAAAATTCCGCACAAAAAAAATGTTATAGACAAAAGAAAACATGGATTTAAAGAGGTCAACAACTGAAATTTTAAAAAAAGAGCAGTGGAATTAAAACATCCATAACTTTCCCAAATATAAATGAAATTTAAAACCATAAAATTATGTGGAAAGCTAAAAGTGAGATCTACAAAACCCAAAAATTATTTTATAAAATTCTATAAGTTCATTTTTTTTTATGATCAAAGGAATATGATGAGTTTTATATAAATTCCTGGTTGTAACCTACAAAACTCTTTTAAAACACTTAGAATATTAGTTCACGTCGAGTTTACCAATGTAAGATTGGGTTAAACTCAAATCCAATGGTAAAGACCAAGTAGCAACCACAACTACCTATAATCTAAACAAGAAAGCACAAACAAAATGGAGAGCAAAACGAAATAGAAAACTAATCTAAACTCCCCATAATGAAGCTAATTCCCTTCCTTGCTCTTCCTCCATTCTTCTTGAGTTTATAATTTTTTCCTCTGCTTCGAAGTATTTGAATACTTGCAAGTGACAATAGGATAGCAAGAACTTAGGAGAATGTGGTTGTAAAGCCAAAATGAAGGAGAAAGCCTTCTTTTATAGAAAAGCTTCTCAAATGGAAAAGCAAGATTAAACATCTAGAAGATGCCAAGATCAATGGTGGAGGATTCATGCACCACAAAGTAGTGGGCTAGGGGCGGCTATGAAGGAACGGTCGAGATTCTTTACCAGAGACAATCAACATACCAGATTCAAAAAGAGAAAGTAGAGGGAAGGTAGTGGAAGAATCAAATATTAATTTTTAATTCATGGAGAAGTATGTGAGGGATTAAATAATCATTTGGATTATTTATTTGAGAGAATAAGGAAAATGGATATTTAATTTAAAATGATTGTGCAACCATTAAATTAAATATAGAGGAAATGGGAAAGAGGAATTAAATAATTAAATTAGATTAATTATTTAATAGTGGAAGAGTGGTAAAAGGGGAGTTAAATAATTCCAATAATTATTTAACTATAGAAGGACATAAAAGATTAATGAATAGCTAATAATTAAAAATAATTATTTAACTATAGATAAATAATGAAGAGTGAATAATTAAATGAAAATTTATATATTTATAGAAAGAAAGAGAATGTTAGTGACATAATTAAATAAATATTAATTTATTTAATTAATCAAAGGAAGAATAAAGAAAGGGAATGTGAATTAATTAAATAATTAAAATTATTTAATTAATAGAAGAATGTGATTAAAGAGAAATAATTAAATAATTAAAATTATTTAACTAAATGGGGGAGAAGAAAGAATGATGCAAAAAAATGGCGCTCGCAGACTAAGAAATTTTTTAGTGTCTACAAATGTCGATGAGAAAAAAATGGGTAGAGTTTGTAGGAAATTTTGAAGAAGCCCTATCACAACAAATTTTTTTTTAAAATTAGAAGAACCAAAACCAATCTCCCTACAGCTACTGCTTCAGTGTATATAATCTTATGTTTGAACAATGGTGTTTCTATAATTCTTGCAATGTACACATATTACATGACAACAACAAAACAAAAAAAATAAGAGATTTTGGGTGTTACAAAATCATTAGAATTCGATCTCTAAAGCTACTAAACAAGAATTGAAAATCCTGAAATGAGGTTACAATTGTTACCTATAAATCAATAAATAAAGAGGATGCCCAGGAGCCCAACCAGCATAGACATCAAGTGGCAATCCATTAGAAAGAAGATTAGGTAGGACATTGAACAGTGCCGCCATGTTAGAGTGACTTACCTCAAGATTTTGTAAAAAAACTATCATTTTGTTAATAATGTCGATGAGAAAAAAATGGGTAGAGGTTTGCAAGAAATTTTCTATGGAACCCTACCAACGCAAAAAAATTCTTAAAAATAAGATGAGCCAAAATCGGTCTCCCTACAATAAACAAAAAGTGGAAAATATCAAGGTTGTAGGGTTAGATAAGATTTCACCCATCCAACTGAAATTTGATTTGATTTGAAGATTCAATATTAAATGTGAATTAGATTTTGTTTTGAGATGAGAAGCAAGGAATGTTTAACTTGTCAATGACAACCACCACCAAACTATAAACAATGACCTGAAAATTGTTTAGCAACAACCTGTTTCTGGTGTGAGACTTGTTTCAGCTAAAAGTTTACTCTATATATAGCATATCATCTTATTAGTATAGATATTGGAAGATAATTTTTTGAATTAAGTTCTATATTCTTTTCTCATCAATATTTTGGATCATATTTTCTAAATAATCCCTTATAAAGATGTAGGGAGAGAGGATAATAGAATGTAAAAATAATAGATTTTAGACCATGATCAACTAAATAGAGAAGTGGTAACCAAGAGACCACAATTAATAGAATAAGAAACAATAAAAAAAACATTTTTAACAAGAGAAGATAAGTATAGATATATTGAATACATATATTTAGAACACTTTGAAACATATCAAAATTATCTTATTTATTTGAGAGTTGTTTTATTTTACTTTAGAATTGTCTTATTTATTACAATATGTATTTGGACACATAAAATTTTGTTTTTACTTTAGAACTATTTTATTTTTTGAAACAACAGAAATAGGAAGAGAGAGGATTTCTATCCTTGAAGAGATAGGGCTCCTCCTATTTCGCTCAAGTTTCACTCAAGGAAACCTTAGAGATCTCAATCCAAGGATGTAAAGGGGAAAGAGATCTACAATAGGGATGTCCTAGGGTCTGATTACTGACTAAGGAGGGGTTCACCACCAAGCTATGGCTTGGAAATACTAGAGAAATGCAATACCTAATATTTAAACCTAATGCAATACAAAACTTCACTATATGACCTAAAAATGCATGTAAATCAAAATAAAAAACTGAGAAATCAGAGGTGTGCACCTAGGAATCTAAAGAGGCTTAAATGAAGACTTGAAATTCTAAAAACAATGAAACTAATGTCTACTAGGACTCATATGCTAGTCTGGGTGATTTAGTCTCAAATTAGGGTTTTTGGGCAGGAACAAAAATCTGGCAGAGATATGTCTGGAACTCCTGAAAATTGCAAATTTCACTGTACTGGGACTCATATGCCAGAAGTGGTGTATCACTCCAGTTAGTTATTTTTGGAAGTTCAAAGTCTGAATTTCCTCTTCAATCTCTACTCTGACTTCTCCACTTGATTTTTAGGTCTGAATATCTAATTTGCAACCTGTAGATATCTTTTTGTGATCTCCAAAGCAAGGTGACAACTTTGACAACTTTCTCTAAACTTGCTCTTCAATATATCTTCAACCTAGATCTGCAAATCACACACTAAAGAGGGGAAATGTTGTTTTGTTAGTGGAAAGGGGTTTGCCTTGGTCAAACCTTGTTTTGGTATTCAAACCTCATAATGAAATCAAGTAGGATAAAGGAATGATGAATGAACAAAATGTAATGTTGCAACTCATCAAACCCTAGCAATAAAGTGTTGAAAACATGTATGAAGTGGCTCCAATGGCTGTAGATCTTGACTCTTGCTTGAATGTTGAAGATCTTGACTTGAATGCTAGCTTGAATCATAAAGCCCTACATCAAAATTGTTAGCTCAAAAACAAACATGATGCATGATGACTTTGGCATGATGCTTGATACTTGAATTATGCTCCAAAACACTTGATAATCAGCTCTTGAAGGCTCTTGAATTCTCTTGTGAATGCTTGAATTCTCTTGTGAACTCAAATTTTCTATAAGGATTCTCATTCAACTTGCTAGGTGTAAAATGTGTGAAATAACCTTGTATTTATATTTGTTTACGCTAAATTTCTCAAAATTACAATACTACAAGTTGACATCAGATCTAGGAGGATAAAATCCCACCAAAAATTTGAATTAAATTTGATTTTGGGCCACACAGGACTCATACGCCAGAAGTGGAATATGAGTCCCATTAGACATTAATTATGGGATGCATTTTCAAAATTTCTTAGATTCATGTGAAATTAGGATCGGGGCCCCAAAACCTAGGTGGGACCCATATGACCAAGGTGGCGTATGAGTCCCTGATCACTAAACGAGGGCCACACAACCTAAAAATACATGAATTATGATTGGATGCTAGTTTATGTCAGGATTGTCGTCGAAAAGATGCATTAATTAAGGCTTGTGAATGTAAAATAAGGCCAAATAAGGCATAAAGAAGCCCAATTAATAATAAAACCCTTAGAAAAGTGTGAAAGTGTGGAACAAAACTTTATAACACCTTGCACGAGGTATAATTAAGTTCATTTATCTCACAAGGGCCCTAGACCTAATGTGAATGTGTCAAACACATTACAACACTAAATTGAGGCAACATTATGCTTAATTTAACAAGGAGCGCCCAAACAAGCAAGGAAAAGTAGAGGGAGACTTTTTTCGTTGCCACATTTTCAAATATTTGTTAGTTGTATTTTGGTTTTTAAATAGATTATCACAACATGATGTGATGTGATTTGTCATCACTATAGAACACCTCTTGACATTAACTAGTTTTTTATTGTGTAACTTATTCAATGTAGTTCTTGTATTAAGTTTATTAGAAATGTTCTAAAATTTTATATTAAAGTTTGATTGTTTGTTACTTGGAAAAATGCAAACAAAGAAATGTCATTAATTTCCTAATATGAGTTGAATTGCTTTTTGCTTGCTTGTTCTTTGGGAGTTTTATTTTTTACTTATTATTTAGGAGCCAAGAAAGAATTTTAATTTTTGCTAGCTTGTTGCTTATTGGCCTTGAAATAATCTTTATTGTAAGATCTTTGCCTAAGTGAATGTGTTGGTTGCAAACAAATGTCTCAAATAGAAGAAAAAATTGAGGGTCTTCATAGTATTAAGAATGTCAACTATCTTTCCATGATATGTTATGGGTCACATGCAATGAGAGCTTTTTACAAAAACATGTTTTTTTATGAACTTAGTAATTTAGACAAATGTTTAACTTGAAATCTAAGGATCTTCAAGTTTTTGAAGATGAAAAATTTTGTTCCTTGAAAGCAATTATGAATATTTTTCTAGGTCTCAAAATAATAGGTCCACAATCCTAGAACTTTGTCTCACCTTCAGAGGTAAAAGGTTGTCTTCAAGAAGGTAAAAGGGGATTTCATCAATAGATTAAGGATGATTGTAGACTTACAATGAAAGTGGGCAATATCTCCTTCTCTTTGGACTTAGCTCAAATTTGGGAGGGTGTTCCTAGAGGTATCCTTAATAATTTTGTAAATCAAATAACATATGACATGAATATAATAAACACCAACTATATCCAACTATACACTTGACCCAAAATTCTATCACTAGATCAAGTGTGACTAGCTACATATGACCTCTATAGAACTAATGGCACACCTTGCGCATGCACCTACAAATATCTTCATTTTAATCCATAAAGGTAGCTTCAATTGTCATTTTACATAGTGGCAAGGTGAAACATACATTAAGTTGCAAGGTGCAAGGTTTCAATTGTCAGTTTAGATTATCTAATGATTTCACTATTTAAGGTTTACTTATAATTTATCCCCAATTTGTAACACAATACTAAATCAACATCCAAAAACCTAATCTAAACTTATAATTAACTACAATGGATGTGATTAAATGATAGATTAATTGACTCCTTACCAATACAAATTGGTACCTACTCCATTGGGCAATAGTCATGAACAACGAATAGAAAGGAGATAAAATGTGTATAGTATCAATAGAAATTGGATTTGCATTCACCTACACTCATATATTTACATTAGATGCAATGGACATGCTTAATAATCTATAACCAAAACTACAAAGACCCACATGAAACAAAGGAATGGCTATTACAAAAGCTTTGCAATACAATATATGTTGTCAAACATACACCAAAACCTAGTTTCATTCATACTAGAAAATGTGGCAAGAGAAAATACATAATTGTGATTATAATATTTATTATTTATATCTTGAAAAACAAACATGGAGATAGTTGGTAAGGGTAAAGAAAAATTCATGGACATTGTAGTGTAAGATGGTGATTCAAGAAAGATAAAATTTGTTTATGAGGATAATACTTCAATGATGGAGCTTCTTGACATGGCTAGGAATGGGGCGATGCGTAACTTTAAACTTGATAAATGGGTGATGAAAGATTTTAATAAACTTAATAGTAAGATTAGAAACTTAAAGGAAATTTTTGCAAATCAACCTACAGAGGTGGCTTCTGATTTTCTTATTGAGAGACTTGTTGACTTAGAGAGTTCAGTCTCTGATTTTAAAACTGGTTGTGAGAATCGCCTCCAAGAAGTGGAAAATAAAGTGGAAGAGCTTGAGGAAGATAACAAGAAGCTGCTACAAATCAGCCACATGTCCATTAAGAATAGTGCAGACTCTCTAAAGGTTCTATTGGAGAAACTTAATCAACTCAGGGAGGATTAGATCTATGTATCAAGGATGTAAGCGAAAGGTCTAGCTACCAAAGAGAAGGGAAAAAAGCCAACTATGGATGAGCACAAAGGCCCAAGTGCTAGGACAAGGGGCGGCATGAGGAAAAAATTTGAAGAAGAGAAAAATGAATTGGTTTCAATGGTAAATCTTCACTACAATCAAGAATTGGAGGTGGCCAACACCTTAAAAAAAATGAAATAGTTTCTTTGTTTGTTGTTGTGTTTTATTTTTTTCGGTTGTTTTGTTATGTTTTTGCTGATAGTTGTTGTTGTTTTAAGTATTTCATTTTTTGTATCAGTGACATTTTCTTGTAAAAGGTTTCGGGTCCCTTCAAAACATGTTTTTCCCCTATTAATCAAACCAACCATGGAGACATATAGTTACAAGAATGTGGATTACAAAACCTTTCTTACATTATTACAAAATATATCCCTTCATTTATAGTTCATACATTCTAATTTTTGTGCCTTGGAACACTCGACTTGAACTTTAACATACCCAAAATTTGGTTCAACAACCAACCTTAAGTATGAATAGTTAACTAGTTTATATAGATCTATTATTTTGGTGCCTTGCTTGCATAAGGAAGCCTCGAGATGATAAAACTCTAATGACATGTGAAAAACCATCATTCTCTATTTGTAACCATCAAAATCTATCATATTCATAGCCCAAAATGCGTGAAAAATCATGTAAAGTATCCTTTCATTCATTATGTCTCTAGATTTGGTGTGAAATGATGCAAGGAAGCCCAAGAAATCCATCATAGAAAATATCTAGACATGGCTTGAGTGTATCAGGCTCTACAACAATAACCATAACATTAATTAAATCATGTTCCTTTTTTATTCACTATATCACTAAAATCCATGCCCTTTTGATTAAAATGTGTTTTAGGTACTTGCAAAATCAAATCTAGTTGTTACAAGGGCTTATTAGACCACTAATAAAACTTTGAGCATTACAGGAGGGTAGGTAGGGTTTACACTAGAGTATCTACATAATATTATTCAATGTACTCTTTCTCTATAATTCTAAACTCATTACTTTTCCCCTTTACTTGCTATGTTAGAGATTTTTTCTTTTCATGAACCATGAGAAGTTTGATGAGTCAATAAGTATTTAAAGGAAAGTTAGAGTTTTGGTGGGAGAAATTGAGGGCAAGGGAAGTCTAAAAGTTTAAAAAATAGATTAAAAAAATTAGAGGGAAAATGATTGAGCTATTAGGTTTGACAAGTAAATGACACTCTAGGAAGGTAAAATCTAGCAATCCAACCTGAAAGACAATTTTTTTTGAAGATGATGGAATGGGAGGTCAAGGCTAAGGGGAAAGGAATGACAAAAAGGGAAAATTTGAAAGCCCACCTCTGAAAAATACTAAATATGTGTATAAATTTAAGCTCAAGTCCATCATACTTATACTTTTATGGATTTTGAAAATCTCCAACACATTAGGGGACAATAGAGAACCACACTAAGGCAAAGATTACAAATGAAGATCCATATAAATACTTATCATATCAATTATAAGTAGTGGGTCAAAAAGGGTTAGACACATGAAATGAAATGGAATCAATAAAAATTTGGCATGGTAGGATTGAGTTCCAAGGTATGTTCATGGAAATGGGGGGCCAAAAGAGGCTCAAAAGTAGTTTTTTTTTTAAATCAATAAAAACTAATCTTGAATGAGAAATTGAAGATAGTCGTGCTCAAATTTTGAAGATGCCATAAGAACAAGAGTTGTAGTTCTTAGAATCCAATTTCTAAACTACTATTTTTTTTAATGGTGGAGATTAGGAGGTTCAAATAGAAGGAGCACACAAAGTGCTCGTATTTTTATCAAAAAAATATAACATAGAGTTCAATGTGCTCCCTCTAAAATGTTAATTTTTAAAAATTATTTCATAAATTGCTTTAGTAGAAAATTAGTTAACATCATGTAGTTCATGCCTAAATTTTCTACTAATTTTTTAATCAATATAATATTTTTACTAAATTTTAAAGTGGACGTATCTTGAAAAATAAAAATTTGAGTCTGCTCCCCTCTAATTTTTGAAAACTAATCGAAAGTCATTTTTTATAGAATGTGTATATAATAGATTATAGAATGTGAAAATGCATTTTGTTTCAAAATTAGATGAATGAATAATAAATGACACAAAAAATAATATTCATAGGCTTTTGACAAAAAAAGAGGACATTAGCAAAATAAGTTGAAGATCAAAACCTTAACATATTATAAGTATGGAATAAAATACATGGTTATAAAGATAAGAGAAACCTTTATGTTATTGTGATATTTTTGTAAATCAACTTTGAAAGATATGCAAACCTAATGGAGAGCACACTCAATATTTAGTCATCTTTTACATTTTGCAAAAAGACACATTTGGGCATCAAAACACAAATCCGACTCTAAGGGTTGGCAATACCTAAGGCAACCTATAACATGAGGGTAAGTGCACCAAGATGGCACACAAAAAGGGGGCAAAAGTGGGCACTTTTTCTATGGCATTAGCTAAACCTGAACTTGAAGGAATAATTTGATATTAATGCACTCAAAATTTGAATCTATACCAAAAGAACAAGAATTGTAGTACTCTGAATCTAGTTTCTAAACTACTAAAGTTTTTCAAAAATAGATGAGATTAAGAGGATCAAATGCTTTGCACACACAAAAGTGTTCCTATTTTTCCATCAAAACATAACATAGTGTTCGGCGTACGCACCTCAATTTTTTAGTTGCATTTAGTATTTTCAAAAATCCATTGGTAGAAATATAGTTAAGAGTGAGTACTAGAAGTTGTATATTTTTTTGTAATTTTTTATTGAGTATTTTTTTATTATTTTTCAAAGTGGATGAATTCTAAAAATTGCATCGTCGAGTATATGCATCACATAACTTGCACCAAAATAATGAAAAATGTAATTTTTTTCAATGTCTAACGAATGAAGTGTAGAACAATATTTTATTTTTTTCAAATTTGGAAAATTAGGTCAAAAGTTATTAAAAAAGTCAATACATATGTATCTATTAACTATGGAAACATTAGTGAAATAAATTAAAAATAAATGTGTTAATGTAGTTCAAATCTTAAAAAAGTATGGTTACAAAGCTTAGAAGATGTGTGAAATTATGGTGGTAATTTACTAAGATTTGATTTATACTCTGTAAACCTAATGATGAACAAGTTGAAAAATGAGAATGGAGGAAAAAATCATGTGAAAATGAGGCAATTGAACCATCTAAGCCTAAGGATTATCATCCAATCCTAAGTACAAGCCAACACACATATGTGTTTTGTGTAAGAAAAAACATGTACGTGTTTTGTGAAAACCAAAACATGTACATTTTTTATGCAAGAAAAAATGCATACGTATTTTATGCAAGAAAAAATGCATACGTATTTTGTGCAAGCCAAAATGCATATGTGTTTTGTGCAAGCCAAAATGCATACGTGTTTTGTGCAAGCCAAAATGCATACGTGTTTTGTGCAAACCATAACATGTACGTTTTTTGTGCAAACGATAACACGTACATGTTTTGTAAAATACAAAACACATATGTTTTAAATTGTACAACCCAAAACACATACATGCTTTATAAAATTACAGGTAAACAAATAAAGAAAATAAATAAATTGTTGGTTCATGAATCATACAGAGAAAATCTAATTATTAAAGAGGGGATAAAAATAAAATTACCAAGTATCTTATTTTAGAGGAAATTAGTATGAACTTCAATTCTTAATGTAGCTTCAATAAAAAATTCTATTTACTTATTTATCCTTTTTGTTTAAGGAATATTTTCATTAATAAAGTATAGTGGGCATTACAATATATATAGTTTAAATTTAAAATTGGGAAACCATGCATTTATGTATGTAAAGGCATATCAACACAATCTCAATTTCATGTTTAAGTATCACTATTGATATCTAAAATCTATTGTTACTTTCTCACTTCAATAATATATATGCCAACATTAAATCGTAAATCAAACAAGATAGTAATCGGTTAATATAAGCATTATAAGTGTGTGTTCAATTAGCTTTGATTTTTGCAATAGGAGGATTTTAAGACTATTAGTTCTATTATAGAGTTAAGTTGTCTGCTTACGTAAAAATAATAATAATACCCCTTTTGTAGTAAGATCATTTGGAATAAATTAGTCCTCTTAAGTGGTTTCCCTTTAGTAAACCATAAGTATCACCTTTGGTAATAATCCATAGATAGTTTTTATTTTTAATAATGAATTGATAAACACAATATATATCTAGATTTTGATCTACTCACTATATTTTATAGTTAGCCTTATAGAACTCGTTATATAGCATTATGCCAAAGGCGATCATGTTTTGGACCGCACTAAAGCATAATGTTCTTGAATCTAACTATCCAACTCTCTTGTCCTCCACCTTAGTCTTTAACTCTCTCTACATCTCTCTAAGCATCATATTCTTGATGGTTTATGATGGAGAATTGAGGGTTGAGGGTTTAGGGATTAAATTTATTTATGTAGGTTTTAGTGGTAAATTATTAATGTTGGGTTTTAGGGTTTAGTTCATAGGGTGTAGGGTTTATATTTAATTATATAGGGTATAGGGTTTAGAGTATAAGATTGAGTTATGAGGTTTAGGTTTGAGGGTATAAGAACCTTGAGGGTTGAAGGTATAAGGTTTAGGGTAGAGCGTATATGTTTTACAACCTAGGGCTGAGTGTAGGGCTTAGAGTTGAGGTTATATGATATAGTGTATAGAGTTGAGGGTATATCATTTAGGATTGAGTGTATAGGATCAAGGGTTCATCCCCTAGGAGTTAGAGCCTAGGGTTGAAGGATATAGCTTAGGGTTGAGAGTATATGATATAGGGTTTAGGGTTGAGTGTATATGGTTAAGGGTTTATTATATAGACCTTAGGGTCCAAGGTTGAGGGATAGGATTTAGAGTCAAGAGGGTATATAGTATACCTGGTTGAGGATTGAGGGTTTAGCCTATAGGCTTTAAGGCATAGAGTTGAGAGATAGGGTTTAGGGTTGAGGGTATAGTGTTAAGGGTTGAGTATATGGTTAAGGGTTTAACCTATTGGCTTTATTTCCTAGGGTTGAGGGATAAGATTTAGGGAACTGATGTTATAGGGTATAGGGTTCTGAGTTATGGGTATAGAGTTTAGGGTTGAAGGTATAAGGTCTATGGTAGATTGTATGCTTTATGACCTAGGGCCAAGTGTAGGGTTTAGGGTTGAGGGATAAGGTTTAGGGTTTCCAATATAGGTTATCTAGGGTTTAGGGTTATAAGTATAGAGCTTAGGATTTAGTGTATAGGTGTCAGGGTTTTGGTAAGTTAAATCCATTGTAAGCCCAAAACTAAGAAAAAAATGTATGTGTTTTGTTAGGCTAAAAGCACAAACATGTTGTGTAAAACTTTATAGATCACCCAAAGGTTAGGACATCTAGATTAGCTAGATCAAGGAGGTTGAGGATATCAGCTACATGATGATCAAGAATGAGTTATGTTAATGTTGATTATGATATAAATGTACTAATAATGATGTTTATAAGGTTATGTGATTTATGACATATGTAGGTGAATATTAATGTAGATATGTATATGGTTTAAAATGAATCCAGAATGTATCTAATGAAGAATTTATATGCATGTTGTGGATATGAAATGTAATAAACACGTAATATGATAAGACACTTAAAATAGCACATCTAAACACTTAAGATGAAAAGGAAATGATAATATTCTTGAAATAAAAAATATAAACACTTAATATGAAAATGAAATGATGATAAGATGCTTTGAATAACAAATATAAACACTTCAAAAGAAAATGTAATGATGATAAGATTCTTAGATAACAAATCTAAACACTTAAGATGAAAATTCAATGATGAGAAGATTCTTAGAATAACAAATCCAAAGACTTAAGATGAAAATGCAATGATGAGATGAATTGGATGGAGATGAAGACCAGGCGACCATATTAATACATTGAGTGTAGGGACATATGGAAGAAATAGACACTAAATGTGCACATACAATCCATGATTATGATGATGATGAGAAAGAAGGGATGGGATTCGATTAGGTGTATTTGGAATATAATAACTAAACTACAATGTAGAGAGAACTTAATTTGACAATGCATGTGATGCTATACACCAAAGTATGAGGAACTAAGGTGACTATGTATTGCATGCATAATACTAACATAAGGGTTTGGGGTTGAGGGTATATGATATAAGGTTTAGGGTTGAGTGTATATGGTTGATGGTTTATTATATATGCCTTTGAGCCCAAGGTTGATGTATAGCGTTTAAGGTCAAGAGGGTATATGGTATAGGGTTAATGGTTGAGGGTTTAGCCTATAAGCTTTAGGGTCTAGGGTTGATGGTATGGGTTTATGGTAAATAGGGTTGAGGGTATAAGGTATAGGGTTGAGTATATGGTTAATGGTTTAATCTATTGGCTTTAGTTTTTAGGGTTGAGCAATAAGGTTTAGGGAGCTCTCGGTATAGGGTATAAGGTTTTGGGTTATGCATATAGAGTTTAGGGTTAAGTACGCATATCCCCCTCTCAACTCTCCTCCTCATCTCTATTGTTCTCTATCTCACTTCTTTCTCTCCTTTAGATCTACCTTGGGAAATTTTGATGCAAGGTAAGATGAAAGAATCTTCCTTGAATATTCTACAAGAAGCAAGGCTTACTAGTCCTACAACAAGAGGCTGAAGAATACAATTGAAAGTGCAAGTGTTAATGTAGATGAAGAACCACATAAAAGTTGAATATTGATAGAAGGATATGAATCCGATGAGTCTTCTTGTAGAGAGGAAGGAAAAGGAGATGCAGGTTGAAGAGGAAGAATCTCTAGAAAGGATTCCTAAGACTAGATTAAGTATTAAAGAATCATTATGAAGATTAGATCATTGTGCTAAGAGCAGAGGCATGTTGACAAGAAGAAAAGCTACTATGACAAAAGAACAGGTAATTTTTTTCTACTTTCCTAAGTAGAACCTAAGATAGTGATTGAAGCATGTAAGGATGAGAATTGGACCAAATCTATGGAAGAGGAATTGATGCAGATTGAGAAGAATTAAACTTGGGAATTAGTCCCAAGACCAACAAACAAAAATGTAATAGGAACTAAATGGGTATTTTAGAACAAACTAAATGAGAATGGATAAGTTGTCAAAAATAAGGCTAGACTTGTGTGTAAGGTCTACTCACAAGTGGAAGGAATATATTTTGAGGAGACATTTTTTCTCTGGTGGCAAGAATGGAGGCCATTTGGATGTTTTTGGCCTTTGCAACACATAAGGATTTCAAGGTTTATTATATGGATGTGAAGTCTTCATTCTTGAATGGTGAATTGGAAGAAGAGGTATACATTGAACAACCGAAAGGCTTTCAGTTATCAAACAATCCTAATATGGTTTGCAGATTGAAGAAGGAATTGTATGGCCTCAAGCAAGCTCCCAGAGCTTGGTATGCAAGACTGGATACGTACAAGTATTGCAATAGGGATTCAATAAAGGTACTGCAAATATAAATCTATTTTTCAAAGTTGAAGGAGAACAAATCTTAATTGTGGTAGTGTATGTTGATGACATAATATTTAGAGGAAATGATGGTATGTGCAAGAGATTTGCAGAAGATATGCAAAAAGAGTTTGAGATGTCTATGTTTGGAGAGATAAATTTCTTCCTTGAGCTAAAATCAATCAGACAAAAAAGGGAATATTCATTTCATAGTCAAAGTATGTCAAGGAAATGTTGAAGACGTTTGGAATGGAAGGCTCTAAACCGGTATGTACTCCTATGGTTATTGGTTGCAAGTTGAGAAAGACTGATGAATCTCCTAAGTTTAATCAAAGCAAGTTCATATCAATGATTGGTGTAGTGATATATCTAACTACTACTAGACCAGATATCATGCGTGTGTAGTTTGCCTTGTGGCTAGATTTCAAGAAGAGCCTAGAGAATCACATGTGGTTGTAGTAAAGAGGATATTGAAATATTTGCAGGGCACTCCAAACGATGGTCTATGGTATCCAAAGGATATTGATTTCTCTTTAAGTGCCTATATTGATTCAAATTGGGCGGGTTGTGTGGATGATAGAAGAAGTACAAGTGGAGGTTCTTTATTTCTAGGAAGAAGATTAGTTTCATGGTTGAGTAAGAAGTAAGACTCAATGGGAAAAATAAAGAAAATTGTTAGCAAAGAACAACACCAAGAGGCAGAACAAAATGACCACTTCTTTGAACATATGGGAATACTAAAACAACTAATAAATATGTCCAACCACTCTAATCTATTGAACAAACTAAAACAATTTTACAAATATTGGAATAAACAACAAGATAAAGTAGCATAAATAAGAACAATAGGAAAGGCTAATAGATAATGGAAAACAAGACCCATGATTACAGTTAGCATAAATCATAAGAAAAGAACAAATATGATGGTAGATTTAGGAGTTGACATAAACATGTTCCCAAAAAGGGTATGAGAAAAAATAATGAAACCTAAAATTGAAAAAACACCTTCTAGCATTAGCTTAGTAGATGGTACCAAGATGAAAACCTTGGGGACTTGGAAATAAGTAGAATTAAGTCTTAGAGGAGTAAAAAAATTATATACTTTTAGGTAGTTGTCATCAAATAAACCTTTGATTCATTCAATGCATTATTGAGACTTAGATGGTTTGTCAATGCAAATGGCATTGTAGACTCAAGGGAGGAAGAAATATCCTTTGCTGATGAAAACAGAATAGTCCACATTCTCCTAAGGAAAAACCCAGATGAATCTTACACAAAGGAAGTAAACATAGAAGAATATCACAACTCTAATAATAAAAAAATCTACATAATATCCAGATTACCACTAAATGAAACTCTTGAAGAACCAAACTCATAAGGGGAGGTCAAAATAGAAAGTAGTGCTTATAGCACATTTAGTGAAAATGTATTAGATACATGGATGCAGGAAGAACCAAAACTTCATTCTCCAAGGATTACATGATTTTGTAGGGTATTTATGATCGGGAGGACGCTAGAGGATGTTCCACATCCTACCACAAATATAGATAACATACCATATAATATTTGTAGCAACCTGGAAGATAGTAGAAATGACACACCTAGGATATGTCACCAAATAAGTCACATCTCACATAGAATTTTAATTGTCAAACTCCCCAAGTATCTAGGAGGAGATATCTTATCATTTTTTACACAAATAGAACAAATCTTTAATAATGAGGAGCTAAGAATCAATATACTATAACACACACTTATTGGAAATACCACAAGTTGTCACAACACACACAAGGACCAACTAACCAAATGGGAAAAATTTAAAATCCTAATAAAAACAAGATACCTGTTGGAAGGAGAATGGATGGAGATACCAAAATACAATGGGAATATATTAATAGAGGATTAATTAAACACTTGTATCACAAGATGGAAAACAATAAAAATGTCTCATTGAATATTACTTTCTCAACTTGGGAATAACCCTTTTCTACCAACCATCCCTTGTACCACTCACGTGTTCCATCTTCATTGAACTTATTCTTGAATACCCACTTTTAGCCAGTTGATTTTCTATCCTTAGGTAGATCCACAAAATTATAATTCTCACACTAATTTAATATCATCATCTCCTCATCCATGAATTTTTTCAAGACTTTTTCTCTTTGAAAGTGAGAACCTCCTCCATAGAACTTGGTTCACTATCACTACAAGTTAGGGAAAATACACAATGGAAATATAGTGGGTTGTGCCTCTCAGGTGATATGTATTTACTAGTAGACATTATCACAATTTATGATGAAGAACTTCCTACCACATTTACACCGTATTTTTCTTACTATTTTTTCCATATGTTTTTTCCATATGTTCGTTATCCTATTTAGCTTACCCTACATTCTATTTCTCCATATTTTTAAAAATGCACCCTTTCAATTTTAATATTCTTTGACTACTCAAATTTAGTGGACTTACACCAAATTTCTTGAATGCAACATCCCTTAAGTATGAAATCTTTAAGGATTCTATATTCCAAAGCTTTTAGTCTTTTGAATTTTTCTCCATAAATATTAAAAAAATATTTATTAGATTTGGGATCCGACTTGGATCATTGCTCCTTAGGCACTTGACTAAATGACATAGTCAAATAAATTCGATAATGTCACCACTATTTTTCTTGCATTCCATATTTCATATGGTGTATTTTAATCAATATATAAGTAAGAGCCTTGTTCTTCAATTAGCATGTGGTTCTAACTACCTCTACTCAAAACTTATGTCCTAGGGTTTTACTCCCTAGAATACTCCTAACTTGATCAAGCAAAGTTCTATCCAACATTTCTACCACCCCAACATATTTTTTGTATATTGGGTGGTCATTTATTGAACATAATTTTAGCATGCTTGTAAAATACATAAAAAATCTATAGATAAAAATTCAAATCCATTATCTATCCGAAGAATATTTATTTAACTACTAGTCTAATTCTCAACCAATCATTTGAACTACTTATACTTGAAAAGTAACTTAGACTTAATTCTAAGAAAATATATCCAAACATACCTCGAATAATCATCATTGAATGATGTTAGCCCAATATATTTAAGTTCACCCAATTTTAAACTGTGTTGAAAATGACAATGGTCACTATGTCAAACCTGTTATAATAATCTAATTGGTGTGAGTGTATCTAAACACCTCAAGAGTCAATATTTTTGTTAAGTTGAAGAAATTTGCATGTGTACTATTGCAAGAACTTATTGTCACATTTCTCTTTGTACGATTCAACCCTATCAAGATGAAATGATTAAATATCAAGTTCTAATGAAGATGGAAGAAAATAATTTTACAAAGGATTTCTTGACTCCATTGAGTATATTGAGGAATTTTTTTGGGGTGGATTACCTTTGTATTTGGGATATTTATTTTTTCAAATTCTCAATATGTAGTTTATGGAAATAATTAAAATGGGAGTTATGGAGTGGATGGAGTAAAAACAACTAATGGGTTGCTTCCTCAAGTTCTTTTACACAATTAGGTCAATTTTCACATGAAAATATGCCTCTAGTAATTTTTCCATAAGATCATTGCTTCCCACATTGGCTAACCAAAATCAAGGTTTTTGTAAAGTTGAAATTAAAAAGAGTTTCAAAGTTTTGTTTTAGAGACCAAGGCTTTAAATGTTATAAATATATTCATTTTTTTAAATACAATATGTTGATGCTTTATTTTGGTTTCTAAAACTTATAATAATTTGTCATAAGTTTTCAAAGAGAAGGAAAAAGTCTTTTGTTTTGGGCATCAAAATTTAAGTGAGGTTAAAAAACCTCTATTGGAGCCCAACGAGGTTGTCACAAACTCATTGAATCTTGGTGTACCTTCCATAACCTCATGATATGTTTTTTTGAAAGTGGAAGTATTGAAATTCATCAACACTTTTACATGGTTTGAAAACCAACTTCAGAGGCCAAAGGGCATTTTGAAACCCCTCCTTTTTTATGACAAAAAAATATGGAAACATGGACAAGGTATATGAAGTGTTTCAGAGCACCATGCCTTCGGAAAGTCAACATAACACTGTGATGGATTTTTATAATAATTTCAAGCAAAGAGTAGTGAGTAAATGTAAAGTTGAATCCTACAACCTTTGTCAACGTCCTACTTTCCAATACCAAATAAGGTGAAAAGCTTGTTTAATAAAATACCTCGAGTAAATGCCTCTCATGGGATGCCATGATTGCAAGTTATATACAAAATGGAGTTGTAGAGTAGATTTTAAAATTGAGAAAAAGATGAAAGGTTGAGTCTCATAAATTTCACCAACATTACCTTGGCCTATTCCAAAATAAGAGCTATAGAAAAAGAACAAATGCACAAGAAATAATGAATGATTGTGCTTCTCAATATAGGGACAATTGTGTTACCTCTATAGTTGATAAACTTGTATTCATCCAATCTAGAAACATTCAAAACATGTAGAGAATATATTACAATATATTTCTCCTTATGTGTCTAACCTTGATTTGGGAAGTAGACTAATCAAATAAGTCCCAAATTTTGATAAGAAATTGAAGCAACAAAAATAGCTTTCATAAAATGTTCGATCTCCCTTTTGAGAAAGATGACAATTTATCTAGTAATATGGGAGCTCATAATCCTTCTTGTGAGTGTTTTGTGATGGTGTTAGCTTAAACACAAGTTTAGTAGCTATTATTTCTATGTATCTTGACGTTTTCAAAGAATGGGCTACAACCAAAGGCACTGAGTTGAGAATTTGAGTCAACTCCACTCTAATCCAAGGGCAAGGGCACTGCATTGACTTGAGAAGTCGACTTAAGGTTTTTAATATATGATTATTTAAACATACATAAGGTGTTTGGATCAAATGCATTTCAAGGAGCTACAAATACAGTTTGAGCCTCATTAGGTGGCCCATTTTTGGATGATAATAGAAAAAATAAGCTGCAGTGGTGTATGTAAGGAACATACTAGCATAGAAAAAGATGGTTGTACTACCTTATGGAAGATATCACGATTTGAATTGCTTCATGAGGAGTATACTAAATATAGTAAACTTGGTCTTTGAGGTAATTTTGTTTAAATTTGTGTTCGGTCAAATATATGGGCAATTCACATATGAGAGCTAGTCATTTGGAAGGTAGTGGTTAGGAATGAAGGCCCTTGATTCACACAGTAGTGTGTGGAATTAATGTACAATTATTAACCCAAAGAGAGGATAAGTTAAATTAGGAAAGGTCAGAGGTGCTTATGGAGTGAGAATGTGCTATTTCAAAGGTCTAGGATGATTTAAAGAAATTATGTGATGGAATTGTGGAAGGGGTTCCCAAGGTACACATCCCACTTATGATGGGATGATTGATTCATAATGATAAGGCTACAACACTATTCATGTGTCTCAAAGGGTTCAAAAAGATGTCTTCCCATAATATGTGATAGACATGTGTAAATCCACATTTCACAATTTTTGTCAACATCATCCTCGCCTATACCAAATCAAGAGCTTAGGAGCAGGGAATTCTATGCCTTAAATACATTGTCGAAGGAAGAAGAATATTGATATGAAGGAAATCATGTCAATGAATAAATATCATAGAACATTGAGTAGGTTTTTAAACTTAACTCCAAGGTAGCTATAGAAAAGAAAAAAAATCCTTAATCTAGGATAATGGGTGAGGAAAGAAAAAATTTCTACAAGGATTTTCCATTTCATAAATTATTTATCACCGTATATTCTTTGAATATAATCATCATTATTAGTTCTTTTGTTCCTATGACATTGGTGCCTCTGTTCCACTTATGACTACCCTATTCAAGAACCTTATAAATGCATTCAAAAGCAACAAAGTAGATAAATAGAAAGTGATGCATGAGTGTGGTGGCACCATTTCATTACTTAATTATTGATGAGGTAGCCCATATTATAGAGGCCTAGTCTATTATTGCATTATAAATTAGTTTTGAGACGTGCAATACTCATAGGAGATCCAAATCAGTTGGTTGGAACACTTAACAACAATATATCACAAGAAAAGCGATATGGTAGAAGTCTTTTTGAAATATTACCATAGCTTGGACATCCATGTCATCTTCTAAATATATTGTATCATATGCACTTCTAGAAATATTGATTCCCAAATATAATTTTTATGAAGAGCGTGTTATTTATCATCCCAATTTTGAAAAGGAAGCCTACTAGCTAGAAGGGATCTTTAGTTTTTCAACCTGCTAGACGAAGTTTATTATGCTATGTTTGTTCACACTTTTCACTCCTTATAGACCCCATTTTTTTAAACACTCTCAACCACATATATGTACTTATATGAAAATATTTATCACAAATAGAATTTTGCTGCCTAGAGTATGGAGCTATACGATAGCCAAGTAATTTTTTTGATATAATACCCAACAACCACATGCCTATCAATTATAACAAAGTATTTTATCATAAAGTCTTTGATTCTAAATATTTGTAAATTTGTTTAAAGGTGTATTTACAAGAGTTATCTTGTAATTTATTTTATAAAAAAATATAAATTTTCAGTTAAAAAAGAATCACTTACAAAATTGAAAGGTTATAAATCATGAAAAAGACAAGGTGTTGGGAAATTCTAGGGGAAAGAATATTTTTTCTAATCTTGTACATGAAAGAGTCTTTGAACTCTTCAATTTTGGAGGAAGAAATAAAGAATGACATTTTTGGTAATGTGAGTTAGAGTATACTTCTTTATTTTCTTAATTGTTCGAATGCTCAATTTGTAGTATTATCTCTTAATACCTTGTTATATGATGAACTATATTTTTTTCTTCTTTCATGTATATATTTTCTTCATGCACCTGGAATGAAATTATAGGTTATTATTTGAACTGAGTCATTTGAGCCTTTGTGGATGTATTTTTTTTCATGTTAGATCACATTACGCTCTTAAACTCTAGATTGCATGGTTGTCTATTTCAATAATTCTTCCTATAGAATGAATATTTTTATTCTTCCTTATTTGTAGCTGTTACATTCCTTCTTTTTTTAGTTTTATTTCCTTTCCTTCTTTTTGGTTAAAAGAATATCCTTTAAAAAACAAAACAAAAAAAACATAAGGAGTTGTACCTCTAAAATTTAAAGGAATGTTGTTAAGAAATAATAACCTCTCTAGTTGTTGGTTTTTGTCACTGCTCATTGGGCATATTAGGGTCATTTTTGAAAGAAAAATGCAGTGAATTTTTTTTAACCAACATATTTTTGATGACTCTGTTGGGGATACAAAAAGATTGGTATGTTTTATTCTCTTAAAAAATTAAAAGGTACCGCCCTTTGAATGGATGTTGACGACTATGTAAAAGTGATTGACCTATTTTCATTATTTTCACACTCACATCATGGTATCAAATTTATCTCAACTATGCAACTTAGTTTGGACCATTAGCATTGGATCAATACACAACCTTACCTACAAGGTCAAGGAATTTTTTTCCCAAGTTTACTATAGAAAATTCACAAGATCTTCATAGCGATTTCCAAAGTTTCACTATTTCTTGTTGAATTATGGGGTTCCATGAAGAATATGTGTTCATATGATTTTTTAAAAAAACCTCATTAGACATGTTAATGAATGGTTTCAAAGTTTGAATGACGGATGTATTACAAACAAGGACAAACTGAAAAGAAAATTTCTTGCAAGATTTAAATTTGTAGTTGATATATATTCACTATTATCTCAATTTTTCAAAATTTAAAAGAAGAAAAAAGAACCTATGATGGATTTTATGGAATGGTTCAACCATTCTTTAAAGAGGATTCCCAAGCTCATCAACTAAATAAAAACAATTAGTTGCGTATCTTTATTGTTTTATTACAACTTCAGGTAAGATTTCTTTTGAAACAAAACAAGATACAAAATTTAGAAGTGGCACAAAATGAATCCATTGAAATTGAAGAGGGCTTGATTTTTATTTGGTTTGTTGAAGGTAAAATTCATTAATAGATGTATTCTAAAGGTTCCAAAATTTGAATTTATGAAGCAATATTCAATACAAAAGAAGGATTATCAGTTTGAAGAGAAAACTTACATGTGACTTAACCTCCATAAAAAAAGAGTGAAGTTAACACCACCTTCATTCGATTGTTTAAAACTCATAGCCCTAAGAAGAGAGGATTTACTCAAAGGGTATTCGATTTCCTTGACAATTAAATCTTATGCCATAGACCATGCTGAAATGTACCATTTATATATCGAGAGTAGTGATGATTATTTAGAAATTTCCCTTGAAGATCAAAGTGATGATACTATTAATATTTCTTGGGAAGTATGGGCAATCACTATGTTTAGCCAAAGAATATAGGGGTAAGTGCAAAAATATGGGGGATCAAAAAGGGGTCTTAAGTGGCCACTTTTTTTTGAAATCAAGAAAGATTGACCTTGGATGAGAAATTGAAGATATTTACTCTCAAAATTTTAAGATTCAATAGAAACAAGGGTCGTAGTGCTCCGGATCTACTTTTTAAACTACAATTTAAAAAAAAATGGTAGAGATTAAGGGGTTCAAAAAGGGGGACCACACAAATTGGTCCTATTTTTTCAAAAAAATATAACATAGTGTTTGGTGTGGCCCCCCTAAAATATTAACTTTTTTTTAGTATTTAAAAAATCACTTCAATGAAAATTTAGGTAACACCATTTAGTTTATACTCGATTTTTCTGATAATTTTTTAATGAATATATTCTTTTTAACTAATTTTCAAAGTGGACACATCCCAAAAAATAAAAAAAATAAAGCATGCTCCCCCCTAAATTTTGTGAAAAGAGATAAAAATATATATTTTTATATAAATATGTGTAGAATGGAGTCTAGTTTAAAAAAAATTAATTTATTTGAAATTTTGATGAACGGTTAAAAAATAAAGTCAAAAATACCACATATTGGTTTTTGACAAAAAACATATACAAAAGAAATTAAAGATGAAAACCTTTTAAGATACCCAGAACATGAAAAAAATTACATGGATAACATTATCGTGATATTTTTTGACTTGACATTGAAACATGTGCAAACCTGATAGGGAGCATGCTTGAGATTATGCCAATTTTTCTACTATTTGTGAAAACATGTCTTTGGACATTGAAAAGTCACTCCAAACCTTTGTGTTGGAAGCCCAAGGCAAATCTAAACCAAAGACTTGAAATTTTCTAAAGCAAAACATAATGTGAGTGCATCATAACATGCTCACATTATGTGAATGCACATAACACGAGCACGTTATAACATGATCACGTATGTTTTGCTTTGAAAAATTCTCTCTTTCTCTTTCTTTTCCAATGAGACTATATACATGAAATAAGTGATATAAATTATATATGTATATATATGGACATTTACTTTCTTATACTTTTAAGTTATATTTCATTTGTGAAAACATGTCTTTGGACATTGAAAAGTCACTCCAAACCTTTGTGTTGGAAGCCCAAGGCAAATCTAAACCAAAGACTTGAAATTTTCTAAAGCAAAACATAATGTGAGTGCATCATAACATGCTCACATTATGTGAATGCACATAACACGAGCACATTATAACATGATCACGTATGTTTTGCTTTGAAAAATTCTCTCTTTCTCTTTCTTTTCCAGTGAGACTATATACATGAAATAAGTGATATAAATTATATATGTATATATATGGACATTTACTTTCTTATACTTTTAAGTTATATTTCATGTATAGAGTTTCAGGATGTTTGAGAGTGGTTTTGGATATCTAGGAGTTATAATGTAGAGTTTTTAAAAGATCTTACAAATTTTTCAAACTTATTCAAATCACAGTAATCAGTAGGCTCCCACATCTTGCTCTCTCTCTCCCTTTCTTTATCCCTTTCTCTACCTCTCTCCCTTGAGCTCAAAATCTACATCTCTCTCTTTCTCTCTCTAATTCTATCACCTCTTTCTCTCCCTCCCTCCTTCCCTATCTACTTCTCTCTATCTCATTTCTCTCTCTCTCCCTCGCTACCTCTCCCACCCTCTCTCTCTATTTCTCTCTATATCACCTCTCTTTCTCCCTCCCAACCTCACCCTCCCTCTCTCCTTCCCTCTCTACTTTCTCTCTCCACCTCTCTCTCCCTCTCCACCTCTCCCTCCCTCTACCTACCCCTCTCTCTGCCTCTCCTTCCCTCTCTACTTATCTTTATCCCCCCTCCCTCCATCACTCCCTACCTCTCTCTCTACCTACCTCCTCTCTCTCTTTACACCTCTCTGTCTCACCTCTCTCTCCCTCCCTACCTCTCCTTCCCTCCCTCCTTCCTTCTCTACTTCTCTCTCTCCTCTCTCTCCACCTCTCCCTCACTCCCTCCTCTTTATCTCTCTCTCTCTCTCTCCTTCCCTCTCTACTTCTCTTTATCTCATCATTCTCTCTCTCTCTCTCACACATTTTTGCACAGGAAGGGAGGCTATTGGAAAAGGTTGCATAGTCTAGCTTTACAACTGCCGCTTTCATTTGCTTGAAAGTCCCTTCTTTTCATAAAATCCAAATTCCATATACTCTAGAATCATGGAATTCCATGAGACCATATTTCCTTAAGACATTCAATCAAACATTTCACATCCCTTGTCTATGATTCCACATTTTGTTTACATGTCTATTGAAGAATTTCAAAATGCCTTTTGTTTGTTCAATAAATTTAATATGATCAAACTATTTATGAACATCCACCAAACTTATACAGTGTAGACATGGTTTTGAGTTTGGTTTGAATTATAGGTGGGAATTGGATGGTTGACTATTGACTGCAATGGTTAATGAGAGTGCTTAGGGAAATTAAAACAAGCACTAGTAAAAGGAACAAATGGATGGGCCCCACACTAGCCACCTAAGTGATCAATGCTTAGAGTGTGTTGGTTAAGCCCAACCAAACATGAGAGACATTTACTCAAGGTGTTTTATTAAACAAGTTTTACGCCTTACTTGGTACTAGCAGAGAGGACATTGGAAAAGTTCGTAGGGTTCATCTTTGCATTTAATCAATACTCTTTGCTTGAAAGCCTTCAAGAAATGCATTTTGTAATCATGACATTCTATTGATTTTTTGTGGGTGTGGTACTTAAATAGTTCATACACCTTGTCTATGTTTCCATGTTTTTTTGTCAATAGAGAGGGATTTCAAAACTCCCTTTAGCCTCCGAAGTGGGTTTTCAACCCGTGTAGAAAAGCCAATGACTTTCCATGACTTCCTCTTTCAAAAAAAGTTATCATGATTTTAGGTTATGCATAAAATGGATTTGTAGATCAAGTTTTAAAATTGAGTGATAGATGCAAGGTTGTGTCTCATGACTTTCACCAACATTTTCTTAGTCTATGGAAAAATGATGTAGCAGCATCCAATGGTGTAAGGGAAATCTTGCATCACCCAAAAAATGTATTTTCATTTTGTTTGTAGTTTCCGTAGTTGTTTTGGGGTCCATGACAACTCATGTAGTCTTTGGGATAGTTAGAAGTTTGAAACAACTAATAATAGTCACCTACTATTCGAGTTCCTATAGACACAAAATTGACCCCAATGAGTGAAATTGGAAAATAATATTTTTGTTGAAATAATCATCTCAAAATCTTGTACCATTTGGAAGATATTAAGTTTTCATCATGAGGAATTTCTCCAATGAAGTTTAAAACTGAAAATTGAGGCCCTTTGGAGCCTTGGAATAGGGTGCAAAATCTTTAATCTTTTAGATCTAGTGAAATATGGTTGTAGATTTCTCTTCACAAGCTTTCCAATGATATATTAAAATTAAAAATCCTACTTTCTGATCAAAACTTATGACCCCGAGAAGTTGTAAATATATAAATATTGAAAAAATATCTTCTAGAGCAGGAAACAGATGGTGGAATTTTTGGCACCAAAATGGGGTTACACCTTCCAAAATATTATGGCAGTTACACTTCCTGGATAAAGAGGGAGATCAGGGGTTACAGAAGGGTACTTCAGTAGTGCAGATCGTGGATTTTGGCTTGCAAATTTCTGTAATGAGAAGGCCCATGCAGATGTAGTATGTTATTTTTTGAGTATTGTAATTTCACTTTATCAAGATAACATAAAGCAAGTGTTTCTTTCTATATTTTGTGTTTATCTCTCTCGTTTAGTTGTGTGTGTGTGGTTTTGTAAGGGGAGTACCCTCATCACAAAATAAGAGCTATGGATTAAGAAAAATACACAAGGCATAAAAAATGATTATGCTTCTCAATACAAGGAAGATTATGTTACCTCTATAGTTGATAAAATTGTATTCATCTAGCCTTAAAAAATTCACAATGTATAGAATATATTACAACATAATTCTCCTTTTGTGTCTATTCTTAATTTGGGAAGTAGATTGATCAAATAGGTCCCAAAATTTCAATAAAAAAATTGAAGCAACAAAATAACTTCTACAACATGTTTGATTCGATTTCCCTTTCAGGGAAGATAAACAATTTATCTGGTTATATGGGACCTCATAATCCTTCTTGTGAATGTTTTGTGCATGAAATTAGCTCAAACACAAGATTAGTAGCCATTATTTCTATGCATCATGATGTTTTTGTTGGATTATGACAACAAAAATTAGAAATAGCGGAGTTTTGTCTTTGAGAAAGATAAAAGAAGTAAATTAAGGATAATCTTATCTTTGGAAAAGATAAAGATTTAAAACAATAAAACAAAAAAAATACAAAAATAAAAACAAAGCTTGATTTTTCTGCAACAAAGGTTGTAGATATTATTTATATCTTGCTACCTTGAAGGCTAAATCATTATGGTAATTAGTTGTAATTGAAGAGCAAAAGTTGTGTGAAAGTTATGATCAATTTCTCCGAGCAGTAAAAAAACAAGCACTTTTCCCCACGGATGTTTCCTTGGCATATTTTCAAGGTTTTACCACATAAATATTTGTCTTATCTATTATTCTGTGATTTCATTTAATTATCATTTGTATTTCTTTGCTTTTTAACTTGTGCTGCAATTATTTTTAGTTTTCTGGGTTTTCTGGGTTTTGTGTTTCTATTTTCTCAACAAGTGGTATCAAAGCAATTATTTTGCAACATTTGTGTTAGGATTTGGTGTTTGTTTTGTAGCATCAGATGACAAAGGTTTTGAATACAAGGTTTGAGGTGGAGAAATTCAATGGGAAGAATAATTTTGAGCTATGGAAGCTCAAGATGCCTAATTCTTAGTGCAACAAGGATTGCACAAAGTGTTGGTTGGAAAGTCAAAGAAACCTACAAATATGACTGATAAAGATTGGGAGGATCTTGATACAAGAGCTCCAAGCACAATTCAGTTGTGTTTAGCAGATGATATTCTTTTTAATATTGTTGGAGAGGATATAGCTACAAGCTTATGGATTAAAATGTAGTCTTTATATGACAAAGTCCTTGACAAATTGGATCTACTTGAAGATACAAATATATAGTTTGTGAATAAAGGAAGGTATAAAAATTGTTGATCATTTAAATATTTTCAATACTCTTATATGTGAATTAGCTAGTATGGGTGTAAAAGTCAAAGATGAAGACAAGGCAGTTAGATTATTATGTTCATTGCTTGAATCTTGGAATCACTTAGTCACTTTTATTAGCTTTAGCACAACTAACACCCTTGAATTTGATTTTGTTGTGCGAGCCTTGTTGTCTGAAGAGGTGCAAAGGAAATCTAACATAGAAACCTCCACATCAAAAGCAATGGTGGTTAGAGGTCGATCCATGGAAAAAGGGGAAGATTTAAGAGGTACATCCAGATCTAAGTCAAAAGGAAAAAAGGGTAAAGGAAAATGTTGGTATTGCAATAGATCGGGGCATCTCAAGAAAGATTGTTGGAAGAGGAAAGGAGACAATGATAAATCCAAAAAGGAAGCAGATTCAGTTGAGACAAGTTTAGGTACAATTGATGAGGTTTTATCTGTTTGTTATTCCTTTTAGTATCATGAAGAATGGTTATTAGATTCTGATGCTTCTAACCACATGTGTCCACATAAGAATTTTTTTTTTAATTACCAAGCTATTGATGGCTGTGTTGTTTTTATGGGAAATAATGTTTCTTATAATTTTGTTGGGATTAGGAGCATTAAGATTAAAATGTTTGATGGTGTTGTGAGTAAATTAACAAAGGTAAGACATGTGTCAGAACTCAAAAATAATTTTATTTCCTTGGGAGTTTTGGATTCTGGAGGTTAAAAATTTACAAGTCAAGGTGGATCAATGAAAGTGTTCAAGGGAATTTTGGTGGTCATAAAGGCTACAAATGTTAGAAACCTTTACAAGCTATAAGGGAGTATTGTAATAAATGAAGCGATAGTGGTATTTGAGGAATAAAATGAATCTACTTGTTTATGGCATCAGCGACTAGGTCATATGAGTGTGAAAGGATTGAAGGTATTGTTAAATCGTAAGTTACTTCCAAATTTAAAATCTTTGAATTTGAATTTTTGTAATAATTGTGTTTATGGGAAGCAATCTAGATAGAAGTTTAAAGAAGGGATTCATACAAGTAAGGTATTCTAGATTATATTCATTTAGATGTTTGGACCATCCCCTATAGTTTCTTTTGGAGGATCATCATATTTTGTGACATTTATAGATGATTACTCTAGAAAAGTGTGGGTCTATATTCTTAAAAGAAAAGTTGGTGTGTTTAATGTATTTAAGCAGTTTAGAGTTTTGGTTGCAAAGAAAACTGGTAGATCAATCAAGTGTTTAAGAACAGATAATGGAGGTGAGTTCACATCTTTGGAATTTGAAAATTATTGAAAGGCATAAAACCACTATTCACACTCCTCAGCAAAATGGTGTTGCTGAACACATGAATAGGACTCTTCTAGAGAGAGCAAGGAGCATGCTCAATAATGCTAAGCTGCAACAAGAGTTGTGGGCAGAAGTAGTCTCTATAGCTTGTTATTTGGTAAATCGATCACCATCAGTTGCAATAGATTGTAATATTCTAGAAGAGGTGTGGACAAGTCATTCTTGTGATTATTCAAATCTAATTTTTTTTAGTTGTGACGTATATGCTCTTAATTCAAAAGATCGACGTTCTAAATTATATCCCAAAATCTAAAAAATATGTCTTTGTTGGTTATGGTGATAAAATTAAGGGATATAGATTGTGGGATCCTACTACCCACAAAGTCATTATTAAGAGAGATGTATTTGATGAATTTTCTCTCTTAAAATTAGATATAGTAGAAGTTGATTTGAAATAGGAACAAGTACCTCAACATCAACAAATTCAATTGGAAACTCATCCATCTACAGAAAACAAGGAGCAAGAAGAAGCTTTTGAAGAAGAAGATGACTATGTAGAAAATTTATAGGAAAATATGGAAATTCCACAACTAGATCTAAGGAGATCTACATGGGTCAGAAAGCCACCTAAAAGGTATGATGATTATGTTTCATTAGTTGCTTTGATTTCTATTGACGAAGAACCTAATTGTTATCAGGAAGTAGTGGATGGTGCTGAAAATGCTATTTATGAAAAATATCAATCAAAGAAGAAATGGATGCCTTGGAGAAGAATAAAACATGGGACCTAGTAGAACTTCCAAAGGGTAGGAAAGTTGTTGGTTGCAAATGGGTTTTCAAATTGAAGAAGGGTGTTGATGATAAAGTTGAAAGGTATAGAGCAAGATTGGTAGCAAAAGGGTATTCTCAAAAGGAAGGTATTGAATTTCATGAAAAAATTTCACCAGTTGTTAAGTTAGTTTCTATTCGGGTTGCTTTAGCACTTGTTTCTTTACTTGATCTTGAGTTGGAGCAATTAGATGTTAAAACAACGTTTTTAAATGGAGATTTGGATGAAGAGATATATATGGAACATCTAGAAGGGTTTGTTCAAGATCGCAATAGGAAATTTGTTTGCAAACTCAAAAATTTATTGGATGGCCTGAAGCAGTCTCCTAGGCAATGGTACAAGAAATTTGATCCTTCATGGTGAGCCAAAATTTTACAAGGAGTGAGTATGACCATTGTGTTTACTTTAAAATTTTGAAAAATGGTCTATTCACTATCTTTGTGTTATGTGTTGACAATATGCTTGCAACACACAAAGGCATAGTTGATATCAACGGGTTAAAGACTCATATGGATAGGACTTTTGATATGAAGGATCTAGGAGCAACAAAAGAAATTTTGGGCATGAAAATACACAGAGACAGGGAACATGGTAAGCTTTGGTTATCGCAACATAAGTATCTGGAGAAGATCCTCATAAAATCTAGTATGAAAAATGTGAAACCAATAAATATCCCTTTAGCTTCTCAGTTTAAGCTTTCTTCAAGTTTATGTCTTAGTAATAAAGAAGAAAAGGATTATATGTCTCATGTACATATGCTAATGTAGTAGGAAGTTTCATGTATGCGATGGTATGTACAAGACCAGATATTTCACATGCAGTTGGTGTTGTTAGTAGATACATTGCAAATCCAAGTAAAGAGCATTAGGCAACAGTGAAATGGGTGCTTCAATATCTTAGAGGCATAAGTGATTATTGCATCACCTTTGATGGTAGTAGTGGTTCTATTTTTGGTTATGTTGATTTAGATTTTATAGTTGATTTGGGAAAAAAGATATCTACATCAAGTTATGTCTTTACTCTTGCAGGAGGACCTATTTGTTGGATGTCAAAGCTTCAAAAAATGGTTGCTAAATATCCACTACTAAGGCAAAGTATATGGTTGTCTCCAATGTTTGCAAAGAGGCAATTTGGTTGAAGGGTCTTTTAGGTGAGTTTGGAAAAGTGTAGGACAGGATGATTATATTTTGTGATAGTCAAGGTGCTATACATCTAACTAAAAATCCAGCTTATCACAGTAGGACTAAGCATATTGTGATTAAATATCATTTTGTAAGATAGGTTATTGATGGAGGTAGAGTAACTCTTGAGAAATTTTATACACTAAAAAATTGTGCAGGCATGTTGAAAAAACTAGTACAATTAGAGAAGTTGAAGTGGAGTTTGACTTCTCTTGGCTTGCAGAAAAGGTGATGAATGGGCATGGGCAAGTATTAGGTAAATTGTTGTCAAGGTGAAGATTGTTGGATTATGACAACAAAAATTAGAAATAAAGCGGAGTTTTGTCTTTGGGAAAGATAGAGAAAATAAAGTAAGGATAATCTTATCTTTGAAAAAAAAATAAAGATTTAAAACAATACAACAAAACAAAACAAAGCTGGATTTCTTTGTGCAACACATGTTGAAGATATTATTTATATCTTGTTGCCTTGAAGGCTAAATCATTATGGGAATGAATTATAATTGAAGAGCAGCAGCTTTGTGGAAGTTGTAATCAATTTCTCTGAGTAATAAGAATACCGATACTTTGCCCCATGGATGTCTCCTTGACATATTGTCAAGGTTTTACCACGTAAATCTGTGTCCTCTCTATTATTCTGTGATTCCATTTAATTATCTTCTATATTTCTTTGCTTCTAATTTGTGGTGCAATTATTATTAGTTTTTTAGATTTTATGTTTCCATTTTCTCAACAGTTTAAAAAAAATAGACTACATCCAAAACCATTGAATCAAAAAAACTTGAGTTGGCTCTAGTCTAATACAAGGACAAGGGCATTGTATTGACCTAAGAAGTCAATTTACTGCCATCGATGCTTCTATACTAAATACTGATATATAAGGTTTTTGATTTATGATCATTCAAAAATACATAAGGTGTGTGGAGATGCAGTTCTAGTCTCATAAGGTGACCCATTTTTGGATGATAATAGAAAGATTCAGGCTATTGTGGTGTATATAAGGAATGCACTGGCATAGAAAAGGATGGTTTTACAAAATTTTGGTAAAAATCGTGATTCAAATTGCTTCACGAGGTATATATTGAATATAGTAAAGTTGGTCTTGCTTAAATTTTTGATCAACAATCAAATATATGGGCAGTTCAGAAACAGTAGCTAATCGTTTGGAAGGCAGTGGTCGGGAATAAGGGGTAGTGAATCATTTAGTAGTGTAATTTTTAACCCAGAGAGAGGATAAGTTAAAGTGGTACAAGTCAGAGTGCACATGTTTGAAGGGCGTTGATGATTTAAAGAAATTATGAGACGGAATCGTGGAAGGTAAGGTACCCATACATTGATAAGCCTACACAATCATCTCTATGTCTTTTGAAAAGATGTCTTCCCATAATATGAAGCCATATTTCGCACAAGTTTTCCCAACGTCATCCTCGCCTTTGCCAAATTAGTAGCTTTAAGAAGAGGGAAGGAGAAGATCGGAATGAAGGCAATCATATAGGAAGCTTGTATACTAAACTCCAAGGGTAAAGATAAAGGAAAAAGAAGATGCGCCATTTCACAAATTATTTATCACCACAGATTGTCTGGATATAATTTATTTTATTTGTATGGGCACTGCTGTCTGTGTTCCACTTATAAATGCATTCAGAAGAAACAAAGCAGATAAAGACAACGTACGTGGTGCATGAGTTTCATTACTCAATTATTGATGAGGCAGAGGCAGAGGCCGAGTCAATTATTACATAGGAGATCAAAATCAGTTGGTTGGAAGAATTATGAGCAAGATGGGATATGGTAGAATTATCAAAGAAAGATCACCGTAGCTTGGACATCCATGTCATCTTCCAAATGTACAAGATATGTTGATTCCCAAATATTAATTTTTATGAAGAACGTGTTATAAACGGTCCCAATTTTGAAAATAAGCCTGCTAGTTGGGAGGGATCTTTAATTTTTCAAGATGCCAGATGCAGTGTATTATGCTAAGTTTGTTCACAGCTTGTGCACTCTCTAGAGACTCCATTTTTTTAACACTATCAACGTACTTATATGCAAATGATATGTCGCTGCATAGAGTATGAAGCCAGTAGGCTAGGCAAGCAATTTGTTTGACATAATACCCAATAGCCATATGTCTATCAAATTTTACCAAAGATCTAGAATTTTATCATAAATTTTTTTATCCTACATATATGTCTATCATATTTGTTCCTGGTAGAGCCCTTTTCCTTTGGTGCTGGCTTCAGTGAGACTAGGTTCATGAAAATTGGTCCTAGAACTCATGAAGCTTTTGGAACTTGAGGAACGTGAAAGGGTTCCCGTTCCAGGGTTGAAAGTCTCCTCTTCTTCATTAGAGAATTCTATATAGGCTTTGTCGTCCTTTTCTTTGATCCGGGAGATCTGTTCCAAGACCTTTGGTTGAGGTTGCTCAACTAGGCTTTTGTAATTTACTACCCAATTCTTCGGAATTTAAAGTTGGGCTAGTGGCACAATCTTTGGTGCCTTCAGCTTTATTAGCTATTTGTCTGTCTTTGTTTCCCAGACGACAGAATATTTTTCATTGCCTGGCAATGATCTGGGGTCTCTCATGACCGGGATGGTCGTATTGAAAAATCTTGCACCTATGAGGAAGTGCAAGGTATGAGGGATAGATCCCTTCTTCATATCTAAACTTGTTGTCTTAAACTGGAATTTAAATAGTTGGTTCAGGTTTTTATCTCTGAGAGAGACAGAGAAGTTAGGTACGGCGTCAAACTGGACGGGACCGTATCCGACACAACCAGAGGCTCCTCTTAAGAGCATATCTTCCTACTTATTATGCCTAGCATCTAACAATGTACAGTAGGCAAAAGATTTAATCCCAACTCTATAGTGAGCTTCAATACCACTTAACACGTATCCTAAATGAATATATTGATATCCACCTTTTAAGGCGAAGTTTCTCATTTTCTCAATCTGTTCATTAGTGAATAGTTGGATAAAGTCTTCTTGTTCAATGGAGATAGGAATTTGTCTTTCAATTAATTGACAGACTCTTTTAGACTTATACGACCATTTACTAAGGTTCGCATACACTTCTTCCCAAGGCTTTCCTTTTAATTTAAAACGGGAGGTGGGTGCTTCAGAATATAGTCTTCCTGATGAGCTAACCTCATCATCTCTAGGCTCGTAAACTGAGCGTCTTTCATAATCAAAATCAGTGTTAAGTTATGCGAGACTTACAGTTTTAGCGGGAGGTAGAAGATCCACTTGTTGCTGGTCACGCTGTGCTTCCATCTTTCAGAGACTGTGAAACTAGGTGGTGTGTCTAAGGGTTATCTTGTAATTTATTTTATGAAACTTTGTAAAATATTAATTAAGAGAAAATTAGTTACAAAATTTAAAGGTTATAAATTCTAAAAAATGCAATGTAAAGGAGGTTTTTTTTTGGCGAGGTGATGGGAATTTTTGGAGAAAACAGCCTAATTTTTTTTATCTCATAGAGAAAAGAAAGAGTTTATGAACTCTTCAATTTAGAAGAAAGAAATAAAGAATGGTATTTTTTGTCTACGAGTCAGAGTATATTTCTTTATGTTGTTAATTGTTTGAATGTTGAGTTTGCAGTATTTTCTCTAAATGCCTTGCCATTTTATGAACTACAGTTATTTTCCTCTTTCATGTATATATTTTCTCCATAAATCTGAAATGAAATTACAAGTTATTATTTAAATTATGATTCATTTGAGCCTTTTTAGATGCATATTTCTCATGTTAGACCCCATTATGTTCTTAAACTCTAGATTGCATGGTTGTCCATTTCAGTAATTCTTCCTATAGAATGAATCTATGTTAATTCTTCCTTCTTTGTAGTTACTTTTCCTTTTTTTTTGTTTGCTTGCTTTTCCTTCTTTTTGGTTAAAATCATACCCATTAAAAAATCAAAATTTCATCATAAGAGTGAGTTGTACCTATAAAATTCAAAGGAAGGTTGTTAAGCAATAACAACCTTCCCAACTGTTGGTATTTTTTGTCGTTGTGCAATAGACATCTTAGGATCATTTTTCAAGATGAATTGAAGTGACAAATTTATTAACTAACAAATGAAAAAATGTTATAGACTTACCAATGGATAGGATATCCATAGGACCAAACCAATTACTATGTAATACCTCCAAAAACTTTTTTTCTCTAGTGCTTCAAAAGTTAAATCATACTCTATTCTACTTTCCTAGCACATAATTCTCACAAAAGTCAAAACTATCATAATTGTCAACACGATATTCTAATATATATTATTACTTACCAAGGTTTTAAATCCCTTTTCACTCAAGTTACCTAACCCCAAATACCAAAATATCCTATATTTAGATGTAGCAACATTACCACAATTAGATTTTTTAATGCATCCAACCTATACAAAATAACTAGACACACTCATTTTGCAAATAATAAATTACCTCTAGCTAATCTACATCATTTTTTTATCAAAAGTAACATGAACTCCTTTATTAACTATTTTAGACACAAATATAACATTTCTTGCCAAACCTAATATATGTAGTACATCTATGATTTTTTGTACTCTACCATCCATGAAAGCAACTTTGACCTTTCCTCAACCAAAAATCTTCATATTTTATTATTTTTGAGAAATTATTTCCCTTCATCACTTTTGGTATTCTGTGAGTATCACTCCCTTGGTGGTGTCATATGCAAGGAAGCAATTTAATTAATTAACTAGGAATCATCATCAACAATATTAGTAGGCACAAACGCATGACTACTTTATTCATCGGTGTCAAATGACTTACATTAGAGAATTTGTCTTTCTTCTTATACTTACAATCCTTTATGTGACCCTTCTTGCAATAATACTAGTGTTTTCACTTAGACTTATTTGAAGATTTAGACTTGTATTTTCTCTTAGAAATCCTATCTCCTATCTTCTTCTTACATTTCTTCTCTTGACACACCTCTATCTATAAGGGCATTAGAAGATTAATCATCTATGGACCTTTTTCTGGTTTCTTCACTTTAAAAATGCTAATCATATTTTTGAGTTTAGTGTTGTATCATTGCTACTTATTGAATTCACAAAGTTATCCCATGAATTTGGTAAGGAACAAAGTAACAAAATACATTTTTCTTCTTCATTTATTTTTATTCCTATTAATGCAAGTTAACCTACTATCATATTAAAACTATTTTAATGATTACTTATCCTCATTTTAAGAGAATATAACTTCTTCAAAACAAGTTTATTTCCTAGGCTACTAGACTCATACATTTTACCTAACTTCTTCCACAATAATTTTTTATTGGCTCTTAAGACACATTCATTAATATATAATTTGAAAGACATAACTGGATTGTAAAATTTTATCTTTTTTATGTGGTTTTAACCACCCTCATTAAATACTTGTAATTTTTATAGAATGTTTATCCTATAAATCTCTTTCGACTAGAATATCCTCCATCTTCAACTTTCATAGTTTAATTTTTTTACCACTAAAATTTTTCATTTCAAACCTCAATGTGCTTTCCATATATTACTATTATTTTACTTTCTCACAAAATCCTTCAAATGTTTCATTTTCTTCTAGGCATAAACCAACTATAATTTTTTAACCATTGTATGGTTACACCATTTCACACTCTGTGGTTTGCACTCTAATAAATTAGATACCACCCAAATAACCAACTTATTCTTTGATATCAAATGCTAGGGATTTTAATCATTGTTACAAGGGAAAAGTAGACTACATTAATGAATTATCAATATTATGTGTTTAATTAGCAATGAATGTATTCCAAATTTAAATAAAATACCTATAAAAGTAATGGAATAGTATGTAATCACAAGATTAAACAAAAAATATTTTTATGTGGTAAACCCTTGCAAGAGAAAACCTAGTTTGCAAGGATGTTCACAATTGTATTACTCATAATCAACACTAATTCAATATAATACAATATTTTAAAAAAATTCACGAATCCTCAAACTACAACATACCCTTCTACAATATGTCAAATATTCACACACCAAAAAATGCCTTTAATACCTATTATAATGAGTTTGTAACCTCAAGTAACCTTGGTGCATTCATACAAACAATTATATATAGACATATTTGTCAGCATACTAACCATCCAACTCTATAACTAGATCATGGAATAACAAGCTTCATGTATTCATATTACATACACATATGACACCAAAATACCACACTTATCGCCAAGTACTATGTCTCCACATAGAAAAGCTTCTTGTAAACTTTTTTGGTCAAACACTATGAAAAAATAGTTACATCCTTTTTTCTATTGATATCACTATGTTTCTTTCTTGTATAACCACCATCATTATCTTCTCACTTTTAGCACATTGAAACAAAATTTTACTTCCATATTTATTGTAGTACCTTGTATCATTTTTTAGGAAATTATTTGTTCCTCAAATCATGTTCACCAATTCTATTACAAGTGCACCTATGTCTTTTATCATGGTTCCAACAAGTACTAAGTATCTAATTGATGGTGAGTTCTTCTTGTAGATACCTTGAGATTGGTTTTAAAGAATCTCTATATGTAGACAGGATATGTATGATGTACCACAACTTTTGTTACAACATTACTAGATATATAAATCAACATAAAATGTTATATTGTAATCCTACAAACTCAATAAATTTAAAAAGACTCCATTATATTATATGATGCAATCAAAAACCAAGAGCCACATTAAAATTTATTTAATTCCATTGAAATTCTGAAAAATGTGCTTAGTAACTTGTGACAGATAATGTTTTTTAAATTAAATTGAACTTGCAAATGAGATTCTTTTCTTCTTAAAACTTTTGAAAAGGAAGATAACATATTCATCTATGGGAATACATGTCCACTATATTTTTTAAACCATCAAAACCAAGTTACCTTTCAAGCCAAACTTTCAAAAAATATTTTTTTTGAACACTGGATTTTGACCCCTTCCAACAGTTGTCACGAGGATTGCACCCAAATGCTAAGCTTGGAGGCTCAACAATCCTGTGAAACATGGAAATATCTTCGATATTGTGGGTTGCTTGTAATGAAGATGAATCTCCATATTATGGGTCGGTTCCCCTTTAGATCTTCTAGAAACTAATGAATTTGATTGGAAAAGGGATATAGAGATAACTGATAAATGGGAAAAACTAATTCTAGGAGGTGATGCACCAAAATGCAATAACTTGCAGCTTGATTCACAACTAATTCCAAACATATATGTTTACACGGCTCAATTTGGGCAATCTAATCACATGAATATTTCATAAAAAGGCTTGAAATCTATCTTCTTTAAAGGAAAATAAAGTTTTCACAACTTGGAAGATAAGACAAATCAATGCACAACCTATGACTTGTGATGATTAACTGCTATTGTATACATGAAACTATGAATGAGAAAAAAATTTAAAGGTTTTTTATGCTTTAAACATGTTAAATTTGCATCAAAATCATTCGTATGAAATACAATACCTGAAATAGAGAAGGTAAACACATGATCTTTTATTGAATAACATAAGGAACCTTTGCAATAACTAGAAAAATAATCTAAAAATAACTATTGTTGTATCAAAAATGTCAAAATATTTGAGTTACAAAACTTCTAAGTCTCTCTGCGACATGCAAGAGAGGACAAAAAGCAAGAACTAAGGAAAACATAAATTTTCCCTCCTATAATTTACAAAATATCTCTCACAAGCAAAATAGAAAAGCCATACAAAGGGGACCCATAACTGCTCCAATTTGAGCAAATTTAGCTCCAAACTCCCCCTTTCAAACTAGTTGATTAAAGGGAACTCCGAAATCACCTCAAATTGACTTGAAGTCAAAAATAGAACTCCAAATGCACCTCAGTTCCACTTCAATTTGACTGATCATGACTCATCTCCTTCTTTGCATATTTAAAGGGAACCTATTAATTTATTTTAACAAGTAACTAATTGATTATTTACCTTAATATGTGATAAAAAAAATTAATATTACAATCAATCTAACAAGCATTAAGGTAATTGATTGATTATTACCCATAATAAGTGTTAGGATAGCCTAAATATCTGCCTTGTAGGTATATAAAGAAGGATAAAACACTGTTGTTGGGAACCAAAACTTGAAGATAGACCATAAAAAGGTCAAAATAGTGTATAGGTGGCGAAATCGCCATGAAGCCAACATGTGATGTGTTAGGAAAATGTAAAAATGGTTTTGACCATGACCTAAGTATTAGTTATCATGCATCTTATGAAATAAAAGTGAAATAAACCACTTAAGTCGGCCAAAATTAGGGTTTCCTTTGAGAAACCCAAAAAAGAACTCTAACCCTAGTCATGGGCTCATTTTGCATTCATTTTCATGCATATTGTCTCCATGTTTCTGCTACCAAGATTTTCTGGTTTTTGGGAATTCTCCTACACAGGTTGAACTGGGACAGCGCCGATAAGTTGTTATTTCCATACTAAAATATTGAGATTCTTCATTTTCCTAGAACAAAAAACTTTTATGCTCAAGCTATGATACAAAATGATGGAAAATGTGTTAATTTGTGGTCTTTCCTTTGAAATGTAGCACGGTTTCTCTATTTTTGACATTTCTTTACTTTCCTAGAAAGCAATGATAAAAAAAACCTTATGTAACTCATGGCTTGATGTAAGCATCTCTATAGGTTTCACTCTAGGGTCTCTTAGAAGCATTATTGTAGGTTTCCACATCATTTTGCATGTACTTTATGACTTTCTCCTGACTTGAAGCTAGCTCCTCAAGAAATTTTTGCTACTATTGACTGACTCTTTGTCTTCTCTATCATGAACATAGGTTGCTATTGATTTGACAGCTCGAGGTTATCCTTGACTATCACAATGGGTTTTATTATGGTAACAATCATTTGATCTTTCTTTTCATCATGAAACTCTACCTTTGTTGTGATCTTGATGTCCTCATTTGTAACTTTATTGTGCTATTTGTCATCTTTGTCCTTGATTCTTGAAGACTCAAGACTACCTAGTGCCTGACTCCCAAGAGAACCCTAAGGGTCAGCCCTTGGTTAATGTTCCTTCCTTAATGCAAAAGGAATACCATATTAATTGTTACTTTAGATGGAGGACATACATCATTTACTTATTCTTCATATATCAAAACCAATGCATCTTATTGACTACTCCATAAAAGATAACTATCCTTCACATTGGTGATGATTGTATATTGTCAAGTGACTGTGATGCTTTAATGTGAATGGTAATAGACTGTCCCTAACACAACCATTAACGACAATGGACTGTCTTCATGATCTACACTCACTGCCATGCTTTTGACTGTACATGCATGAGAACACTGCCTTATTCATGGTTTTCTACTTTCATCTTTGTGAAGAGGCCCAGGGCACCATGCAAGTCCGCCCTCTGTAATCTCTTACATGTCTTATCAAACATGTAAATCATTGTCATCCTTCTCCTATATTTGCTATGAGATCTTCACACTTTTTGTGTAATGAACAAGTAGAGTATTCTCCTTCATAGAGGTGTCACTCTCAATGCCTTTTAATGGTGCCTTTGGCATGCCTTTTGAGTTACCTTTATTGACTGCCTTTTGTTCCAATGGTATGGTCGAGAACTTTCCATCTGTATCTCTCTAGGTTTTCCATCTAAATGACAATATCTTTCCTTTATGACAGTCTTAAAATACCCTGCAACCTACCCTTGACCACTAATCATGATATATGCATGGTGACCCTCTTAATGACATGACTGTTTCACCTTATATTCCTTTGATCGTGCCACTGCTCACTGTAATCAGTCTTTGAAATGTTTTGTCCTTTCAAAGTCATTTCACTTTCCTTCTCCATGTTTATTGCTTAAGCATTGAATGTAACACTATGCCATTCACACCCTCCATGGTTAATCATTTACTATCATCATATAATGGCCCCTCAATGGCTTTTACTAGCTCACTTATTATGATTTTCATGCTTTATTCATGACTATCCTTTGGAGTGAAGATTGTGGCATTACCCTTTATTTTCATTGAAACTTGTCATGCTTGCATTAAGAATAGGGCTCCTAAAATGGATTTAAACTACTGTCTATGATGCTTGATTAATGTCTACTTTCATGAGTATGACTACATTCATGAAATTTTCCCATTGACACATTCATAATTGTGACCATCATTCTTCCTTTTCATTTCACTATCATGAAAGCTCATAACCTTCCTTTTGCTTATGACTTTGATCCTTTTCTATGCCCTTTAGGTCTATACTTTGCCATGCATGGGTCCCTTTTGTCATTGTAGCATGTACCTTTCATGGTGACTTCCCTCTTAATACATAAAACTTCCTTCATAATCCTCCAAGCATGCATGATATTCTTAGTTATGATTGAACTCTATTGATTTTAGATAAGACTATACATGTACTTACAAAGTCAACAAATAAGTTAAGAAAACTAAGAAGCCCAAAGATTCTCATGATGATTAGATGATCTTGAGTTTTTTTGGATCTTCTTGATAACTGTGTATCTAATCTTGAGACACCTTTAACTCTATGATTTTATGCTTAATAAGAGATAGGTTGTATATCTGATGGTTTGACATATAAGAGACATGAAATCTTGAGCTCTAACATCACTTTCTTTGTCCCTTGCAGACACCTCTGGAGCTATCAAAAAAGGAGTTGGAGATGCAGTTGATCAAAAATGGGGTTCGTCATTCAGGAAATGATGGATCCCTTTTCTCTTACATATGTTATTTTCTTTTAGATGTACAATCTATCTTTTGTTGTATCTCATTAAGTTTTTCCCACGACTTGTGTGGGTAACTCATAAGCACATTTCTTATAATGAATTTAAACAGCTACTTTAAGAAAAAATTTGTGTACCATTCCTCCTTTCTGTAAAGCAATTTCATAATGAAAACTAAAAATTCATTTCATGAAACTTTATGTATGATTATGAGTAACTTAAGTAGAATCTTTTGTGTACCTTTCTCTTTCTTCAAAGTAAAAAACATCAGTGTTGTCCCAATCTAACCTGATTGGGTAGAAAAGAAAAATTAGGTAACATTTTTGGTGAACTCTACTATATGCTTGCCTGCTAAGCATCTTAGACCAGTAGCATAAACCTATCCATTGGGCATAGGAGTCAATTCTTGTCATTTGCAACTCAGAAAAACCTTTGTAACTTAGTTGTTAGAATTTGAACAACAACAAAACAAAAATTGAAAGTAAATTACAATGGCTTTGAACATGGCCAACAAATTGTGCAACAACACTTCTTGGAAAACAAAATCTAAACTAAAAAAGATGTGCAATCATCACTTATTAACTAAGAAATCTACTCTACTATTGTACATTTGCAAACTTTTGCTCTTCAGACACAATGTTTGAGGTGAATCCCATTGACTGGGATAGGCAACACCTCTCCATCTAGCTTTGAAAGTTGAAAAGAATTATGTTGCTTGCATTCAGTAATCATATAAGGGTCATCCCACATGGCATCAAACTTGGTATGCTTACCAGGTTTACTTTTAAGCTCATCTAACTTGAAAACAAGATCACCCTCCTTGAACACTCTTGGGACTACCTTCCTGTCAAAGGTTCTTTTCATTTGAGCTTGATGAATCTCAAAGTTTCTCAGTGCTTCCTTACTTATCTCTTCTAAATCCATCAGTTGTGCAAGCCTGATTTCCATGGGCTCTTCCTACAACATTTACAACTCTTTAATCAAGTTCAAGGTTGTCAATTCATCTAAAATTCAAATCTTGGATTCTTTTCCATAAGTAAGAACATATGGAGAATTACCTATAGCTCTTTTAGGAGTAATCCTATCAACCCATAGGGCTAGCTTCAACTTGTCATTTTGAGTACTCTAATTATCCTCAATTTTCCTCTTGATGATTCTAATCAAGTTCTTATTGGTTTATTCAGCTTGTCCATTACTCTAAGGGTAATAATGGGACGAAGTATTCACATATATATTATTTTTAACAAACCAATCGGATACTTTCAAGCCAACAAATTCCAATGCATTATCGGAAATAATAGAATCAAGAGTACCAAACCTTGCAACTAAGTCCTCATAGAAATTTAGAACAATAGTCTCATTGGCCTCCTTCAATGTCACAACTTCTGACCACTTAGTAAAATAATCAGTTGCAGTCAATATCCATTTGTGACCTGCCCTTGAGGATGGGTTAATTGGGCCAATAAAATCAAGGTACCACTTGCCAAAGGGTTGTTCAACCTGAATTAGATGCACAGGCAAGGCTGCAAGCCTTTATTTTCCTGTAAATAATGAGCATTTGGTACATTTTCTAACCCAAGCATGAGCATCTTTAAACAAATCAGGCCAAAAATAACCAGCTCTCATGATTTTTAGAGCTATTGTTCTAGGTACAAAATGACCTCCATAAGGTCCATCATGAAACTCCTCTAGAATTTTATTGATCTGATATGGTTCAACACATCTTAGCAAAACTCCATGAAAGTCCTTCCTATATAAAACTCCATCTATGACAGCATAAGGAATGGCTTGAAGTCTGAAATACCTTATTTTTTCTTTGTCCAAACTTTTAGGACAGTCACCCTGGTGTGAAGGTAATGTATCATATCTTGCAGCCAAATAGAGGAAGGAGTTGGAACATCAGTTTGTTCTTCATTGCTAAGTGTTAGGACAACTTGTTCTTCAACTTCTTCATTGTCCTTTCCATTTCCATCTAGTTGTTCACAAAAACCCTTACCTCTTACAAGCTTGGTAGCCTTAATTTGGACATCATATTCCATTACCTTGGTAATCCAACTAGCTCTTTTGTCATTAATATCTCCGCTCAATAGGAAGTATTTCACTATAGGATGAGCAACCATCAACTGAATCTTATTGTTAGAAAGCACATGTCTAAATTTATTAAGACTTCTAACCACCGCAAGTACATGCTTCTCAACAAAAGAATATCTTACTTTGTAATCCTGAAGCACTTGGCTGAAAAATGCAATGGGCTGCTCCAAACCTTATTTGTTTTGTTGAAACAACATAGCTGAAATAGTATCCACACTCCCAAAAGTATAAAGAATGATATCTTTTTCAAAATTAGGATTAATGAGCATTGGAGAAGCAGCTATGGCATTCTTGATTTTACCAAAACTTTTCTTTCCTTCTTTGGTCCAACTGAAAGTGACATTCTTTCTCAACATAGAGGTTGGAGGTTGCAAGAGATAAGCAATAAATGGAATGAACATCCTTACAAAGTTTATTCTACCAAGAAATATTTGCAAGCCTTTCTTGTGAGCAGGTAAAGGTAAAGAAAGAATATCACTTATCCTTTCCGTGTCTATGGAAATTCCATCTTTAGATACTGTTGTGCACTTCTTGCACAAACGCCCCACTGAAAGCAGGGACCCTCTTTCTTGCTCTTTTTTGCTTTCATTCTTGGTCTTTTGGCCCCTTTTGTTTTTGAGGATTCGCTTGCTTGGGCATGTGTTTGGATGTTTATCTTACTTGCGTGGATTATCCCCCTATGATATATATTGAAAACCTTAAGTTTATAACTCATTCCGAGTTTTTAACTACTCTCAGGAAAATCCACTACTAGCGGAATTCCCCAGTTTCCTTGAAAACCCAGTGACGGCTACTATTCACTGTGATCTGGAGATTTTGGTCCTTCGTGGAATTCCATCATGACCGGATTTCTTCGAGGGTTCATTGCCTTGTCAAATTCCTAGGTTTTGGTTTGACCTGTCTTGTTGACTGCATTAATGCTCGATTGTATGATTTATGCGGCAGGTATTAAATTGTTTCTTTTCGGCTTTTTATGCCATTGGAGTTTTATCGCTTGCTTTCTATTGGTCTGGAGTGCTTGATCCTGAGTGTTGTTGCTAGATTGTGTGTTTGGGATTGAGGTCGATTGTTGCAGTTGGGTTTTCTGGAATCCATTTGCACTTTGCTCGGACTTTGGGGTTTCTTGCCAGCTTCTGCTATTTCGATTTTCTGTGTCCTCATGGTATGTACATGATGCTTTCTTTCTTTTAATGAATGAATTGAATTACTTCATGATTTGTGCGTATATGCTATGAGTCAGAGTATTGATATGGTAGGGTTTAGCGATTGATGATTGGGTTTCTGGTTTTCCTTTGGTGCCCCTTCATGTGGTGCGCATTGCCTTGCTTTTGATTGTTGAACGTGTGTGCTTCTTTGGTGTTTTAGGTGTGCTTGGGGTTTGAGTTCCTTCATGTTTAGGTGTTGAATATCTTGAAGCTGGGGGTTATCCCATTCTGTTTGAGTGTCGATCCCAAGTGAGTTTCTGAGCTTGTCTTTTAATTTCAAAATGAGGTAGCTTGCTAGTATGAGCCATAGCAAACCTTCTGTAAACCTTGCGAATAAACGAGTTGAACCCAGGCTTATCCTACGCGATCATGGCAGAATTTTAGGGTTTCATGCCTAGGGCATCACCAGTCCCTCTCAATTTAGTTTAAGGTGAGTTTTGAATTCAAAGATGATCTGTGGCAGGTTTAAATCGAGCCGATTTCAAGCTCCAGATCCTCAAATTTTTGATCATTCGATGAATTTGAGTGAGGTCGAGAGAAAATGTGGATATTTAGATTTTTTAAGTCTTCACGGAATTCCTTATCTATCGGAATTCCTTGACTTTCCGTTTTCTGTTTGTTTTCCCGAAATGTGCAGTGATCTGGATTTCTGCTTGCCTCGTGGATTTCCTCCACCTTCGGATTTCCACGGTTTGGCCATTGCCCTATCAATTAGTCGAAAATAGGCTTTTACTGTGAAAATTGCATTAGCTTCCTTGGAATCCGTGCCTTCGAGATTTTTTCTGAAATTTCTTGGTTCCTTCATTTTCCCAGAATTTCTAAACTGTTACTATTTTCAAGGATTTCTATCTAAGGCAGATTTTCCAAAAGTCTTGTTGAAAATGAAGAATCAAGAGATTGCATAAAAGTTTGCTTAATGATTATGCATTTGGTGATTGACTTGGACTTATTTTAAGATGTATCATGTTGTTTCCTTGTTAATGATAGTCGATTAAATGATTATTGGATGCTTTTGTGCTTTTTTCGCTAAAATACGCTTAGTCGGGAATTTCCCAAAATTCCTCTCTGGCCTAAATTCTGCGGGAGGGCTGCAAACCCGAACTTTGAGATGCTTAATTTTTATGAGGTTTTCTAGCATATTGCTTATCATGGGACTTGTATTGAAGATGAATTTGTCATTTATGAGTAATTAACTTGTGTTCCATGTGATCTTTATTATGGTTTCTTTGTCGAATGCAGGCTGAGTCAAGTAAGGCAATGACAAGTGGAACCAAGGGTAGAGTGATGGATCCAGGTGCGGAGGGGTCTTCCATTTTTGAGGTAGAAAGAATCAAGATAGATATCAAAAATAGAATTCCAGAGAGCAAGATGTCCTCCATCTGGTCGAGGGTCACTGATACAAATGTTGGATTGTGGGATTATGAGGAGTTCAAGACAAGGATGGCAACACAGAAACTTCGTCTGCTAACCAAAAGGACATTGGAATAAGGATTGGCACATGTAGATGGATTTCCTCCTACAATGCAGTGTTATGAACTGGTGCTTAAATGTGCACAACACTATGATAGAGGTACACAAAGGATTGTTGGTCCCCAAGGTAGAATTGTGGCAAATCTAAATCCTATGTCTATAGCCCAGACCTTTGACATGCCTAACAGGTCTCATGTGGTGGCATTTGAAATGGATGTGGCAAAGAAGTTCTATGAGGAAGATACCATCAAATCCCAACAGGTCATTAATTCCTAGTTGGAAAAACCTAAGTCCCACTTTTCAAAGCTACCCAAGCAGTTGTTCAGAGCTAAATTTAGGAAGGAATACTATGATGTTATCACCCTTCTCAATAGGGTGGTAAGGTTGAAGAGTGCAGGAATGTTTGAGAATTGGATGTTCCATGTCATTGCTAGGATGGAACGGGGTATATACTACCATTGGGTAGGCATAATAAGTGCCATGATTCATGAATAGATGTGTAATGTCCTACAAACAAATAGTTTCACAATGACTTCTTACCTGCTCTATGCTTTAGCTAGGTTCCACCCATACAAGGGATTGAGCACAAAAGGTGTGTTTGCACAAGATGAAATTTATGAAGTTTACCCACAGCTACACCTAGGTAACTCGAGCTACAGAAGGGTGAATGATGCATTCACCATGTACATCACTAGGTTGCTCCAAGGTGCAGAACATGTCCAGATCTCAGAAAACACCAAGGAGTTAATCAAGAGGTTTGGAGCCTCGTTCATCCAGTTCCCCACCTTTTCATACATAAGAATTGATGGATGTTAGAAGGCTTTGTACAGACTCCCTAGGTACCCTACGGATCATGTTGTACTCATGAAGGTCACAAGATAGATATGTGACTTTGATGTAATTCTGAAGAGGGAGAAGCACAAGACTGGGTTTGGTGGTGATTTTCCTTTGAGGATAGGCAGTGATGAAGCTTGCCCTTCTATTAACTCAGCCCATACTTCTGAAGAGGAGATGAGTACTCTTGGTCTTCCTTGCCACTTCAAGAGGTCCAGGTTTGACATAACTGGAGAAGCACATAAGAAGGATAGCAAAGAATACAGTCACAAGGATGACATAGAGGACTACTAGGCCGACATCAGTGATGATTTTAATGTCAGAGAGAAGAAGTTCTCCAGGTTACAAGTCAACTTGGTACGGTTATACAAAATAAGGGTTGTTCTTGATTAGGTTGAGGAGGATGGGAATTTGAATCAAGGTCATAACTTTGAGGCTATGAAGGATAAGCTAGTTGGAGAGGTTGATTGGCTAGAGGAAGAGAAGAAAGAGCTAGAAAAAGTCATGACTCCAATAATCAGTTATACCAAGCTATGGCTCAAACACAAGATGTTGGAGTTGGAGAGTGAGGGTGTGCAATGCACCTATGATCTTATGGGAGACTTGGAGTCTCACTCTACTACCGAGGAATCACCTGAACAAGACCCCAAAGGAAAAACCAAGGTGGGCTCTCCTTTCAAGATCAAAATTAAAGATGTTCAGGTGGAGGAGGTAGGAGAAGCAGAGAAACAAAGAAATCCTATAACCAAGAAAAGGAAGCATGTCTCGAGGAGAAATAAGACTAAAAGAGCTAAAGGAGAAAAGGAGGAGGCTAGTGTCCCCTTGCCTAAAAAGTGGAGGATTGTGAGGTTGTCACAAAAGGAGAAGGGAACTTCTAAATCAGATGAAGATGGTGACACACCTATGGTAGAGGTAGAGAGCTCGGGGGAAAAGACACAAGTATATACTAGGACATCAAGGACTCCTCCCAAGGATCCTGCACCAAAAGGAAATATTCCCATGACTGCTCCTATCATCGAGAATGATGACATCCCTCCTCTTCATGAGACTGGCAATGTGCCAGAAAAAACAAAAGATGTTGAAGAGCCCCAAGACCATGGAGAGGAGGAATTCCAAGAGGGTGATCTCTACAATGCTGAGGCGGAAATAGATAAGGTTTTGTAGTCTCCTCTGTTGGCTTGTGAGGATTCACCTACAGGAGGTGAAGAGGATAAACCTCTTCCGAGGGAAGATATGCCAGCTAGGACTCCTTCACCAGTGCATGAGAGGGAGGGGCACATCAAGGAAAAAGAGGATTCAGTTAGGGAGATCCTCGAGGAGCCAAGTATGGAGGAAAGTGTGCGCAAGGTTCAATAGGAAGAAGATGGAAAAAACAAAGTACAATCAGAATCTACTATTCCGAGCTGGTTGTATAAAGAATTGAAGAGTAAAAAAATTGTGGTGGATGATACTCCTCCTAATTGGGATGAACTACTGGAAAACATTGGAAAGGCAAAGACAAAGAAGAAAGCCAAGATCATTTCTAGGATTGAGAGAGATGAAGCGAACAACAAGGTAGTCCACATTCCTACTCTTTCTCCTAACAAGGATAGGGATGATGTGACTGGAAAGGATTATAGTGTGCAGACTATCAACCTAGGGTGTGCTTCCATGGAGCAAGACATTGAAGAATATGAAGGCTCCAGTGTTGTAATCCTTGGTAGATTGAGGAAGGAGGTACAGACTAGGTTGGAGTTGGAGAAAGAAAATGATATAACTTAAGAGATATTTGCAAGAGTTGATGAAACCCTTGCAATCCATCAATTCTTCCTCATCTGTTGTAGGCTTCCTACCTCAAGAAACAATATCAGAGTTGGAAAGAATGAAAAACACCACACATGCTATAACCGGCTGGTTACAGGGGGTGCAAACCAAGGGAGATGATGCTATCAAAGACATCCTTTTGACTAGAGGAGATGCAATGAGGTCATTAGATTGGCTAAGGAATATGCTGGCTCTAGATAAGAAATATGTAGATCTCTTGTTGCAAAAGACAAAGGCCATCATGGAATACACTGAAGATAAATTGATAAATGATGGAATTATTCCTTCCTCAAGAATCAAAAACCCTTGGGAATGGTTTGAAATTTTGCAGATAAGGGAAAAGGCTTTAAAGAAAATATATAAACAAGGAAGGCAGATTGAAGACACCTTGTCTGAAATCTACAATAAGTGTATTTCATTTTTTGAAGTGATGACAAGGAGAAATAAATTTGCACCAAAGCATCTTAGCCCGAAACAGTTGAGATAATGGTGGCGAGATGTGTATTCTTCAGTCGATGAGGGCCCTATCACTAAACACCAGTTGGATGATGCAGCAACTTACATTGTAGTTATTGAAATATATCAAATAAGTAAGGTGGATTGGGATAAAGTGGTGAAGTAGTCAAGAGATGATATCAGGTCCCTTGAGAGGAGAACAAGGGTTTTACCTATGCCACCTATTGCTAACTTGGACAAGGTATTTTTGATGGTGCAGGATAAGGTGGAGCCTGCCAAAGACAAAGGGGGAAGTAGTTAATGCAATTCTACATCAAAATTTGTGCTTCCCCATTATTTTTCCTCTTCCTTCACATGCATTGGATTGAGCTTTGTTGGAGACCCCAGGCCGACATGGATGAAATTGGTGCATTTAATGCACATTTCATGTTATTTCTAATTTCTCTTGGCCGACTCGTTGTGTGGTTGTTTATTATTGTAAACCCTAATTGGGCCGACATATCTTGGGGGTTTTTATAAGTTTGGCATTATGCCTCATTTGTAAGGGGGTTAGTTAGACAATTTGACATTGGAGTGAATTGTGATACGAGGAAGAATTAGAGTTAGAATTTAATTTATCTTTTCAAGCAAGGTTTGTAATAGAAGACTAGAATTGTTGCCACTTTGGATGATTTAATACAAGTAAAGACATTGTGATTTGGTGCCTTTCTTGTGTCGAGTTTTATCTGGCATAGTTCTTTATATTCTCTCTTTGAAATTGCTTAAGTTTATTTGATTTTAGATGATTTGATGATGTTTAGGGTTTTATGCTTGAAGTGTTTGCAGCAATCTCTAGTCCATACTTTTTGTAGTTAGCTGATTGTTAGCTACTTTGCAAAGTTAGCCTAGACTTAAAACCATGCTTAGTTCAATTATGAATGCTTTTTCATTTCAATTGCAATAGGGTTGTCCTGAATGAATATTCACAATCTGAAAATATTTAACACCTTAGAAGATTGCACTATTTCTATAAAATTGCAAATTTATCTGGGTTGAACAGGAGTCATTTTATGAGGGATTGGTCCATTTCGAGCATTTCATCTTTTGCATTGTTAATATTTGGGTTAGAATTAGTCTTAGAATCATCTCTCAAACCCTTTTCTTTTGTTATTTCTTTTATTATCTAGGTTAGTTTTAGGATTTGAAGTATCAACATATTGCTAGATCTGATAAATCTAAGTCCAGTATTTTCTTGTAGTAAGGTCCCTTTGTGATTACCATCATTTTCACATTATCTCTGAGTTGTTTTATTTGCATTGTCAAGACCTAACATTAGAGACCTTTGGGTTATCTCTTTTCCCATAGAGATTTACCTTTCAAGAGAGATAGGATATCATATTCTTTCTGAGTTGTTGCTGTGCAGAAAACACCATCAACGGATTGGCGCTAGAAGGAGGGCCTGAATAAGCAAGTTAGAGCATTTTCTAAACACCATCTCTCTTGAAAGGCTAAGAAGGAGAACCAGATCTACTCCAGGGGAGGAGGAATTTGAAGAATTGCAAGTTCCTACTAGGGCAAGAAGGACCAGGAGAAGGGGAGAATCATCATCCACCCAACCGCTCCCATCATCCCCATCATCCTCATCCTCATCCGACTCTGAAGACATTCCTATTCCACAACCCCAACCAGCCATAAATTAGCCATTACCACCTCCACCTCCATCAATGGCTTTTCTGGCCAATACCCCATCTCCTTTAATCTTCAATAATTACACTATCATGCCCAAGAACCCTGAGCACTTTTGCTCGAAGTTCCATATAAATGATCCAAATAGGACAATAGAGGAGCATATCAGGATTTTCCAGACTTGTCTAAGGGATAGAGGAATCAACCATGAGGATGTTGCATCCAGGCTTTTCCCTTATTCCCTAGGGGAAGAGGCCTTTTATTGGTATAATCACTTACCTGTTGCTTTTATCCATACTTGGACAGAATTGGGGACTGAATTCCTGCAGAAGTTTAAAATTCCCATTAGTGCTAATGAGTTTTACATGCAGTTTACCAGGGTTAAGAGGGAAATTAATGAGCCTATGGGGTCTTTCAATAATAGGTTTCACCAGGCATACACTAGACTTCAAGCACCTTATGCTATAGATGACGCCACTACCCTAGAGGTCTACTTTGAAGCCCTTGATAGCCTTACATCCACCTTCCTTAAATGGAGGACTAATCCCCCAACTAATTTGTTCAATGCATACACAGAGACTATTAAGGTCAGTATAGATCTGATGCAACATTTGTTAGGACCTTTGCCATCTTTAGGACCTGTTGCTCACCCTGGACAAGTCCAAGTTGTTAACCAGGCTTTGACTAGTCATGCTCCCATGATGAATCTAGTACCATCATTTCCTTTGATACCACGCCCTCGTCCTCCAATAAATTAAGCTCAGCCAATGACCTCTTATCCTCAACAAGGAGCCAATCAACCCCTTCACCCACAGCAACAAGCTGGTTTTCCTACATATTTGCAAAATTCAGAGGTCTTGAATCAGGTTGTTGGTTCTGGAGGATCATCAGGAAACCCGCCCAGTAATGTGAATTCAACGCCATACAATGGTTTAGATAAGGAACGGTTGGATGAGTTAACTAAGCAGGTGAACAAACTGAATATGGAGGTGACCTATCTAAGAAATCAGAATAGCCAACTACAGGCTACATAGAAGACCATGCAATCGAACTACAACAGAGAGAACAAAGATGTTGCTAAAGGACATAACTTTGATAGAGGGCAGTATTTTGACATAAATCAAAATTTTGAAAGAGGACAAGGCTCTAGTCAGAACTATGACAGGGGGAAACAAGGTGGATAGGGGTTCGACAAAGGCAACCACCTAGACAGAATAGACCATGGAATACTGGGCCTAACAATGGAGGAATTCCCACTCCATTGGATCAACCTCCTACCTAGGAGAAGCCTCCAAGTGGTGAGTATCTGGCAGAAGCAACTTTGTCTAGATGGTGTTGTCTCCAAAAGGCAAGTGAACATTCTGAGTTAGATTGCCCTGAGTTTCAGACTGCTACCTCCATCTTTCAGTATGAAGTTGAAAAAAATTCCAATATTCAGGAGATTGTGCCCTCAAATCCTTATGATTCCCCACTAATGGTACTTAACCATGCTCCATTCCCAAAAGGTGAGGAGAATGAACCAGAAGAAGAGTCTGGTGACCAGACTAAAGAGGCAAAGCAGGTTTTGAATGAGGACGAAATCTCTCAGTTGTTTAATGAAGAGAATCATAATGGCCCTTTAGATGAGGAGGAAGTTGGTGTTGAAGAAGTTCAGATGTTCCAACAACCCATAAAGAAATATGATTTGAGGAACAGGCCTAACAGGAGTCCACAATCTGGAGGCCCTTTCACTACTTCTATTCCTCCAAATAATTTCACTACTCCACTAGATCTACAAGCCAATAATAATCCATCTTACCCTCATGTACCAACACAGTACTTGTCAAAGGGAAACAATGTTGAAGTATCAAAACACAAACAAACTAGTGGTTGCAAGGAGGCTCATGTTGATATGAACATGGAGCAATTGGGTGAATATGTGACTGAAGAATTCATAAAAGTAAAGGTAAGTCTTTTTGCCTTTGAATTAAGAGTCCCTGCTATTAGGAATGCTTTCTTGGGGACTTTCAATTCAAACACAACACCATAAGGAGTAACTACCAGTGAGGCAGTTGTCAGATCCTTTAATTCATAGGCACCTAAAGGCTAGGGCCAGGTCCCACCCACCAACAAAGGGAAAGATAAAGATAAGATTCACGTTGCACAAGCTGACACCCAGTTGAGCCTATTCCAAGGCAAGATGGAAACCCCTCCCTTTTTTATTTATGTTTGTATCTTTGGGAAGAATCTGCATAATTGTCTACTAGATTCAGGAGCATCTACAAATGTTATTCTTTTTGTTTTCTATTAAGCATTAGGTATTACCCCTATTGCTTCTTAAAAGAAGGTCACTCAATTAGACAAGATGAAGGTGAGTGTAATAGGAGAGTTGAACATGATCCCCACGTAAGTTGCATCAGATCCGAGAGTGCAGCAGGTGATCAACATTTAGGTTGCTAATATTCTTGACACCTATGGTTTGATTTTGGGTCGGGATTTCACTAAGGCATTAAATGGGTATACATCTACAAACCATTCTCACATGTGGCTACCATGGAAAGGAGTCCCAAATTAGATTAGGATTGAAAGAGAGCCCATAATGAAATACATAATCACTGAGTATCAAAATACTTCAAATGAGATATTAATATCAAAGGTCGGCATGGGGAACTATGTTTTGGTTGCATCAGTCCCAGATACATAAGAGGTCTTTATGCTACAGGTCCCCTCTTATGAATCTACATTAGAATCTGGTGGGTCTGAGGAAATTTTTATGATGCAAGATGAATCCATCAGTGATTCTAAAACACTGAGTGAACAAACAGATGAAACTAATGACCAAGAGGGTAGACAACTCGGTTTGTTGGATAACTTCCAGGAGTTCATCTAGAGGTGTATGGAGAACCAGATCTAGCTGGGTAGGAGTATGAATTTCAAAGAATGATTGCTTCCTAATTAGTGTTGATTCCATGATGCTCCCCACTCTGAGTTGGAATGTCATGTATGTCAGACTACTGTGGAACAGGTACAAAAGTGCATTAACCCAATCCCAATTGTGAGGCTGAATGTACACGGAGAGAAAAATAATGACAAGGGTAAAATTCCAATGCTTCCTGAAGAGCCTCCTATCTGCAGTAAAATGAAAGATGATTTGAAATGATCAGGGATTGATGGTTGTTGGACGTTAAGATTTGATGGATCCAAATCTAAGCAAGGTGCTAGAGTAGGGTTTGAATTGATTAGTCCTAAAGGAAAAATCTATTTTTTCGCTCATAGACTACAATTCCAATGTACTAATAATGTGGTTGAATATGAAGCTTTAATCCAAGGATTTTTAATGGCATCAAGGTAGAAAGTTAAGATATTACAAGTTTTCGGGGATTCTGATTTGGTAGTCAGGCAGGTGAGGAAACAATATTCATGTCGTGACAGGAGGATGACTAATTATAGACATAGAGTGTGGGATCTTATCGAGGGATTCAATGCTTTCAACATCCAGTTGATTCCTCGAAGTAAAAACCAAGTTGCAGATTCTCTGGCACATGCGGTTAGTACATTGCAACCCTTGCAACTTTCAGGGTTGAAGAAGTTTACTGTGGAGCTCACTCTAGTACCTTCGGTACCTAACAACATTACCAATTTCCATGTATTTCAAGATGATAAGCATATTCTTGATTTCATTACAAATTGTGATGTGCTTTCTTCTCAAGTAATTGATGAGGTAGAGCCCCAAGAGGCAGAAATGGACTTGGGAGGGGTCATCAACCTGAAGACCAACACTATCCCAAGAGGTATGGTGCAGCTAGAATGAATTTTTGATTTGGATAAGATAAAAGACCAGGAACAACAAGTAAAAAGGGAATCTCTCAGTAGTCAATGTGAAACATACAACATGGGGACACAGGATGATGTAAAGAATATTTTTATTGGTAAGGTATGTACTCCTGAAGAAAGGATAGAGATTATTGATGCTATACATACATATCGAGATGTGATAGCCTGGAGTTATGAAGACTTAAAAACATACGATACTTCAATCATTACACACACCATTCCCTTGAAGTCAAATGTCAAACCATTCAGACAAAGACAAAGACCAATTAATGCTTTGTTAGAACCCATCATTCAGAAAGAAGTACAGAAGCTACTTTCAACATAAATTATACTTCCAGTGAGGCACTCGACCTGGGTTGCGAATTCGGTTCCTGTGAGCAAAAAGAATGGAGAAATCAGACTATGTGTGGACTTTAGGAATCTTAATAGATCATTAGAAAAAGATAATTATTTGGTTCCTTCACTAGATGAGGTACTTTAGATTGTCAACGGATCCTAGATGATGTCTTTTCTAGATGGGTATTCTGGATACAACCAAGTCATGGTACAATATGAAGATAGACATAAAACTGCCTTCACTACGAAATGGGGAACTTTTGCCTACAGAAGAATGCCTTTCATGTTGATCAATGCTGGAGCTACATTCCAAAGGGCTGTGAATATTTCTTTTAAAGACCTAATTGGTAAGTGCATTATTATTTATATGGATGATTTGACAGTCTTCTCTAAGAAGTGAGGTAATCATATAGTAGATTTATGCAAAGTATTCCAAAAGGTGCTGAGAGTTTGGTATCTCACTCAACCCAAAGAAGTGTATTTTTGGGGTTACAAAAGGAAAACTGCTAGGACATATTATTTCAAAATAGGGTATCACCATTGATCTCGAACGAATAGAGGCTATTTTGAAGATTCAACCTCCTACAAGCAAAAAGGAAATAATGTCATTCTTTGGGAAGATCAACTTTGTCAGAAAGTTCATCACTAGATTTGCGGAGGTAGTGAAGCCCTTGAATGCTATGCTAAAACAAGAGGCCAAAGTGGAATGGAGTGCAGAAGCTAAGGAGGCATTCATAGAAATTAAGAAAGCTATTGTTGAGGCTCCAGTGTTGGTGAGTCTGTATTATGCTAATCCTTTTTACATATATTCATTTGCCTCTGATCACTCCTGTGCTGGAATGTTAACTCAAAAGTCTAATCAAGGTGATGAGAATCCTATAGCCTTCATGAGTACTCCTTTAAAGGATGTAGAGTTGAGATATAACAATGTAGAAAAGTAGGCCTATGCTTTGGTCAGAGCAATGAAAAAGTTCAAACACTATATTATGAGGAATAAGGTTTTTGCCATAGTGCCTGATCCTGTGGTGAAGTTGTTCCTAATGCAGAATGAGCCAGGTGAACGATGAGATAAATGGGTAACTATGTTACAGGAATATGATATTGAGATTCAACCCATGAAATTAGTGAGGGGGAAGGGACTGACGAAGGCAATGGTTGAGATAGGTCCTGATCTCACAACTCATCATTATCATCTCCAAGAGGTATCTCTAGGTGCTTGGTATGATGAAATCATTTATTATTTATTGAACCAACGGTGTCCTTATCACCTTAATATAGTTCAAAGGCGGGCCTTGCGCCTGGAGAGTGGTATTTTTATGATGAAAGAGGGTGTCTTGTATAAGAAAAACCATGAGGGTTTGTATTTAAGATGTCTGGGGAAGGAAGAAGCTACCAAAGTGATGATTGAATTCTATGAAAGATATGGCATGGGCCATGGTTCTACATCATCGACTGCCAATCAGATCTCGAGGGCGGGCTATTATTGGCCTACCCTATTTAAGGATGCGCACAACCATGTGAGGACTTGTTATGTATGTCAGACTGTAGCAAGTAAGGAAAAACATGCAGCCCTTCCACTTCACCTGGTCATAGAGGTGAAACCATTTGCATAGTGGGGAATGGACTTTATAGGTCCATTTAACCCACCTTCTTCTGTTAGTCACCGATATATTCTAACCATAATTGATTATTTTACTAGATGGATTGAAGCTCTTGCTTGTAAGCAATGCACTTATGATGTGGTAATCAATTTCCTTGAATCAGGTATTATTACTCGTTTTGGTTGTCCATTGTCTTTAGTTTGTGATAATGGTCCTGCTTTTGCATCGCTGAAACTTTCTAATTGGGCTTTTGATCATGGAATCGTCATAAAATTTGCATCCAATTACTACCCTAAGGGCAATGGTCTAGCTGATTCTTCTAATAAGAACATTTTGACAGTCATCCATAAGTTACTAGAATAGAATTCTAAGAATTGGCACACCGAGCTTAGATTTTCTCTTTGGTCAGACCGTACCAGACAGAAGGCATCCATAGGAATCTCTCCCTATCACCTAGTGTATGGTTTGGAACCTGTATTTCCCATCTAGTTGAAGATCCCTACCTTGCAGTTCATTAATGAATACTATGACGGGGAGGATAAGCATGAAGCCCATTTGGCTAAGTTGTTACACCTTGAAGAGAAGAGAGATGAGGCCTTAGAATTTTTTTCCAGACACCAGGGTGTAGTGAAAATATGGTTTGACAGAAGAGCTAAGGTGAAAGCCTTTAGAATCTTTGACTTAGTTCTCTACTGGGATAAATCCCATGACCATAAGGGGGAGCATGGTAAATCTGACAAACTTTGGCTTGACCCTTATCATATTTCAGAAATTCTGGGAGATAATGCTTTTCACCTGAAAACCCTCACTGGTGAGCATATCCTGCTGCCTATCAATGGGTAGTATTTGAAGCATTACTTCCAATCTTGAGTTGTTTGCAACTCTCTCTTGTACATAGTTAGAGTAGGTTTTCTTTCTACTTTTCTTTTCTTGCCTGTTGTTTTGGTTTGGGTAGTATAGGTTTCTTTTGTTTTGTTTTTCTTTGTTTTGGTTAGCATAGGCTTGCTTCGGTTGGTTTTTCTTTCCTCTTTGTTTTTTTCTTTTGGTTTTTGGCTTTCTGGGGGGCTGTTGCATCTGCATAACGGGCGGCTCGCCTAGGGTTGTTCTAGAAATTTATTTTACAAACTCTAGTCAATTTTTTGGAGTTGAGTGGTGGAATTCCTATATCTAAATGTCCCTTGTTTTGGTTGAACTCTGGTATATATTTGGGTCTCACATTTTCACGTAAATTTTAAGGATTCTTGAATTGCATATGGTTCCTGTGTAATTTGGCCAGGTGAAAAATCTTATGTTTCCTGCTTCAGTGCCACTGTGTTCCTCATCCCTAAGTGTGAGTTTCATTGCTTACGAGGTGAAAGGAAGGTTTAAAAGAAAAATAAAGAGATAAAAGAGAAATTATGAAAATCAAAACAAATCTTCACCTTATTAGGGGTATCCTAGTATCTCTACCGGGGCTATAGATGTCTGGCTGGCAGTAGATCTATGCTTGGGAGGGTCATAGTGATAACCTCGTTGGGGCTATGGATGCCTGACTGGCAGCAAGGCTCTATCCAAGTTGCTTTTGAAGTTAGAACTTTTATGTAGCCCGGTCAGACTTGCTCTAGTTCCTATTGCACCTAAAGAATGGGAAATGAAACAAATACACACACTTGGACCCTGGTATAGGAAAAGGTCTCCTTGCTTGTGATTTCTGAAACTTTGTTCATAGGTGTCCTGATGTAAGGGCTGAAAATAGAGATTTTGGGTTCTTGAATCCAGTTTGTTCTTGAAATGCTCTGGAGCATTTCCCTAGCAGAGTTGCCATTTGTTGTGCACTTTTTGCACACATGCCTCATTGAAAGCAGGGACCCTCTTTCTTGCTCTTTTTTTCTTTCGTTCTTGGTCTTTTGGCCCTTTGGTTTTTGAGGATGATCCCCTATGATATATATTGAAAACCTTAAGTTTTTGACTCATTCCGGGTTTTTCACCGCTCTCGAGAAAATCCACTCCTAGTGGAATTCCTCGGTTTCCTTGAAAACCCAGTGATGGCCGCTATTCACTGTGATCCAGAGATTTTGGTCCCTCACAAAATTCCATCGTGACTAGATTTCTCTGAGGATCCATTGCCTTGTCGAATTCTCGGGTTTTGGATTGACATATCTTGTTGATTGCATAAATGCTCCATTGTATGATTTATGCGGCGGGTATTAAATCATTTCTTTGGGAGTTTTATGCCCTTGGAGTTTTATTCTTTGCTTTCTATTGGTCTGGAGTGCTTGATCCTGAGTGTTGTTGTTGGATTGTGCATTTGGGATTTGAGGTCGATTGTTGTGGTTGGGTTTTCTAGAAGCCATTCGCACTCTGCTCGAACTTTGGGGTTTCTTGCCAGCTTCTGCTATTTTGATTTTATCTATCCTCATGGTATGTACATGATGCTTTCTTTCTTTTAATGAATGAATTGTATTACTACATGATTTTTGCGTATGTGCTATGAGTCAAAGTATTGATATCGTAGGGTTTGGCAATTGATGATTGGGTTTATGGTTTTCATTTGGTGCCCCTTCATGTGGTTCGCGTTGCCTTGCTTTTGATTGTTGAACGTGTGTGCTTCTTTGGCATTTTCGGTGTGCCTAGGTTTTGAGTTCCTACATGTTTGGGATTTGAATATCTCAAAGCTAGGGGTTATCCCATTTTGTTTGAGTGCCGATCCCAAATGAGTTTCTGAGCTTGTCTTTCGATTTTAGCAAGAGGTAGCTTGTTGGTATGAGCCATAGCGAACCTTCTGTAAACCTTGCGAATAAACGAGTTTATCCCAGGCTTATCCTGCACGTTCATGGCAGAATTTTAGGGTTTTGTGCCTAGGGAATCACCAATCCCTCTCGATTTACTTTAGGGTGAGTTTCAAATTCAAAGATGATCTATGTGAGGTTTAAATCGAGCCATTTTCAAGCTCCAGATCCTCAAATTTGTGATTGTTTGATCAATTTGAGTGAGGTCAAGAGAAGACATGGATATTTGGGTTTTCAAAGTCTTTACAGAATTTCCTATCTATCAGAACTCCCCTACTTTCCATTTTCTCTTTGTTTTCCCGAAATGTGCAGTGATCCGGATTTCTTCTTGCCTCGCGGATTTCCTCCACCCATGAATTTCCCCGGTTTGGTCGTCGCCCTGTCAATTTCCCAAAAATGGGCTTAAACTGTTAAAATTGCATTAGCTTCCCTGGAATCCATGCCTTCGATATTTTTTCCGAAAGTTCTTGGTTCCTTCATTTTCCCAGAATTTCTAAACTATTGCTATTTTCGCGGATTTCCGTCTAATGTGAATTTTCCCGAAGTCTTGCTAAAAATGAAGAATCAAGAGAGTGCATGAAAGTTTGTTTAATGATTATGCATTTGGTGATTGACTTGGACTTATTTTAAGATGTATCATGTTGTTTCCTTGTTAATGACAGTCGATTAAATGATTATTGGATGCTTTTGTGCTTTTTTCGCAAAAATCCGCCTAGTTGGGAATTTCTCAAAATTCCTCTCTGGCCTAGATTTCGCGAGAGGGCTGGAAACCTGAACTTTGAGATGGTTAACTTTTATGAGGTTTTCCAGCATATTGCTTATCATGGGACTTGTATTGAAGATGAATTTTTCATTTGTGATTAATTAACTTGTGTTCCATGTGATCTTTATTATGGTTTCTTTCTCAAATGTAGGCTGAGTTAGGTAAGGAAATGACAAGTGGAACCAAGGGTAGAGTGATGGATCCAAATGTGGAGGGGTCTTCTGTTTCTGAGGTAGAAAGAATCAAGTTGGATATCAAAAGAAGAATTCCAGAGAGCGAGTTGTCCTCCATCTGGTCGGGGGTCACTGATACAAATGTTGGATTGTGGGATTATGAGGAGTTCAAGACAAGGATGGAAGCACAAGACCTTCCTCTACTTGCCAAAAGGACATTGGAATCAGGATTGGCACATGTAGCTGGATTTCCTCCTACATTGCAGTATTATGAACTGGTGCTTGAATGTGCATGACACTATGAAAGAGGTACACAAAGGATAGTTGGTCCCCAAGGGAGAATTGTGGAAAATTTAAATCCTGTGTCTATAGCCCAGACCTTTGACATGCCTAACAGGTCTCATGCAGTGGATTTTTACATGGATGTGGCAAAGAATCTCTATGAGGAAGATACCACCAAATCCCAAAAGGTCATTAATTCTTGGTTGGAAAAACCTAAGTCCCACTTTTCAAAGCTACCCAAGAAGTTGTTCAGAGCTAAATTCAGGAAGGAATACTATGATGTTATCGCCTTTCTCAGTAGGGTGGTAGGGTTGAAGAGTGCAGGAATGTTTGAGAATTGGATGTTCCATGTCATTTCTAGGATGGAACATGGTATAGACTATCACTGGGCAGGCATAATAAGTGTCATGATTCATGAACAGATGTGTAGTGTCTTGCAGACTAAAAGTTTCACAATGACTTTTTACCTGTTCTTTGCTTTTGCTAGGTTCCACCCATACAAGGGATTGAGCACAAAAGGTGTGTTTGGACAAGATGAAATTTATGAAGTTTACCCATAGCTACACCTAGGTAACTCGAGCTACATAAGGGTGAATGATGCATTCACCATGTACATCACTAGGTTGCTCCAAGGTGTAGAACATGTCCAGATCTCAGACAACACCAAGGAGTTAATCAAGAGGTTTGGAGCATCGTTTATCCAGTTCCCCACCTTTTCATACATAAGAATTGATGGATGTTAGAAGGCTCTGTACAGACTCCCTAGGTACCCTATGGATCATGTTGTACTCCTGAAGGTCACAAGATAGATATGTGACTTTGATGTAATTGTGAAGAGGGAGAAGCACAAGACTGGGTTTGGTGGTGATTTTCCTTTGAGGATAGGCAGTGATGAAGCTTGCCCTTCTATTAACTCAACCCATGCTTCTGAAGAGGAGATGAGTACTCTTGGTCTTCCTTGCCACTCCAAGAGGTCCAGGTTTGACATAACTAGTGAAGCACATAAGAAGGATAGCAGAGAATACAGTCACAAGGGTGACATAGAGGACTATTGGGCTGACATCAGTGATGATTTTAATGTCAGAGAGAAGAAGTTCTCCAAGTTACAAGTCAAGTTGGTACGGTTATACAACATAAGGGTTGTTCTTGATTAGGTTGAGGAGGATGGGAATTTGAATCAAGGTCATAACTTTGAGGCTGTGAAGGATAAGCTAGTTGGAGAGGTTGATTGGCTAGAGGAAGAGAAGAAAGAGCTAGAAAAAGTCATGACTCCAATAATCAATTATACCAAGCTATGGCTCAAACACAAGATGTTGGAGTTGGAGAGTGAGGGTGTGCAATGCACCTATGATCTTATGGGAGACTTGGAGTCTCACTCTACTACCGAGGAATCACCTGAACAAGACCCCAAAGGAAAAACCAAGGTGGGCTCTCCTTTCAAGATCAAACTTAAAGATGTTCAGGTGGAGGAGGTAGGAGAAGCAGAGAAACAAAGAAATCCTATAACCAAGAAAAGGAAGCATGTCTCAAGGAGAAGGATTGTGAGGTTGTCACAAAAGGAGAAGGGAACTTCTAAATCGGATGAAGAGGGTGACACACGTGTGGTAGAGGTAGAGAGCTCGGGGGAAAAGACACAAGTATATACTAGGAGATCAAGGACTCCTTCTCCCAAGGATGCTACACCAAAAGGAAATGTTACCATGTCTGCTCCTATCACCGAGGATGAAGACATCCCTCCTCTTCATGAGATTTGCAATGTGTCAGATGAACCAAAAGATGCTGAAGATCCCCAAGACCATGGAGAGGAGGAAATCCAAGAGGGTGATCTCTACAATGCTGAGGCTGAAATAGATAAGGTTTTGTAGTCTCCTCTAGTGGCTTGTGAGGATTCACCTATAGAAGGTGAAGAGGATAGACATCTTTCGAGGGAAGAAATGCCAACTAGGACTCCTTCACCAGTGCATGAGAGGGAGGGGCATAGTAAGGAAAAAGAGGATTCAATTAGGGAGATCCCCGAGGAACCAAGTATGGAGGAAAGTGTGCCCTAGGTTCAATAGGAAGAAGATGAATAGAACAAAGTACAATTAGAATCTACTATTTCAGGCTAGTTGGATAAAGAATTGCAGAGTAAAAAAATTGTGGTGGATGATACTCCTCCTAATTAGGATGAACTACTGGAAAACATTGGAAAGGGAAAGACAAAGAAGAAAGCCAGGATCATTTCTAGGATTGAGAGAGTTGAAGCGAACAACAAGGTAGTCCACATTGCTACTCTTGCTCCTGATAAGGATAGGGATGATGTGACTGGAAAGTATTATAGTGTGCATACTATCAACCTAGGGCATGCTTCCATGGAGCAAGACATTGAAGAATATGAAGGCTCGAGTGTTGTAATCCTTGGCAGATTGAGAAAGGAGGTACATACTAGGTCAGAGTTGGAAAAAGAAAATAATAAACTTAAGAGATATTTGCAAGAGTTGATGAAACCCTTTCAATCCATCAGTTCTTCCTCATATGTTGTAGGCTTCCCACCTTAAGAAAAAATATCAGAGTTGGAAAGAATGAAAAACACCACACATGCTACCGTCGGTTGGTTACAGGGGGTGCAAACCAAGGGAGATGATGCTATCAAAGACATCCTTTCGACTGGAGGAGATACAATGAGGTCATTGGATTGGCTAAGGAATGTGTTGGCTCAGGATAAGGAAGATGTAGATCTCCTGTTGTAAAATATAAAGGCCATCATGGAATAGATTGAAGATAAATTGATAAATGATTGAATTCTTCCTTCCTCAAGAATCACAGAGCCTTGGGAATGGTTTGAAATTTTGCAGATAAGGAAAAAGGCTTTGAAGAAAATATATAAACAAGGAAGGTAGATTGAAGACACCTTGACTGAAATCTACAATAAGTGTATTTCCTTTTTTGAAATGATGACAGGGAGAAATAAATTTGCGCCAAATCATCTTAGCCTAGAGCAGTGGAGAAAATGGTGGTGAGATGTGTATTCTCCAATCAATGAGGGCCCTATCACTAAACACCAGTTGGATGATGCAACAAATTACATTGCATTTATTGAAAGATATCAAATAAGTAAGGTGGATTGGGATAAAGTGGTGAAGTAGTCAAGAGATGATATCAAGTCCCTTAAGAGGAGAACTAGGGTTTTACCTATGCCACCTATTTTCGACTTGGACAAGGTATTTTTGATGGTGCAGGATAAGGTGGAGCATGCCAAGGACAAAGGGGAAGTAGTTAATGCAATGCTACATTGGAATTTGTGCTTCCCCATTATTTTTCCTCTTGCTTCGCATGCATTGGACCGAGCTTTGTTGGAGACCCCAGGCTGACATGGATGAAATTGGTGCATTTAATGCACATTTCATGTTATTTCTAATTTCTCTTGGCCGACCCATTGTGTGGCCATTTATTATTGTAAACCCTAATTGGGCCGACATATCTTGGGGGTTTCTATAAGTTTGGCATTATGCCTCATTTGTAAGGGGGTTAGTTAGACAATTTTACATTGGAGCGAATTGTGATAAGAGCAAGAATTAGAGTTAGAATTTAGTTTATCTTTTCAACCAAGTGTTGTAACAAAAGACTAGAATTGTTGCCACTTTTGATGATTTAATACAAGTAAAGACATTGTGATTTGGTGCCTTTCTTGTGTTGAGTTTTATCTGGCATGGTTCTTGATATTCTCTTGAAAATTGGTTAAGTTTATTTTATTTTAGATGATTTGATGATGTTTAGGGTTTTATGCTTGAAATGTTTGCAACAATCTCTAGTCCATACTTTTTGCAATTAGCTAATTATTAGCTACTTTGAAAAGTTAGCCTGGACTTAAAACTGTGCTTAGTTCAATTATGAATGCTTGTTCATTTCAATTGCAATAGGGTTGTCTTGAATGAATACTCATAGTCTGAAAATCTTTAACACCTTAGAAGATTGCACTATTTTTGTAAGATTGCAGATTTATCTGGGTTGAACAGGAGTCAGTTTATGAGGGATTGGTCCATTTCGAGCATTTCATCTTTTGCATCGTTAATCTTAGGGTTAGAATTAGTCTTAGAATTATCTCTGAAACCCTTATCTCTTTTGTTATTTCTTTTATTATCTGGGTTAGTTTTAGGATTTGAAGTATCAACATATTGCTAGATCTGATAAATGTAAGTCCAGTATTTGCTTGTAGTAAGGTCTCTTTGTGATTACCAACATTTTCACATTATCTCTGAGTTGTTTTATTTGCATTTTCAAGACCTGACATTAGAGACCTTGGGGTTATCTCTTTTCCCATAGAGATTTACCTTTCAAGAGAGAAAGGATATCATATTCTTTCTAAGTTGTTGTTGTGCAGAAAACACCATCAACAGATACTACATGTCCAAGAAGTTTACCTTCATGGACAATGAAGATACTTTTCTTGAGATTCATTGAAACTTCATATTCTCCGTACGTCTCGAAGATACGCTTCAAATGAACTAAATGGTCACTTGCATTCTTAGATAAAATAGTAATATCATCTAAGTAAACCATTAAATGGCTCTTTGGAAGGTAGCCCCTACATTGGATAATCCAAAATGCATCTTCTTGCAGGCCATGGTTCCCCATTTTTTTCATGAAGGCTATCTTATACTAATCTTCCTCTTTTACCAATATTTGGTTGTACCCTGAAAATCCATCTAACAAAGAAAACCTGTTAGATCCAGCTATAACCTATAAAAACAATTTCCATGGAGGGCAACGCATAGCAATCCTTAAGAGATGCTCTATTCAGGTTCCTAAAATCAAGGCAAAGTCTAATTTCTCAATTTGTATTCCTTACATGAACAATATTGGACACCCATGAGGTATGCTTAATTGGAAAAATAAGCTTACTCTCAATAAACTTACTTACTCCATATCTCATGAGGTGCTCAAGTTTAGGATTCAAAGGTCTCTGCCTTTGCCTTACGGAATTTGCATTTGCTTCTAGCTCTATGGTGTGTTGTGCCAACTCTGGGTTGAATCCCTTCAAGTCATGATACTCCCAAGAAAACACATTAGAAAACTATTGGAAAAGTAAAATGAAAGCATGTCTCTCATTTATAATGCATACCTTGCCAAGTTTTAGGAGCTTATCCTTGAAGATCTCAATAGGCTCATAATGATCCTGTTTGATAAACAAACTTTCCTTTTCTTTTATCACCTAATCATATGAGTTGAAAATGGAATCAAGTGTTACCAATCCCTTTGGTAGCTTATTTGACTTTAGTTGAAGAATGTGATCTTCATATTATTGATACAACTTTTTTTGATTAGAAGCTGAAAATTCATCTTCTACAATCAAGAAGCTAATAATCTGCTCATCACTATCAAATACCTACCAATAAATATTATTATCTGGAACAACAAGCCTAAAAACAACTTTGACATAGTGTTGAGCATCAAAATTCTTCACCTTAGCTAGAACATCAAACTCAGCTCCCATGGCAATTAGTTTATTAGCTTGTTTATTTTGATTCCTTGGTATGGACAACAAATCAAATGCATCAAACTCTTCAATCATGTCCCAAACTCTATATTTATACTGCTTCAACAAGTCATTTTTAGTAGCATTGATAATCCTTTTATTGACCACTAATCCACTATCCCTAAACACCTGAAGGCATTTTATATTTTTCTTTCTATCCCATTCTATGTCATGAACAAGTGCCTCATACTCTGCAGTGTTATTAGAACAACTGAAAGAAAAATGAAAGAATGAATAATACCTCTCACCACTTGGAGAAACTATCATAGAACCTCCACCAACACCAACCTTGGTTCTTGAACCATTGAAATACAAACTCCATAGCTCATTTGACCACTGTCTCTTATGCTCTTTTTCATCCCTAACTAGGTTTGGGACAACAATTCCATGCTCCTAAATCATATAAATACCTAGATTTGTTTGTTCGATATGATTGTATGGGTCTTCCTCATGGTTCTTAGCTTCCCATTGGCCTAAAACTAGATCAAGAATGCCTTCAACTAAAGTGTTGGGATATTGAACAGCTTGCTAATCTTCTTTACCTTTCTCATGATAAGCAATATTTGCATTAGTAGCACTAGGCACAAAAGGTTCTATGTGATCCTTAGCCAATAACTTAGATGTAATGGTAACCTTAGTTTCATACCTTGTCCTGAAGAAGAGATGTGACCAATCAGATGAAAGGTAACCTCCCAATTTAGTTGTGAAATATCTAGAAAGACAAAGCAAAATAAGTTGGAAGATCTATTACATATACAACTTGTGGAATTGCAAAATTAGGACAAGCATGTAATGTAAGACTTAAATTCTTGATCACTCCCATTGTATTGATGGTTGTTCCATCTATCTGAACACTCCTTTTGAGAGTGGTTCATATGGAAAACCCAACTGGTCAACGATAAAGAGTTTGACACATTTAATTTAATAGTGATGAGAAGATTATTAGCTTCCTAATTGAAGAGGCTGAATTTTCAGCTTCTAATTAGTAAAAGTTGTCTCGACGGTATGAAGATTAGATTCTTCAATTGAAGTCAAAAAAGCTACTAAAGGGATTTGTAACACTTGAGTCCATTTTCAACATAGATGATCAGGTGAGAAAAGAAAGGGAAATTTTGTATATCAAACAAGATCATTATGAGCCTATTGAGATCTTCAAGGATAAGCTCCTGAAACTTGGTAAGGTATGTACTATAAAGGAGAGACATGATTTCATTTTACTTTACCAAGAGTTTTTTGATATGTTTACCTAGGAGTATCATGACTTGAAGGGATTCAATCCAGAGTTGGCACAACACACCATAGAGTTAGAAGCAAATGCAAAGTCGATAAGGCAAAGGCATAGGTCTTTGAATCTTAAAATTGAGCACCTCATGAGAGTTGAACTGAGTAAGTTGATTGAGAGTAAGATTATTTTTCCAATTAAGCATACCTCATGGGTGTCCAATCTTATTCCTGTAAGGAAGAAAAATGGAGAAATCAAACTTTGTGTTGATTTCAGGGACCCTAACATAGCCTCTCTTAAGGTTCACTATATACTACCCTCCATGGAACAAATTTTATAAGTTTAACTGGATTTGATAGGTTTTCTTTGTTAGATGGATTTTTAGGGTACAACCAGATATTGGTAAAAGAGGAAGATCAATACAAGACAACCTTCACGACAAAATGGGGAACTGTGGCTTATAGGAAGATGCCTTTTGGATTATCCAATGTAGGGGCTACCTTCCAAAGAGCCATGGATATGGTTTTTCATGGTTTGATGAACAAATTTCTAAAGGTTTACTTAGATGATATTACTATTTTCTCTAAGAATGCAAGTGACCATTTAGTTCATTTGAAGCAGATCTTTGAGAGGTGTAAAGAATATGAAGTTTTATTGAATCCCAAGAAAAGTATCTGCGTTGTCCATGAAGGTAAATTGCTTGGAAATGTAGTATCTAAAGATGGAATTTCCATAGATCTGGAAAGGATAAGTGCTATTCTTGCTTTACCTTTACTTGCTCACAAGAAAGGCTTGCAAAGCTTTCTTGGTAGAATAAACTTTGTAAGGAGGTTCATTCCAAATATTTCTTATCTTTTGCAACCTCTAACCTCTATGTTGAGAAAGACTGTCACTTTCAGCTGGACCAAAGAAGGAAATACAAGTTTTGATGAAATCAAGAATGCCATATTTGTTGTTCCAATGCTCATTAATCCTAATTTTTCCAAAGATTTCATTCTTTACACTTTTGGGAGTGTGGATACTATTTCAGCAATGTTGTGTCAACAAAACAAATAAGGTTTGGAGTATCCCATTGCATTTTTCAACCAAGTGCTTCAGGATTATGAAGTAATATATTCTTTTGTTGGGAAACATGTACTTACAGCGGTTATAAGTCTTAAGAAATTTAGACACATTCTTTCTAACAATAAGATTCAGTTGTCGGTTGCTCATCCTATAGTGAAAGATTTCTTATTGAGCAGAGATATTAATGACAAAAGAGTTGGCTGGATTACCAAGGTAATGGAATATGATGTCCAAATTAAGGTTACCAAGCTTGTAAGAGGTAAGGGTTTATGTGAATAGTTGGATGGAAATGGAAAGGACAATATAGAAGTTGAAGAACAAGTTGTCCTAACACTTAGAAATGAAAAAAAAACTGGTGTTCCATCTCCTTCCTACAATTGGCTACAATATATGATACATTACCTTCACATTGGTGACTGTCCTAAAGGTTTGGACAATGCAAAAATAAGGTATTTTAGACTTCAATCCATTCCTTATGTTGTTTGTACCATTGAAAAATGACGCGATTAAGGGTGAGTTCACCTCATTTCTCTAGGTCATTTGATATTATCCTAAGCATCCTAATTGGATTGACTATCAACCTCACAAGGTGAGCCAATTCTCAATTAGGAGGACTTAGGAGGGGGTTCTTTCTACTTTTAGGGGTTCACCACCAAGCAAATGCTTAGAATAGTAGATTGAAAGAAAAAAGCATTAAAATTTCTAAATAATCATAACTATAAAGCAACTACTTTCAACTAGCTATATCAAAAATTTATTTATAAGTCAAATATTTTAAAATTAATATAAACACTTCAAAAATGTTTAAAGCCTTATAAAATTCATACTTCGATCATGATTTTTTTTGAATAAAGAGGGTAAAAATTTATTGATATTGAAAATCACCAATATAAAGGAAGCAAGGTCCACAAAGGCACCCGAAGAAAAGCATGATCACCAAGCAAACAAAAACCCACCCAAGACCCAAATCCACAGCCAAGACATCAACCAGCCATGTCCTTCGAAACAATCTTCTCTAAAACTTGATAATAATTTGGAGATAAATGCTCCCATCCCTCAATTTTCCAATCACTAGTGTGCCCAAAAAATCCCATTTGGCCAAACAATCAACAACCATGTTCCATTCTCGAGGGATGTGAGTAAAGGACACCACCTCCAACATTAAACACAACCGAAAAACATGTTAAACAATTGAGGAAAGTTTCCAATTAGCCCCCTCCAAATTTTTCTCCATCAACAAGTTAACAATGAGTTGAGATTCATTTTCATAGATAATCTTATGCCAACCAAGAGAATAGGCATGCTCAATATCCCAAAAAATTGCCAACCCCTCTATAAGATTGTTGGTTTGTTTCCCTTTATGAATGGAAAATAGAAAAATAATAGAACCAAAACTATCTCTCCCAGCCCCACCAATCCCAGCAGGCCCAGGATTACCCCTAGAAGAGCCATCAGTGTTGATCTTCAAAATGTCCACCGAAGGAGGAGACTAACTCCAAACCCTCTGAACCTTCTTTTAGCATGCTTACCTCTTTGAACACATAAATAGTCGAAGGCCAAATTATGTAGGACCAATCTATTCATGATCTCATCATCACTCCTTTCAAGAAGAAAAACCACTTCACATTTAGCATCCACTATCTCCCAAATCATACAAACAATTCTCTACCAAACCTATTGAATCATCAATTTACTCCCACAAAAGATCCTACAATTCCTTTCTAGCTAGATTTTCCAAAGGATAGAAGAAAGACCAATTTACCACATAATTTGGAGGATTGAGGCTTGTGTTGGAGGTCTCCCTAGGCTACTCCAAAATTCAACCAGAGAAGAGGCTTGAACACAAGAATGTCTCCAAATACCTCATCAAAAATTACAGATAAGCATAGAAAAAGGGCAACAAAAGAATAAATGAGATGAGTCATCCTCACTATAGCCACAAACACACAAACAAAAGGGCCCTGGAATCCCCACTTCTAAAGATTTTCCCAAGTTAAACACCTCTTCCAAGCTAAAGTCCAAAAGAATAAATTAAACTTAGGCTAGGAGAACTTATTCCAAACATTTTTCCACCAAGGTACTTCCAGTCGACCATACTTCCAAGCAATTAGCTCCTGATAACCACTAGCCACAATAAAAATCCCTTTAGGATCCAAACTCCAAACCAAAATATCATCATCCCTGAGAGAGTTGCACTATCTTCTTGCTAGAAATTTTTGAAGCTCAACATAATCTTCCTTTGAGCCAGCCATAGGCCACTCACTAGGGACCTTCCATCTAGACACCTCCACATGCCCACAAAGGTAAGAAGTCTTGAAATCAACCACCTAATACCAACCAGCCTCCAAAAGCACTAACAAAGATCCTGTGGATTAGGATACTAGCTCATGATGGGGGAAAATCCATCCCAAGAGTCAAACCAAAAGATAGCCTCAGACCCTCTATTTCAAATCCAAAACAAATCCTCCTTAATCAACTTGGCACCTTTTTTAAGTGTTTCCCAAATCACAGAGCCTTTCCCCACAAGTAGATATTGAGGAACCTCCTCCTGTTGTATCCCACTAAGATATTTTTGAGAAATAATCTTGGACCAAACATGATCCTATTCCAAAAACCATCTCCAGTAAAGCTTGGCAGACAATGCCAACCCCATCAAAATGGAATTTCGCAGCCCTAGACCACTAAACTGCTTTAGATGACAAACAATATCCCACTTCATAAGGCTCCACTTAGAAGATAACAAGCAACCAACCCATAAAAATTTCCTAGCCAGAGAGTCCAAATCCTTGATAAATCTAGTGGGAGCCCCCTCGAGCATGCACCTATAATTGGGAAGAGCTTGAACCACTAACTTAAGAAGCTGAACCCGGCTGGTGAAAGAGATCCATCTATGAGTCCAATGATTCACCTTCACACGAAACTTGTCTAAAATATTTTTCCTAGAGCTCCTAGGAAGGGTGCTAGAAGAGATAAGAATGCCAAGATAAGTCAAAGGAAAAGAACCAATCTGAAACCTCAAAATATGAGAAATCCATTGTTGAATAAGCCTCTGAGTATTAAAATAGAAAATGGAGGATTTATCCTCATTAATCATCTATCTGGAATCACCAAGATAGATTTCCAAAGCCTTATGTAAATTAGTAGCCTCTCTTACCTTGACCATACCCATCAAAGCAATATCATCAAAAAATTGCAGGTACGATTGAATAGGTAAGTCGCTGCCCCAAACCCAATCTTGGATGCAACCCTGCACCACATTTCTCTTGATAACTCTCCCCAAACCTTCAACCAAAAGAATGAATAAGGAGAAAGATGACCCCCCTGTCAAAGACCTCTGGTGGCCCAAAATAAGGAAGACGGTTCCCCATTAATCAAAACCAAAAAGGAGTTGGTTGAGACACAACACACAACCCACTCCTCATCAAAACCAAAGGTCATAAGAACTTTACACAAAAAGGACCACTTAACTCTATCATAGGCCTTTTCTGATCCGGTGGATATTTTCAGTGAAATTGAAGTGTCTCATTTCTCTCCAGAATCAGCACCATCAGAAAGAGCTCGACATCATGATTCCAACGCAACTTGAACGGAGCGAAAAGGAGTCCGTTTGTACAAATTATGGCTAGTCAAACCTTGGGTCAAACTGGGATCAGAGGGCATCTAGGAAGTGAAAAAAATGATGTCATCAAAAGTTGTCAAAGTTGGCATCATCGCGAAGAGCTCGTCGAGACGATTCCGACATCATTCATTTCGTCGAAATCTAACATCATAGGCTCAAGATACAGTTGGTCAAAGTTTTAGGTTGACTTGGTGGACATGAAGGTACAGTGATGATGTCATCATCCATACAGCTGACGTCAGCACGTGGTACGAAATCCAAAATAGACCAATCAGAAGTTGACATGTGGCAGTCCGTACGGTCCGACGTGGCACAATGATGTGGCAGGTGACTCAGCAAGGTCAGCGAATCATGCATTGACACGTGTCATTCATAATCCAGTCAGCATAAATGTGGCATGTCCAATTAGCATCATAGTCAGCGTTGTCGGTGAATTACATCCCACCATGTGGCACCCTCCTGGTGTGGCACGTGGCATCTCCCTCCTTTGTTGGCGTTCGTTGCGTTCGTTGTTTTTTTGTTAGCAAAATGATATACCGGTCCGCATGTGACTGGGACTCGACCTCCCAACCTACAGTTCACAAGATTTCTTGCTAGCCGGTAGACCAAAACAACATCCGTTACTATATATAGTGAGCGGTTTGTTTTGGCCTTTGTTTGTTTCAAAATTTGTTTCCAAAAAGGCCAGCGGGGGGGGGGGTTTGAACCCCGAACCGGCCAGGTAACAAAATATTTAATCACCGATATACCACCAATCGCGACCTATTATAGATGTGTGTTCGGTTTGTTTTGTTAAAGGTTTGTTGGACGAACCATAATGTATGGCTAGTAAAGCCAAAAATAAGCACAACTACCTTATCTATCAAAACTAGAAGCTATTAGGGGACAAAAGGGATGTTGTACGAGATATTCAAGGGGTGGTTATTCATTTATTATCTTTGTTAAGCCTTATTTGGCTAATTTCATGTATAAAAAGGGGGTGTGAGGTGAGAGTGAGGAAGTTTTTTTTTTCCAGGTGATGAAGTATTGAAACAGGTGATACGAAGAGAGGTGCTGGAGATTTTTCAAGCCATTTTTGTACATTGGAGTATTGTTATGCTGCCGAAGTGCTAGAAGAAATGGTCTTGGTGCAATTTTGTAATTGATTTGGAGATTAATCGGATCGGTCTCTCTATTGGAGTGGACCCAGAGACGTAGTCACATTTGTGACGAACTCCGTTACCAATTTGTTTGCATCTCTTTCTCCATTCTTTTCTCTCATTCTGTTGTTATCACCTTGTCATTTTAATTATTTCCATAAGTTAATTTTGATGTTATTAACTTGGAATAATCATTGTAAAAGTTAAGCATTCAATCTGCAATTTAGTCTAGATTCGTTTACAGATCAAGTGGTACCAGAGCTCAGTTGACTATTATTGCAGTTATTTGTTTTTTTGAATGCTAACGAGATCCAGGATTCAGAAGGGCGAAGGCAAGCTCGAAGACTTTAATCCTGAGATTGGGAAGCATAGAACATTTCCGAAGATGTCTGTGTCTGGAATGGAGGTTCCTGAAGAGATCAGTGAGCAGGAATTTCGAAGAGCATTCCTTGAGATGAAGGCTAAGGTGGACATTCTTTTTCAAGAAAGACAAGAACGGAAGGAACGTGAAGGAGGTTCGTCAAAGCAAGAAGATCGCAAAGACAAGAAAGGGAAACATCATGGAGATGGTGACAAGCAACCAGATCCACCCTCTTCTTCTTCTCCTCCCTCTTCTGCTTCTCCTTCTTCTCCATCTTCTCCTCATTCTATTTCTTCTAATCCTTTCAAGAGTGGGTATAAGCCTAAAATTAAATTGGATGTAAAATTTGAACTACCTAAGTATTGTGGTGAATTAGATGCTGAAAAACTAGATGATTGAATTCAGCAAATAGAAGTTTATTGTAGAGTTCAAAACCTCTTTGATGATGCTTCTAGGATCCAGTTAGCCACTCTTCGGTTGGGAGGTACAGCTCTTACCTGGTGGGAGAGTAGGACTAGAGCAGAAATTTCATAGCATGGTAGAGTCAATTTATCTTGGGCAAAATTTGTTAATACTCTTAAGAAGCAGTTTTATCCCCTAGGACATATGCAACAGTTAATGATGGACTGGCAAATGTTTAGGCAAGGGAAAGGTCAAACTGTCCAAGAGTACACCCATGAATTTAGGAAAAGGGCTATTGCTTTGAATGTTCCTTTGTACACCCAGGACACTTTGTTGAAGTACATAGGAGGTATGCATTCCTACCTTAGGCATTCTATTTTGGTTTTGAATCCTAACAACTTGGATGAAGTTTGTGTCCAAGCTACCCACTTAGAGTCAAGGGGTAAAGGATATTTTATCGATAAGTTTGATAATGATGTAAAGAAATCTTCTAAGAATGCAGAGACAAGGAAAGGAAAGAAGACAGCTACAGTTAAGAAGGATGATAAACTTTCTTGCTCTCATTGTGACAAGAAAGGTCATGATGAAGAACATTGTTGGCAGTTGCATCCAGAATTGAAGCCTAAGTGGGCTCAAAGACAGAATCAGAAACAAAAGGGTAAGGAGAAATCCACAAATGTTGTTATGGATCTTGGTTCCGATTCAGATGATGAAACTAAGATAACAGCTATGGGTTTGAAAGGTAAAGCTCCTAATTCCAATGTTTCCTTTGATAGTTGTGCTTCTACTTCTAAAGTTAATGATGTCTCTGAAGATGTGAAAAGGAATGAGCTTTTTCATTTAAGGGTTGTTGCTAAGAACAGTAAAATAGATGCACTCATAGATAGTGGTTCTCAAGTTAATCTGGTTTCAGAAAGTGTTGTAAAGAGCTTGGGATTAAAAACTACATTGCATAAGAAACCTTATCCACTAGGCTGGATTTGTGAAAATGATAAGCTGCAAGTAACAAGACAATGCACTTTGAGATTCACAATCACTAGTAAATTTGTGGATGAGGTACAGTTTGATGTGGTTCCACTGGATATCTATGGGATAGTACTTGGTAGCCCTTATTTATATGACAGGAAAGCTATTTTCTATAGGGAAAAGAATCATTATCACTTGTTTAAAGATGGCATACAGTATATTGTACATTCTCACAGGATTAAGACTGATTGTTCTTTTGCAAACACAGGGCAGTTAAAGAGGGTAATTAATGCAAGTAAAGAATTAACTCTTATGTCTGTCAGCACAGGTGGTTCTAAACTTTAACTTGGAGTAGCTAACCAGGGTCAGATGTTGCAGGATGCACCCGCAGTACAGCATGAGGGAATGATGATTGAAAGCATTGATAGTTCCTTGGGTAAAAATATTCATGTTGTAAAGGATCGATATGTTGTTGACTTATTCTCTTTCATTTTTGCATTGTTGTTCAGCTTGATGCTAGTCAATTTTTGTTGGTTAGTGGCTACGACATTTGATGTAGATGCTTATGGAAGTGATAGAATAATGTTTATGTTCAACAATATTTCTGCAGTCTTCATTGTGCTTGTGAGCCAGGTATGCAAATGTACAGAAGATACAGGACAAGTGGGGAGGCCAAGTCCTCACTTAATGTCAGAATGAATGTCACTTTTGGAGGTCCAAAAGGTCTTCAGTGGGGAGGCCTGATCCGGTGGATATTTTCAATGAAATTGAAGTGTCTCATTTCTCTCTAGAATCAGCACCATCAGAAAGAGCTCGACATCCTGATTCCAACACAAATTGAACGGAGCGAAAAGGAGTCCGTTTGTACAAATTATGGCTAGTCAAACCTTGGGTCAAACTGGGATCAAAGGGCATCTAGGAAGTGAAAAAAATGATGTCGTCAAAAGTTGTCGAAGTTGGCATCATCGCAAAGAGCTCATCAAGACGATTCCGACGGCATTCATTTCATCGAAATCTGACATCATAGGCTCAAGATATAGTTGGTCAAAGTTTTAGGTTGACTTGGTGGACATGAAGGTACAGTGATGACATCATCATCCATACAGCTGACGTCAGCACGTGGTACAAAATATGAAATAGACCAATCAGAAGTTGACATGTGGCAGTCCGTACGGTCCAACGTGGCACAATGATGTGGCAGGTGACGTCAACAAGGTCAGCGAATCATGCATTGACACGTGTCATTCATAATCCAGTCAACATAAACGTGGCATGTCCAATCAGCATCATAGTCAGCGTTGTCGGTGAATTACATCCCACCATGTGGCACCCTCTTGGTGCGGCACGTGGCATCTCCCTCCTTTGTTGGCGTTCGTTGCGTTCGTTGTTTTTTTGTTAGCAAAATGATATACCGGCCCGCATGTGACTGGGACTCGACCTCCCAACCTATGGTTCGCAAGATTTCTTGCTAGCCGGTAGACCAAAACAGCATCCGTTACTATATATAGTGAGCGGTTTGTTTTGGCCTTTGTTTGTTTCAAAATTTGTTTCCAAAAAGGCCTGCAGGGGGGGTTTGAACCCCGAACCAGCCAGGTAACAAAATATTTAATCACCGATATACCACCAATCGTGACCTGTTATATATGTGTGTTCGGTTTGTTTTGTTAAAGGTTTGTTGGCCGAACCATAATGTATGGTTAGTAAAGCCAAAAATAAGCACAACTACCTTATCTATCAAAACCAGAAGCTATTAGGGGACAAAAGGGATGTTGTACGAGATATTCAGGGGGTGGTTATTCATTTATTATCTTTGTTAAGCCTTATTTGGCTAATTTCATGTATAAAAAGGGGGTGTGAGGTGAGAGTGAGGAAGTTTTTTTTTTCCAGGTGATGAAGTATTGAAACAGGTGATATGAAGAGAGGTGCTGGAGATTTTTCAAGCCATTTTTGTACATTGGAGTATTGTTATGCTGCCGAAGTGCTAGAAGAAATGGTCTTGGTGCAATTTTGTAATTGATTTGGAGATTAATCGGATCGGTCTCTCTATTGGAGTGGACCCGGAGACGTAGTCACGTTTGTGACGAACTCCGTTACCAATTTGTTTGCATCTCTTTCTCCATTCTTTTCTCTCATTCTGTTGTTATCACCTTGTCATTTTAATTATTTCCATAAGTTAATTTTGATGTTATTAACTTGGAATAATCATTGTAAAAGTTAAGCATTGAATCTGCAATTTAGTCTAGATCCGTTTACAGATCATTTTCCATATCTAGTTTGATGAATATAGATTTTTATTTGGTGATTGCCATGGACTGAATCGCTTCGGTGGCTATGACCACATCATCCAAGATTTTCCTGTTCGCCACAAAGCCTCCCTATTCCTCAAAAATAAGCCTACTGATCCACTGCTTCAACCTCTTTGCAATCAACTTGGAATGAATTTTATACACCACATTGCAGAGAGCAATGGGTCGAAACAAACTCAGCTTATCTACCCCATCATATTTTGAGATGAGAGAAAGGAAAGTGGAATTCATATCCCTCAACATCTGCTTGTTCCTCTGAGATTTCTAAACCACCTCTAATAAATCCATATTTGTAATATCCCAAAATTCCTTCAAGAATTCAATCAAAAATCCATCAAGCCCAGGGGCTTTCCCTTTCTTCATCTAAAAGACAATGGCCATCAATTCCTCTAGGGAAATGCACCCCAAGAGGTGCTCATTCTTTTCCCTTGAAACCAAAGAAGGAATATAGGAAAGAAGATGATTTTTTTCAGTCAACACGTCTGGAGAGTCCTCTGTAAACAAGGAGGCGAAGTATTGCGAATATTCTCTAGAGATATTATCCAAAGAGTAAAAATGCTCACCCTATCATTCACAAGTAAAGGGATCGAATTACCATGCATCCTGGCCTTCACAAAGTTGAAGAAAAGGCAATGTCTTTTTCCTTTTAGTTTAGCCACTCAACCCAAGCCTTTTGTTTCCATTAAATCTCCTTACTCAACTCCCACTCATCCAAAACTTTTAAGGCCCTCACCTCCTCCTTAAGAGAGTCTTCAAAGAGGCCAGAATCCCTAATCTCACAGGTGATAGCATCAAAATCCACCTGAGCAGCAACCTTAGCATGAAAAATATTGTTGAAACACTACATGTTCCACCTTTTAAGCTGCTATTTCACATACTATAGTTGCTTGGAAAAATAATACATAGTAGTAACAAAAGTAGGCTTACCTAAATGCCACCACTTAGCAACATGATCCTACAAAAAAGGGTCTCGCGACCACATAAGTTGAAACTTAAAAGAGGGAGAATAAGCAACATGGGAAGATAAAGCAAATAGCTTAGTAGGCCAATGATTTTAACCCCTCCAATCCAAAATCTTAAAACAAATAGACCAAGAACCACCAATCCAAAAACAAGAAACCAGGAACCTGTCAAGCCTCTCAGCAATATAATCCTCCCCCAATATTTAATTTTTCCATGTAAGTTGACCATTACTAGTCTTAATATCAACCAGATTCAAGGCAAAGATATCATCATGGAGAAGAAGAGCAAACGGTTCCAAACTAAAAATTTTCCCCCTCTTTTCTTCCAGATCCATAATAGAATTGAAGTCCCTTGCAATAATCCAAGGATATAAAGGGGTAGAACTCTTAATAAACTGGATGTGAGACCATAGGTGTTGCTTGCTAGACAAATCAACAGCAACATAGATATTGGAAAGAAATACAGTTTCTCTAGTATCCAACCTCAAAGCAACCATATAAATAGAAGACTTATACGACATCCACTGGAGAGGGAAAATATTCAGAGGATTTTATAAACAAGCCAAACCCTAGCATTGCCTTGGGCACCAATGCACTGGCATTGTCCACGCCCCCAAAATTTAGGCACTACACCACACTTACTTTCTACAAGTTGTTTAGTTTCTTGTATAAAAAGCACATCAGGAGAATGATTTCTCTCAAAGTCGCGAACAATTTTTTGTCGAGGGATACTATTCAATCCCCTTACATTCCATGATAGAATAATCATTTATGGGGGTTGGAGAACTGTGAATCAAGAGTCTTAACAGATCCTGACTCCACCAACATCTCTCCCATCATCTTAATTTTCTCTAGGTCTTCTTCCTCCTTGCCTTGGAAGCCTTCTCAAGAGCCCCTTTCTTAATATTTTTCTAGTGAAGCCCTTGTTGGTTCTCAAAAATGCAGGTTTTAACCTTAAGATTTTGCCAAGCCCTTACAACATACAAGGCCAATTATACAATTAAACCTTCTACTCTTTAGGTTCTACTAAACCTAGGTGGGTGAACCTATGTGAAACATGAATATTTAAAATGAACTTCTTGCTAAACAGTCTACCCACAATGGCAATTGGGAATGGATAGACAAAATGACTGCAACTACACCTATTACACAAAAGAAAAGATTTGAATATATTATTTGTTATGAATTCTATCCTCTGGGATATGGCTGATTAGTGCCTTCTATCTGTTGGGCAATGGAGTCAAAAATAAAGAATGATGTGTGTATTTCCCTCTCTTTCTAAATTCAAGTTGTTAGGCATATTTAAAGTATGAAATTCTATGACTAGCATACTATTTCACCCAATTTATGGCTTGCATAAATTATGCTTGAATTTTTTCCTACCAAGTTCTTCTTTAATCATCCAACAAAAAATCCTAAAATCACTGTGACTTGTTTAAAAGAATTTTAGTTATGACATGCAGACACCTATTAACCAAATCACACAAAGTGATAAATGCACTGTGATAAATCAGAAAATATACATGATATCTTGATTTAAATGATTTAATGATTTCTAATTGGAGACAACCAGGCAGGAAATACAAAGCTTATAACATCTCAACAATTGAATACAAATATGAACTTCACCAAAATATTTTCCATTGCTCTGTCTTAGGAAGGTTTTTTCCATTATTTACATTCCCAGTCTAAAAAAATCTCCTTCCTCTCTCCTTGTTCCCTCCAACTTTCTAATTTTTCAATACATTTTATACAGTAAATCTCAAACATCACAACTCTTCAATTGACTGGTAAAATCATTTAAATTCCTTAACAACAATTAAAATGTTTAATTGTGTTGCCTTATCGGCAAATTAAATATTTTTTACATAGTTATGCATTCAATTTTGCTTTAATACTTTATCGGCCTTTCAATATTTCATTTGAAACCTTAATGTTCTTTACACTTTATTTCCCTGTGGCCTTTATCATTTTACCGCCTTGACTTTGATTGGTCCCACCACTATCTACCGTGTTACCGCGCTCTCTATTTTTCCACATCACGGTATAGCAGTTGGCATTTACTGTCTCCACTGGTCAGTGTTGACTCTCCACCGCGGTCATCGTGATAACCACTAGCGGTACCGCAGTGGCATCTCAGACTGTCACCTTTGCTGCTATCCACCGTCTACCACGACCACTGTGGTCTATGTTCAGACCATGCGCAGTATAGTGGTAACCACTTACCGACCGCTACGTTGCCACTGCTTGCTGATTATCTCACCACCTCCGCGATACCGCGGTCAATGAATTGACCTTGTGCGGTGTGGTGGTAAGAAATCTATGCCCTCCTATTTAACCACTACCACCATATTGTGAGCCCATTTTGGGAGGCCGCGGTAAAGCGGTAAGTGATATAAAACTAAATATAAAGGCAACGGTAAAGGTTATAAGCTATTTTAAAAGGTAGTGAATGATTTTTTCATGAAAATATAAGAAAATGAGGGGTTTAAAATGGTCAAATCGCTTAGGTTTTTGATGAAATTTTGGGAAAACGTTAGGGTTTTAAATGAAAATTATGGGTTCTAATAGTGGTTCTTATTGGGGATGAGTGATTTTCCAATCACTGCAAGAATCCATAATTCTATGGTAGAGCAGACCAAGTAAATGATATGAAAAATGAAGGTAATGGCAACTGGAGGGAATGAAAAAGTGAAGGATATGAAAATGGAGAAAATGGAGAATGGAAAATCCTAAACTACTGTGCATGGAAAAGAATTTTTTTAAAGAGGCATTGCTAAGAATTGTCCATGCACTAGCAATCCTTAATCCTCTGTACTTACCATGGTTCAAAAAAATCAAACCACAAGGGATGGCCCCAGGCCACCCAAAATAAAAAAACCTGGACTTTCCTCAGACATAGACCTTGTTCTGATTAAAGCTCATCAGGTTTCTTTTGAAATTATCTATTCCACCTACCCTGCAACATGCACTGTCATTGAAAACTTTCAGGAAATCACTGTGTTCAACTTGAATTGTACTCATTTCACCCCTCTGCATTTTATCATTTCTATTATCATATGAAAAATCTTTATCCTCTTCAGCATACAAAATGTATCCACATTCAACATAACATTCATAGGAATGCCCATTATCATATATTGTTGAATGATCTGGCAACTGTGTTAGGACCTAAAAATATGAATAATCCTTATGGCAACCAAAAAATTCTATCTCATCAATATTTTCTGAAACAGTCAAATCACTTTCTGTTTCTTTTCTATCATCAGTTGGCATTGACACATACCTCTCATCCATACAGTCATCCTCATACATACTTGAATCAACAAATGTTGGACACTCATCATCAATAACATGCAAACCAGTATCCTTTTCTTGCAGGCAAAAATCACTCAAGTCACATACCTCTTCTTGGACATAAATATATTCATGATCAGCTTCAATGATTTCTTCATCAATCTAAGAAATGCACATGGAGTCATATGAATTGTTATATCATATGAATTGTTACATATAGTATCTTCACTGTTAAAGCATATATAGGCTGGAACAAAAACTCTAAAATCATCTTTATGTGCATACTTTTGGTATTCCAGAGTTAACAAATCTGAAACTTGCTCACGGCTGAGTGAACAGGTCTCTGCTTCCATATCTTCAACCATGTCTCCAACCTCTTCTTGATCTTCATAATAACTGCAACAATCATCATGTTGAAGATCAACATCCACTATTTCACTTTCATAATTTGACTCACAATCTGTTATGCAAGAGAAACTCTCCACATCTTCATTGTCGGACAACATGATATCATTTTCTATTGCAGCTTCTGAAGCACTGTTGGTGGTATCCACATACCTCATCCCAAGTATGGAATCAATAAATTTATTCATCGCATCCAAGGCACATTGTTTTGATGATTCAGGCTCTGATGCTCTTAAAAGTTGTGCAACAAATGTGGGTCTTGTTGGCCTAAAATCAGGAGATAATTCCATACAAATGTCTGTCATCCTATTGTACAGATATTTTACATCTTCTCCTTATATCTCCTTATGTCAAAAAAGGCATCCGCAAGATTTTTGCCTCTCTCTTCAATTTAAATATACTCATCAAAAGTACTTTGTTGTGAATAGAGTACATTACCTTTGTTTCCAGAGTTCTCAGTTGCATCATGGGGCACTTGTGGTGTCCAAGATCTCTTGACATTTGTGTCTTCATTCTTGCTGCATGATGACCCATTCGATGATGTATCTGGAACACTTTTGACTCCCAATTGCAACAATTGTTGGTTCACTTGTAGCATCTGTCGATCCAATTGCAGCCTTTGTTGTCTCAATTCCTTCAACTCTCTTATTGACTGTTGTCCTCTTTCTGCTTCTGCCATCTTGACAACATGTTAATGCTTCACAAAATCCATGCATTATTTATCAAATTAAAATAGAGTCGCCACCTAATTTTCCAAAAGTAGGAAAATGAAATGGATTGCTTTGGTTTGCCCCACCGGAATCTCCAAAAAAAATGTGACACTTTGTTGACTCTATAAATGGAAAGGCTGGAAATTTTTCTGAGTAACTCCCCAGCGGAGTCGCCAAACTGTTGGTTCTCAAAAATGCAATTTTTAACCATAAGAGTTTTCCAGCCCTTACAACATTCTTGGACAACATATAAGGCCAATTATACAATTAAACCTTCTACTCTTTAGGTTTTTCTAAACCTAGGTGGGTGAACCTATGTGAAACATGCATATTTAAAATGAACTTCTTGCTAAACAGTCTACCCACAATGGCAATTGGGAATGGATAGACAAAATGACTGCAACTACACCTATTACACAGAAGAAAAGATTTGAATATATTATTTGTTATGAATTCTATCCTCTGGGATATGGCTAATTAGTGCCTTCTATCTGTTGGGCAATGGAGTCAAAAATAAAGAATGATGTGTGTATTTCCCTCTCTGTCTAAATTCAAGTTGTTAGGCATATTTAAAGTATGAAATTCTATGACTAGCATACTATTTCACCCAATTTATGGCTTGCATAAATTAAGCTTGAATGTTTTCCTACCAAGTTCTTCTTTAATCATCCAACAAAAAATCCTAAAATCATTGTGACTTGTTTAAGAGAATTTTAGTTCTGACATGCAAACACCTAATCAAATCACACAAAGTGATAAATGAACTGTGATAAATCAGAAATATACATGATATCTTGATTTAAATGATTTAATGATTTCTAATTGGAGACAACCAGGCAGGAAATACAAAGCTTATAACATCTCAACAACTAAATACAAATATGAACTTCACCAAAATATTTTCCATTACTTTGTCTTAGGAAAGTTTTTTCCGTTATTTACATTCCCAATCTGAAAAAATCTCCTTCCTCTCTCCTTGTTCCCTCCTCCTCCAACTTTCTAATTTTTCAATACATTTCATACAGTAAATCTCAAACATCACAACTCTTCAATTGACTGGTAAAACCGTTTAAATTCCTTAACAACAATTAAAATATTTAATTGTATTGTCTTATCAGAAAATTAAATATTTTTTACATAGTTATTCATTCAATTTTGTTTTAATACTTTACCGGCCTTCAATATTTCATTTTAAACCTTACTGTTCTTTACACTTTATTTCCCCTTGGCCTTTATCATTTTACCGCCTTGACTTTGACTGGTCCCACCACTATCTACCGTGTTACCACGATCTCTATTCTGCCCCGTTGCGGTATAGCGGTTGGCATTTACTATCTCCACTGGTCAGCGCTGACTCTCCACCGCATCACTGCGATCACTGTGATAACCACCAGTAGTACCGTGAAGGCACCTCAGACCGTCACCTCCGTTGCTATCCACCGTCTACCGCAACCACCGCGGTCTATGTTCGGAGCATGCGCAGTATAGCGATAACTGCTTACCGACCGCTACATTGCCACTGCCTGTCGGTTATCTCACCGCCACTGCCTATCGGTTATCTCACTACCACTGTGATATCGCGGTAAATGAATTGACCGCACACGGTGTGACGGTAAGAAATTTATGCCCGCCTGTTTAACCACTACCGCCATACCATGAGCCAATTTTGGGAGGCCGCGATAAAGCAGTAAGTGATATAAAACTAAATATAAAGACAGCGGTAAAGGTTATAAGCTATTTTAAAAGGTAGTGAATGATTTTTTCATGAAAAGATAAGAAAATGAGGGGTTTAAAATGGGAAAATTGCTTAGGTTTTTGATGAAATTTTGGGAAAACGTTAGGATTTTAAATGAAAATTATGGGTTCTAACATCCCCAAAGAAAGAGGAGCCTTATTTCCTTTTTCCAAATCAAACACCATCTTCCCCAATGGGGTAGAGTTATCCAACTCAATATTTTTCATAGCTACAAGGGCCCCTGGGAACTCAAAAGCCACCAGGATAAGATCAGTATCCATTTGAAATGCACCATCTTCTTGGACATTCTAGTGCATGTTAAAAATATTAACCACACCTTGGTCTAGAGCCATCATACCTAGATTCACCTCCTACTAGCTAAGGTCATCCAACACTTCGAATCAATTCAAAGTGTCCCCTTCCTACCGCTCATTAAAAGATCTCTTTTGTCCATGATTCTTGTTACGAGGCTAAATAGGAGTGAAAACCTCATTATCTATAACTACGCCAGGAATAGGAGCCTTCCCTTTATCAACATTAAGGGGGTTGTAAGGAGGTAGAATAAAATGAGACTCTAGAGGTCTAGACCTAGGACATCTTCACTACAAATGACCATATTCATGACATGGCTGACAACGAAAAGGAAGAGTCTCATAATCTAGTTGTTGCATCCAAGAAGATGTACTCGCACGAATTTCTAGAGTCTAGAAGAGGGTTACTCAAATCAATATCAACACAAATGCAAGCCAAATTCATTACCTTCCTAACCTACATTTGTTGAGAAGGGCCCATTAGCTTCCCCAAAAGTAGAGAAACCATTTGCAAAATGTCATTTCACCAATACTCAACTGGGAACCAAGGGAGGTGCACCCACATAAGAACACGTTTCAGGAGCTCCTCTAATGGGTTAAAACTAGTATGCCAAGGTTTGATGAATAAACCAATCTGGTTGTGAAAATAAGGCCCCTCCTTCGAATACATGATTACAATCAGCCATACAATTAAAAACAACCATAAAGTAGTTATTTTCTAACAACATTACCTCCATTTCACCCTACAGAGCCCAAGTTTGTTGAGCCCATGCCTCCAAAAATGGGGGCGAGACACGTATTCCCATGAATTTGTAAATCAAAACATAATTTGAAAAATACTTCACATCCTCAGTGATTGATTCTGGTTGAATCACCAAAATAGGTCTATGTTTTCTCCTCTCCAAGCATCCATTATTTTTCAGGATGTGAAGGCCTCCAAACGGAAAAAACCCTCCCACCCCCAAATCATTATACTGTAGATCGTTCTCAACAACCCTCCTGAAGGGAGAAGATGACTTCACTCCCAATGAAGCCCAAAAATCCAGAGAGGGTTTGAATCCCGACGCTTTCCCTAAATCCATCTTCGAAAGAAAAAAAGAGATAAGACCCTTGTATCTTCCCACACACCAAGCGATCAACAAAGGAAGAAAGACACATAAACAAGAACTCTAACCCCTACACGCGAAAGGAAGCCCTTTCCTAGCACTTATCACAACCCCAAACCCCCCCCCCGCCCCCAACCTACCCCCCCAACAAGCATGCAACAGTAGTCTTCCAGCATGCAGACCACGACCACTAGTGGTCACATAACTGTAGCAATCTCTCGCTCACAAACGTCTCCATTGCTCCTCCAATCTTCCTAATTCAATCAACCTCTTTCCATACTTCGATCATGATTGATTATAATTAACTCTTTCAATTTAATTGCTAAAATATAATTTAATAATTTATTTATCAAAGACATAAATGACCTATAATTAAATTATAACTTTTACTTATTTCTTTATTTAATTGTTATTATGTAAATCTATTTATTAACTTTTTAATCAATCCATCAGCTAATAACTATTTTAGTCTCAATTTAATCACATATATTACTATACTAATTTAAATCAACTATTCTTATTCACTAGCTTCTAAGTGGTTTATCTAAATTATTTTAATTTTCTAACCATTCTTAAAGATCAAATAAATAAACAATATAATTAATTAATGAGAATTATACAATACCTAAAGGGCTTAATTAAATTAAAACACGCAACTAAAATTGAATATAAGTCTAAATTATAATTAATCAATATAAATCACTCAACACTTTATAATAAAATTTTAATAATTAAATATTATATTTATAAACATGTAAACACCACATCACAAATCAATTAAACAATTGGTATTATTTATTTAGCTAGACTATTTGTTTCTCATTTGAAGACTAAATAAATAAATAAATTTTATTCTTTAGTTAATTATTCTATTTAATAAATTTATTTCAAAAATAAATATATTTTTATTATTCATAAATAAAGAAATAAATAAATAATCAACTAACCACATGGGTAACTATTAAATAAGAGTCAAACTATTATTACATATTTGCCATTCATTTTCATACTATACTAAATCTCAACCCTCTTAACAACCAACATTTAATAAAGTTATCTCAATCAATCTTAACAATTCATCTATTAACTTATAAATTAACTTACAGATCTCATCCATCTGTGTCTATAATACAAAATAACACTATGAATCTAATAATCCCCATCTTCAACTATTTTCATAAGGAGATAAAAATTTCAAGTACATACTATAAAAATTTGAATCACTATTGAACTACATCATCAAATTTATCTAAAATGATGTCTTCATCAACAAAGAGGGGGATGAGTTTCTTGCTCACATAGATCTTCAAACAAAGAGATTTTAGATTCATTGGAAAGAGTGCTTTAAAAGTTTTTCAACAAGTAGTTACATTAAATATTTGAAATGGTATTAAGAGATGACGATTTGAAGTTAACTCCACCATAGGATTTTTCTAATATTTTTGGCACGTGATCTTTTCCTTTCTTTTCTTCATATCTTCTACTAAAGAAAAAAAATACATTCTAATTTTTTGCAAATTGATAGAAATATTTAAATTTATATTCTTATACTATATTATTTTTAGATATATTAAAAATAGATTCTATAAAAATTTATTTTGCTTTATTTTTAAATTAAATAATTAGTTTATTTTTTATTTTTTTTCAATAGATACCTTTATACACTATAATAATACACATCTATTTTTCAATACACATATTATGTTTAAATAAAAGAAAATATTATAAATATAATATATTTTCTCCTTACAATGATTTATGCAAATAAAAAAAAATTATTCAAAAAATATATAAATAGATATTTTATTTCACAACTATCATATACATAATAAATTTAGGGTGTTATATACACACAAAAATGAAAAAAATTACATCCTCTCAAAAGAGGGTTTAGAGGAGTCTACTAGTTTTGAAAAAGGGATTCAAAAACTAGATTAAATCTTCATAAAAAATATATTTTTGATATCTTCTAAAACTTCACAAATCTATAAAATAAATTTTAACATAAGCCAATGGAAGTTTGTTCACCTTCCAACCATATGACTTGTAATGCAAATATACCCCTGAGCTAGGCCTTAAGAAATCAAATTTTACAATACAAAACACAAACACACAAATGTGTAGCTACCTAAATGGCTAACACACAAAAAATGGATCTTAAGGGGGAGTTAAGGCGACACACTAACCTCTTGAAAAAAATATAATAAAATATGGATCTCATCAATACTTAACAATAATAACAAATCACAAATCACATTATCATATTTTTCTACCCGACATATGCCCACAACCAAAAGAGTCACCTATAAAATATATATCTCCTCTTCACAACGAAACATATCTACACAATTAGGTACTCAATGCCAATATATTCTCTCCACAATAATATTCATTTTTTACACGTAGGCTTTCATACTCCAATCTTCTCCAACACAAAACTCATTTTCACATATAGACAATCAATACCAAATAAAATCAAATTATAGAAAAAAATACCAAGAGGGGGTCCACATCTCTCTCAACCCCAACACATGGGGGGATCTTAACCCACATGGGAAGATCTACACTCAATAGAACAAAACTCTCAACCCCAATAATTTTCAACACAATAACACAACACAAGATTTTTTAAATCAATCTTATTTAGACAAATAAAAAAACAATATACAACACCCATTTTAACAATTAATCAAGCATTCATTCATACTCAAAAGAGGATAATGGACTAACTCTACACTACAAAAAAAATGATAAATCTTGATCCAAGTTTTTTATTTCTATGCATCTCCAAGCTCTCAAGTTCTTCCACTCTTCTCTTCTCCGAGCAACTTTCTCAAAACTATAAAAAGGAAAAAAAGAAAAGAAAACTAATGGGTTCAACTGCAACCAAAACTTCAAAAAGGGTTAAGTAAAGATCTATTGTCTACAATGAACCTAGGAAATAGATGTTGACTTTACTTACTAAAATCATATTTTTTCTCCAATCTTACCACTTATCTTCTAGGGCACTTTTCAAAATTCTAGACACTTGTAAAACACATAATAAACATCAAAGCATGAACCAAACTCATAGGTTATCACTTTAGGGGTTTAATCTTTCTTAAATAATGAGAAAATTGATATTAAAAGGCCTCCAATATTCTCTTTTAAGTTTAAATATGAGATTTGACACTTAAGAGGATTTAAATTTTACTTAATAATAATAACAATAATTATGAATTAAAAAAATTAAACAACATAAATTTACACATAACACATTTACATAAGAAGCCCTTAATCCCCTCTTAGGATAAGGCCTAAGTACACCAAGGAATCACAACAATGGTTTCTTGAGAACCATAATTTTTTATTTCTCGTAGAATATTAACCTGCACACTTACACCCCAATGTCAATATATCCAAGATAATAGTTGAAGAAAAATTTATAACTAAATTAATATATACAATGTAATATCATAATTAAATAACATCATGATTAAAAAAAAGTCAAATAAGAAGTTTAATTCATCATCTAAAACATATTTACGCCATTGTATAGACACATCTCACCTATAAAAATTGCATTGAGATTCATCATACATAGTTAAGTTTGTTCCACAATAAATTAATAACAATTAAATATAAATATAAAATATAATCTAAAATAAATATGACCAAGTCCATAATCATTAATTAACCAAATCATTTGTCAAGCAATTATTAACTTACTACTCTCATATCATGTCAGTGAAAACATAGTATAGTCATAATATAGAATAATACCATATGCATGATTGTCGAAAGAAAAAATATATATTAGAAGAGAATGTGATCAAGAGGAGGAGAAATGGGCCTCACACTTTTCATAGGCTCCCTTGCAATCCAAATCCTTTACAACCTCCAAGCTTTTCAATTTGTCATTTTCCAACATCTAAGTTCTACAATTGGCCACTACAACAATATGTTCTTTTAGCCTTAGTTTTGTGCTTACCATCTTCCTTCCATCAAGAGAAAGCCACCAAAAGAGAAGAAGGTACCAAGCTAGGCCACTAAGAAACATATGCCACAACATCAACATCCTCAACATATTGGATTTCTTGCATCCCATGTGTGGGATCTATTCATTTGCATGTGTATTTAGCTAGAGAAGTTTGTTTTCAAAGGAAGGATAGATTAGTTAGGATAGAATTTTAATTTCTCTAGAATTGCAACAATTAGTTGCAATCTCATATTCAACTTTATCCAATAGGAATTTTTTGAAATGGTGTCTCTCTTTCTTGATGTCAAAATCCTATTGTTGGGTGCCTCTATTGTTTCTTCATCATGGACACAAGGGGGTCAAGTCATTCCTAATAAAGATCACATGGTTCCATAAGGAATTTTTCATCATGATGGTGTTCCTGTCACTAGCTTAGTTCAACACCTATTGGTTTTTTGGGGCATGTATCTAAGGGTATGAAGGAACATGTGAGTGGATCAAATGGCGACCATTCTTATGGTCGTTCTCAAAGTCCTATGCATGGGTTTGTTGGGGCTAATGCTCTAGCATTTGGCACTTATAGAGGTGTCAATGGAGGGGCTCCTAGGTGTATTTTGATAGTTTTTGGGGTGAAAAGGAGTGAAGTAGGTGAGGTCATATGTGTTCATGGCTAGCTCGACGACCCTCCCCCCCTATTACTACTCACCTTCCTATACATGGAAAGTCTTGACCCCTTGTTCTCACTCTCTTGTAGTCATGGTTTATGGGAAGGAGATGGTTAATAAAAAAAAATTTCATGCTCATCAAAGTTTGATTTACACATATAGCAACTTTTTTCCTTCTCTCCCAAACTTGCATAAGTGGATTTTGGAGTCTTAGAGGCCTCTCATCAAAACCACAATTGAGTTTTTTCCTTGTGTTAGGGGTTTCTTTGTCTCAAGCTTTCACACTCCAAAGGGCATGGAGGTGGTGTTGAATGGTAGGTTGTGGATGTGGGATGAGCACTCCCTCTCCCTTAAACTATGCTTTCCTTATTTCAACCCTATGATTGAATATCTCACTATCATTGCCAATTTGAGTAAGGTTTTCTTACCTCCATCTCCAATTCTAGGAGAATAAATCTTTGATGATATGGGAAATGTTATTGGTCATTTTTTAAGGTGGATTCAACCATGTCTAAAATCAGCCACTCTATATTTTCCCATATTTTGGTGGACGTTGGCATCTCCAAGGTTCGTCATAGAGGTTTTCTTAATGGTTGAGGATGGGAATTAGATACAAACAATGTTTTTCTACTAGATATTTTGCTTCTAAGTGTCCACATCCTCACAACATGACTGCAAGCTTAGCTAGTTGGTGGTGGAATTCCCTCACCAATCAATTGACTATGGATGCCTTTGTTATTCTTGCCAATCTGGTTAATAAGTTTCCTTGTCTTGTCTCCTCAATGGATCATGATGTAATTTTGTTGGCTCCTCATAAGGTGGCTTCACTTAGGGCTAGTATGGCTTTTGTTATTTTCACCAACCCCCTATAGAACCGATTCAAGATTCTACATTTGACCTTATTTCTTGGTCAATGGGTTTTGGGGAGCTTCTTGCCCTTTGATAGTTGGTGTAATTTGTGCTACATGCCACTTCCTCAAGTATATCTTCCTCATCGTATGAGGTAAATCTAGATGAGGCAATGGTTGAGGATGTCCTGTTTGTTGAATTGCACAAGACAACTGAGAGGGGTAGGTGAATCGGTTGTATCAAATTCTTTACTTAACTTAATCAATTCCACTTTAACCTTAGTCTGTTATTAAGTATAAACATGAAATGCCGATAACAAAAACACAATACCAAAGACACCAAATTTACATGGAAAACCCTAATGAGGGAAAAACCACAGTGAGGATTAACTCACAATATAGTAGTAATGCAATACCGGATACACAAGCTCACTGCCAGAGCGCTCACTACCCAAATACAAAGGCTCATTGCCTTGGGACTCATTGTCTAGAAAGAGAGGGTCACTGCCTACAAAAAATACAAAGAAATAAATAATGATCCACCACTAGGAGTTACACACACTTCACAACTTGATCAGAAGATTATAAATACAATGAAGTACTATTGCCTTAATTTTCTCTTTCACACTCTACTTCTCACACTTGTTCACACATTCTTCTCTTGATCGAATCAAATGATGGATGGATATGAAATTCGCTACAACTTAACTTGTTTTTATACCATCTTCAACCTTAGAAACATTAACCAAGGTCGGTTATTCAAATTCAAACTAGGTTGGCTACTCAACATTCTCGCAGTGGATAAGAATATGAGGGGACCAAATACATATTAAATTAGGATCCAAACAACATCTTGGATCATGCACACACTTCCCCAAGTTGATGCAAAAACATAATGTACTGTGTAAACACTAGGTCGGCCAAACCTAATGAAAACACCAATGAACTTTGAATTACACGCATCATCAGCAAGATAAACACATGTGGATTTCTCAACACACTTCACCAGTCAATTTACAATGTCTAAGAACAACTCAGATACATCAGCAACAAACTTCATTTGTAGAAAACACTTCACCAGTTCAACCGGGACAACTAGCAAAACACAGAGACTCTGGAGCAAGTCTTCCAGAGCGCCAAACCATAAGAAACTTTCTCAGAACACAGAAACCATCAAAAGGAATAGTTTCCCAGATCCACAAGATCTGAAACCAAATACCAGAGGACTGCGGAGCCAAAATATTTCTCTCAGTCAACAACCAGATAACTCTGACAAACCAGTTCACACATCAGTGAACATAACTTTTTCTTTCCATCAAACTAGAAGTTGAAACTCAAAATATACAATCAATTTAAGCTTATGAACACACCTAAAAATCCGCATAGGCATTGGTTCAACACAAGAGAAACACAGACCACAATACCGGAGCATGCTCAGAACATACTTCAACACAACTTTCATTATATTTCAAATTTTCTCAAAAGCACTTGGAAAAATTCAACTTACTCAACCTATACAATGTTAACATCAATGACAATATTAATGACAACACCACCAAACACATCCATACTTGCAACAATCTCCCCCTTTTTCATTGATGGCAACACATGATGCGAAAAACCATCAAAGACAACATACAAGATTCTTAGAAGCGACAACCTGTTAAGCATAAAAGTTTCACATGATTTTCTCTCCCATATCCTACATGATTTTTAGAAGTGACAACCTGCCAAGCATACAATTTTCACATGATTCTCTCCCCCTTTGACATCAATGGAAAAGGACATTATTACCATATAAATCTTCGTTCACTCCCCCTAAGGAGTACATCCACATCACATACTGCAACAATGCACTTCTTTACTCCCCCTAAGGAGTAGACCCCAATCATCAGTCTAGAACAAAAGAGTTTGTGAATCCACTAGACTGATGCACCTCCATGTGCGCTTAGAAGGAGGGCTAGAAACCCCTAGCTTCCCTCTGAGATACTCAAAAGTATCCTTTGGAAGGGCCTTAGTGAATATGTCTACAGCTTGTTCTTTGGTAGGTACATATTCAAGTCTTACTTCATTCCTCAATACTTTCTCCCTCAAGAAGTGATACTTGATAGATGTATGCTTTGTTCTAGAATGCATCGTTGGATTCTTTGAAATTTTTATAGCACTTATATTGTCACAAAATATAGAAGTAGGTTCATCACTCACCATGCCTATGTCCATCAAAGTTTGCTTCATCCACAAAACCTGTGTACATCATGATGATGTTGCAATATACTCTACTTCAGTAGTGGATAAAGAAATTGAATCTTGCTTCTTTCTCAACCAAGAGACTAATCTTTCTCCAGGAAAAAATGCTCCTACACTTGTACTCTTCTTGTCACCTAGACATCCAGCCCAATCAACATCAGTGTAGGCATTCAAAGTGAAATCATTGTCCTTCAAATACCATAGTCCAAAGTATGGAGTTCCTTTAAGATATTTGAATATCCTCTTCACAACTTTAACATGTGCTTCCTTCAATTTTGCTTGAAATCTTGCAACTAAGCATACTACATGCATAATGTTTGGTCTAGTAGCAGTAAGATACAACAATCCTCCAATCATGGATTTGTACATGCTCTGATCAACTTTAGCAGATCCATCATCCTTACTCAGCTTGCATCCAGTTACCATAGGGGCACATGCCGGTTTCGAATCATCCATTCCAAACTTCTTTAACAATTCCTTAACATAAATTGTGAAATGAATATCCCTTTGTCAGTTTGATTAACTTGAAGTCCGAGGAAGAAATTTAGTTCACCAATCATAGACATTTCAAATTATTTTTGCATCTCTTCAGCAAACTTCTTACACATACCTTCATTACCACCAAAATATTGTCATCAACATAGCCAACAACTATCAGTATTTTGTCTTTCTCAACTTTGAAGTAAAGATTGTTGTTTGCAGACCCTTTGTTGAATCCTTGTTTTGTCAAGTATTTATCCAATCTAGCATACCAAGCTCTGGGAGATTTCTTTAGTCCATATAATGCTTTCTTTAACTTATAAACCATGTCGGGTTTGTGTGAAAGTGAAAAACCTTCCGGTTGCTCCATATATACTTCTTCCAGTTCCCCATTCAAAAATGTAGATTTGACATCCATCTGATATACTTTGAATTATTTATGAGTTGCAAATGCCAAGAACAAAAATGGCTTCCATTCTTGCTATAGGTGCAAAATTTTCTTCAAAATCTATTCCTTCAACCTATTAATATCCTTTACATACGAGTCTTGCTTTATTTCTTACTACTTCTCCATCTTCATTCAGTTTGTTTCTGAATACCCATTTTGAACCAATTACATTCTTGTTTGCGGGTCTAGGGACTAGTTCCCATGTCTCATTCTTCTCTATCTGCTATAATTCCTCTTTCATTACTTTAACCCAACTTTCATCATTACATGCTTCATTCATAGTCTTAGGTTTTATTTTAGAAAGTAAACATAAGTTTACCTCAACTATTTTGCTTCTTGTCTTCACTCCTTCACTTTTGTCTCCAATTATCTATTCCTCCAGATGATTTTTTTGAACATATTTAGGAGTCTTAGGTGCAGGTTCCAGATTTTATTCTTCTTCTTCTTCACTTTTCTCCTTCTCTTTGTTTTATTTTTGTTGCATTTACACATAGATAGGCTCATCAGTTTCAACTTTACTTATCTCCATTGGTCTATACATAGCTTCATCAACTTTCACATTAGTACTTTCAATGATTTTTCTCAGTCTCTTATTAAAACATCTATAAGCCTTACTGTTATTTGAATATCCAAGGAAAATTTCTTCATGACATCTAGCATCAAACTTTCCAATATTTTCTTCATCTCTTCTAATGTAACATCTACTACCAAATACCTTAAAATATTTCACAGTAGGAGTCTTACCAGTCCATAACTCATAAGGAGTCTTAGTGTTGTTACCTTTGACTTGAACTCTGTTAAGAATGTAAACAGCAATGTGAATGGCTTCTTTCCAATACACATCAGGAAAATTTGCTTCTTTCATCATAGTTTTGGTTGCCTCTTGCACAGTTCAATTCTTTCTTTCTACAACTTCATTCTATTGCTGGGTTCTAGGAGCAGAAAAATGTCTTTTTATGCCATGCTCTTCACAGAATGCATTGAACTCCCCAGATGTAAACTCTCCACCTCTATCAGATCTTAAGCATTTAATTCTCAAGTTTACTTCATTTTCTACTCTTGTCTTAAACACTTTAAATTTGTCAAGAGCTTGAGACTTTTCTCTAAAAAATGTAACCCATGTCATTCTAGAGTAATCATCAATTAAAAGCATAAAGTACCTGTCACCTTCAGGCTTCCTGTTCTTGTAGAACCACAGAGGTTTGTGTGGATTAATTCAAGCATTTCGCTAGATGATTTATCCTTTGTTTTAAAATTGTTCCTTGTATGTTTTCCCATCTGAAAACTTCTACAGATTGAAGTTGAAGGTTTTGTGATTCTAGACAGATCTCTCACAACTTCTCTAGAACTGATCCTAACCAGATTATCAAAATTCACATGTCCCATTCTCCGGTGCCAGAGCCAACTCTCACTAATCTGAGAAACAAAACATTGACCATCACCACCTTTGAGTTGATAGATTTTTCCATGAGTTCTTCTTCCAGCTGCAACCACAGTTCCAAATCCTTTTCTGATCTCACAAGTGTTATTCTGAAACACAAGCTTAAAACCTTTGCTGCACATTTGTCCAACACTTAAAATATTATGCCTTAAACCCTTTACATAATAGACATCATCAGTGTTATGTTTTCCATCAAAGCTAATTGTTCATTTACCAACAATCTTAGCACTAGAATCATCTCCAAACATGACTATAACTCCATCATACTTCTCAAGTTTAGTAAACTTGCTCTTATCTCCAATCATATGATTTGAACATCCGCTGTCAATTACCCAAAATTCTTCATCCTATCTGGCATGAAAAACAATTACCAGAGTACTTTCTGATTCATTCTTCTTACACTATGGACTAGGTTCTTTTGCACATTTCTTTTCCAAGGCTAGAAACAAACATCCATATTTGTCTTCCTCAATATATGATTCATCATCATAAATTTTTGCATCTTCCTTAACATAATACAACTCGTTGAACTTCCTATCCTTCTTATCCTTGAAATTACTGTTGTTATCCTTTTTCTTCTTTTGTGTAGCTCTGTTAGGACATCTTGATGCATAATGACCAATATTTCCACAAGTGAAACACTTAAAAGGCAACTTACCTTTATATTTACTAGTACCTTTCTTCAATCTTCTTGTGAAATTTGCTTCCAAATCTTTTGCATCATCATCATCATCATCTTCTATCTTCATGGTTTTAAAGGTTGTTTCAGTCTTCTGCTTATCTCTTGCAAACTTTCTCATCTCAAATGTAGTCAAGACACCAAATAGATGTTCCTTAGTAAATGTCTTTAGATCATACTGTTCTTCTAGAGCAAATACTTTGTCACTGTAATTGTCTGATAAGGTCATCAAGATCTTCTTAATTATATCTCCATCCTTCATGGTACCACCTTGATTCTTGATTTTAGTTGTTATAGTTTCAACTCTCTGATAATAGCTTGCAATGTCTTCTCCATCTTCCATTCTCATATTCTCAAATTTTCACTTAGCAGTTAGTTTCCTTGATAACTTTACTCTCTCATTCCCTTCATAAATATCTTTCAATTTTGTCCACATTTCATTAGTTATAGCTAAAGAAATAACTTTTGATCTTTCAGTTTTAGATAATGCACTAAAGATAGCAAACCTTGCTTTTTAATTTTCTTCAAAGGCTACAACTTCATCAGTAGTGGAAGGTCCAGCTACTAGAATCACATACTTTGTCTCCATAGCTTTCCAGGTATTAAAATTGATTGAAATCAAATAACTTCTCATCTATTCTTTCCAGACACTATAATCAGCTCCATCAAACATAGAAAGTTGCAACTTGTGCACCATCTGATCTACCTCAAGTGGTTAATCTTTATACTGAGGAACCAAAGCTCTGATACCAATTTTTGAATTGCACAAGACAACTGAGAGGGGGGGGTGAATCAGTTGTATCAAATTATTTACATCTTAACTCAATCAATTCCACTTTAACTTCAATCTGTTATTAAGTATAAACATGAAATGCAGATAAGAGAAACATAATACTAGAGACACCAAATTTACGTGGAAAACCCTAATGAGGGAAAAACCATGATGAGGATTAACTCACAATATAGTGGTAATGAAATACCGGATACACGAGCTCACTACCAGAGGGCTCACTGCCTAGATACAAAGGCTCATTGCCTTAGGAATCACTATCCAGAAAGAGAGGCTCACTGCCTACAAAAAATACAAAGAAATAGATAATGATCCACCACTAGGAGTTACACACACTTCGCAACTTGATCAAAATATTATGAATACAATGAAATATTATTGCCTTAATTTGCTTTTCCACACTCTGTTTTTCACACTTGTTCACACAGTCTTCTCTTGCTCGAATCGAATGATGGATGGATATGAAATTCGCTACAACTTAACTTTCTTTTATACCATCTTCAACCTTAAAAACATTCACCAAGGTTAGCTATTCAAATTCAAATTAGGTTGGCTACTCAACATTCCCGCGATGGATAAGAATGTGAGGGGACCAAATACATATTAAATTAGGATCCAAACATTTGGATCACGCACACGCTTCTCCAAGTCGATGCAAAAATATAATGTACCGTGTAAACACCAAGTCATCCAAACCTAATAAAAACACCAATGAACTTTGAAGTACATGCATCATCAACAAGATAAACACACACTGATTGCTCAACACACTTCACCAGTCAATTTACCATGTCTAGGAACAACTCAGATACATCTGCAACAACTTCAACAAACTTCATTTTCAGAAAACACTTCACCAATTCAACCGAGACAACCAACAAAACACAGAGACTCTGGAGCAGGTCTTCCAGAGTGCCAAACCACAAGAAATTTTTTTAGAACACATAAACCATCAAAATGAATAGTTTCCCAGATCCACAAGATCTAAAACCAAATACCAGAGGACTATGGAACCAAAACATTTCTCTCAGTCAACAACCAAATAACTCTGACAAACCAGTTCACACACCGGTGAACATAACTTTTTCTCTCCATCAAACTAGAAGTTGAAACTCACAATATACAATCAATTTAAACTTATGAACACACCTATAAATCCACATAGGCATTGGTTCAACATAGAAGAAACACAGACCACAATACCGGAGCATGCTCAAAACATACTTCAACACAACTTTCATTATATTTCATTTTTTCTCAAATGCACTTGGAAAAATCCAACTTACTCAACCTGTACAGTGTTGACATCAATGACAATATTAATGACAACACCACCAAACACATCCATACTTGCAACACTCTTCTCTCCACAATCAAAGGAGTTAGAAAAAAGTATCTTAGAAAATTATTCAAAGAAGGAAAAAGAGGCCTTCCTAAATCTATTTTGAAATCCCCTTCCCGACTTAAGGATGTGAGGATTGTAAGAAAGGTGTCAAGCGTTGTGTATGATGGATAGGGTGGTTTCTAATGAGAATCTAACTACAATTGTCTGATTGTGTGGCTTTTCTGATAGGCACTATTTTGTGCATATAAAAGGTTCCAAGACCTTTCAAAGCATGTTCTTGTTGTTTGTTAGTTGGTCTTATATTGATGTTTTGATGTAATTGGGTTTTACAAGCCTATTATAACCTATTTACCCCTTAATAAAAATATTTAGGTGTGATCTCTAAACCTAGTAAAAAAATTAAAATTAGATTAATTTGTTTTCTTTGCAAATCTTTATTTTATCACAATACATATGGCTTAGAGATCAACAAAAGAAAACATCCACCTTCAAGCAAATAAGCATTGGGTTAATTCAAAGATCAAAAAAGAGCAAAAAAATAGTGTTCTTGTAAGAAAATACAAGAATCAACAAGTTGTGTCTTCACTTTTATTTTATTAAATTCATTGTGAACGAAGGAAAAATAAAATACTGCTGCTTGTTTGTTTATATTCCTCTTTTTTCAGTTTGGATTATCTTGATCATGGGCAATCGTCTTAAATAGTGAAAAAGGAATAAAAAGATTTTTTATAACTAGTTTGGTATTTATTGTTAGATTAATTACCAATTACTTGCATATTGAAAAGTACAAAAAACATAGACTAATTTCAATTCATTTCATTTATCACTATTTATTCCAACATTCTAGCATAATTTAAATCATTAATTTTATTAGTAGTCAGATCATCCAAAAAGCAAAAAACTAGGAAAACACAAATCTTTAAGTCCTTTCACAATTTGAGCCCTTGGTTCCAAATATAGATTCCAACCAACAAAATAGCAATCAAACAAATCAAGGAAACACAAGCAAACATTCAATCAAAAGGTCAATGTTATGATATTAATATTCTATATTCCTGAGTATAATTAAGATAAACACTTGTGGCATGTTTAACCTTAATAGTTCCATTTATTGGTTTTAGTTATTCCTTGAGATTATTTAGATAGGATGGAGAGGTGTGTTCCTACATAGTTAAGCATACAAATAGGGAAAATAAAGACTCTCTCAATCCATCATAACTTCTAATTCTAAAGAAATATATTAATTTATTATCATGAGAGATGGGTTCTTGTGAACCACTACTCATGAAACATGGGTCAATGAGTTTGATTCGTAAAACTACACGGTTGAATCCTGATAGCAATATCACAATATTAATTTTTTATTACTGAAGGTCATTTCCTAAAAATGGTCTATTATTTTATTACTTTTTTGATTTATTTCTAAGAAATATCAAAATAAGTGGTATCAAAGTTACAATTTGGCCAAAAATTTTCATTTCTAACATAACTTACAAACCATTGTGGATTTGGACTTAATTTTTTCGAATTTAAGGCATATTACAGATACATACTCAAGTAAATTCTTATCTATTTGTGATCATTTTGTGCAAGTTATTTTAATTTTATATTTTTCCATTAATTGGCTCTATAGGCTATAAATTTCAAATTTTATTAAATATTTTTACATTTTTGGAAAGCTAAAGAAAATTTGGGTTGAGTTGGTTCTTCACAATTTCTTATTAGAAGAAAAATACTATGTAATTTAGTGATCAAAGTTAAATCAAAATATTTTATTATTCTACTCCATAGGCCACAATTTTTGGAAAAAAAAATACATTCTTTAATATATTGAAAATTTGGGTAGGTTTATTTCTTTATAAATCTTGATTTTAAAAAATCATATTTTAGTTGTCAAGAGGCAAAAATCAAATCTAGTCATAGCCCAAGTTCTAAAATTCCATGATTACAACTCACACCAAATACAATCCTCATTTAATAAAAAAGAATCTTGAGTTCAACATTCAAACACATTTGAAGTCGTGTCACCTTTATGATTAGAGTATTTATTTACAAATATTGAATCCAAAGACCCACTTTATTGTCCACCACCTAAAATTGAAGAAAATATTTCACCAAAATATGAAACAATTGTAAATTTTATTTATTTATTTTTCAAGGGGTAAACACTTTTGAACCAGAGCTATGAACTGGAATACAACCACTCAACAATACCACCCCAACGGGGTTTGAACCTTGGTGGCAAGAACAACAATGCCACCTTTAAACCATCACACCATGCCAATATCGACACAATAGTAAATTTTATTAAGGATAATTTATTTGACCTATTTGTGGCATCTTTAAATAAGGATTTAAATAGATTTAAACAAGAAATATTATCATAATTAAGGCACCAACAAAACCACAATGGTAGGTATAGCCCCTAATAAACAAAATCAAGAGATAGGGTGACTTTTTCAAGGTCCAAAATCAAACCCACCCAAAATAGACATCATAAGTTTTATGGTGCATGTGTAACTTTATAGATAAGTCTCATGGACCAATACTTTAAACTTCATAATATACTAGAAAATACAATCGTTGTCATAGCCTTGCTCTATTTAGAATCAAAATCTTATCAATGGTACCAATTGAGGATGAGTGACAAAGAAATGAAAATACTTAGTTTGAAAGAGGTTAGTAATAAATTGGCAACCCTTTATGAGAAACCCTAGAATGAAAATGGCGTTACCCAACTAGCAAGTTTTTAACAATTAAGGTCTATAGTTGCATATAATGTTGAGCATATGAGATTGGCAATGTGGGCTCACGAGGTAACACTTTATCAAAGGCTACAACTCTACATCAATGGACTCGATGACCAAATTAAACATGATGTTCATTTGTTTGAACCTTGTACAGTTAGAAAATCTATGTATCAAGCATTGCATATTGAGAAACAAAAATCACCTTCAAAAAAGCCACACAACATCAAATCATAGGATGGAAAGATAGAAATATGACTAATCCTATTAACAAAATTAGGGCCAACTTCCTTAACCCAAGTCAATTAACTAAGATCTCTCCTCAACAAGAGATAGAGAAAAGAGAAAAAAGAATATTGGCATTGCAACACAAAATGGTCTAGGGGTCATAATTGTGGTAGTAATGAGAAGAGACTAACGATAATTGAGAATGAGGTTGAAGAGGAGGGAGATGTAGCTATAAAAGAACTAAATGTAAAATTGGAGCATGCACATTTAGAGAAGGAAGAAAGCACCACTATCCCCCAATATGCATTGAATGGCACAAGCACACCACAAACACTCAAAATGTTTGGTTATATAAAAAAAGATAAATGTGGCAGTGTTTGTTGATATAGGTAGTACATAAATTTATGGATAGAAATTTGGCTAATGAGTTCAATTTTTTGTATATCCAATCTCTAACTTCTTGGTCATGATAGATGATGGAAAACAACCGCTTATAGAGGTAAATGTAATCATATAAAACTCTCAGTGTGGGATTACCACCTAAATTTAGAAATTTTTGCTATCCCAATTCGAGGAGCAAATGTAGTTTTAAGAGTACAATGGCTTAAACAATTGGGAATGGTGTCCTTTAATTTTCAAGAATCACCTTTGGATTTTAGTATACATGGAGAAAAGTATAAACTTGTAGGGATAGAGTCATCACCAAGTTAAATTATTAGCTCCCATAGGATGGAGAAATTACTTAAGAAAGGTTCTTATAACATAGGGACACAACTAAATTTTGTAAAAGCACAAGATGTAAAAACTCAAGATCAACCGAGGATTCAATATCATTCAACACTATCAATAGGCATGTCAAGAACCCATGGGTCTACCTCCAATCCAAGACCATGATCATGACATTGAATTAATACTAGGAAGCATTATTCATCCTAATAAAAAGTCCCTTTTTATCCCAAATGATTATGCTTAACAAGAGGGATGAGCCATGGAAAATGTGCCCACATTACAATGAGCTCAACAAGATCACTCATAAAGATAAGTTTCATATTCCTATTATTAATGGATTGGCAATTGAGTTAAATAATGTAGTTTTCTTTAGTAAGATTTAAATTTAGATTATCGTCTTAAACTAAAAAAACATATTTTGAAGGGACTAGAAACCCTTTACAAGAGGAAGGACAACAACAACAACAAAATAACAAAAACAACTAAACAACCATCCACCAAACAACCCAAATCAATCAACACAAAATAGGAAATTTACATTTTCTTTAATGTGGAAGCAACCTCAATCTCCTCTTGATAAAATATATCATGCAAACCAATGAAGTCCTTAATTTCCTTTAGTTTCCTCCTCTCTAGATTTTCTTTTGCTACTTCAAGTCCTAGAACTTGGACTAGTATCAACAACCGCACTCAACCTGGAAGCACTCCTACCTTCTTTCAAGACATTGAAATCAACTTCTTCCTTAAGACTTGTATCCCCCAAAGCATTATTCTAAATTTTGTTTTTACTAATATGCACAACATGATTTAAAGTTGAAACATAAAAATGTGGTACAACCTAAGTTTAATACTCATGACCTAGGGTATATTCCATCATTTCTAGGATTTCATTAAGATGCAAATCAATAAGATGCATAGATTGACTTTCAACCTCAAAGGTGAGTCAATCAGACCTGGATCTACATCTTTTTGAGGATAGGAATGATTTGAAATGGCTAACCTAATTAGACTAAATGACCTAATATGATAAATGCAATTTCCCAAAGATAAATAGACCGAAACATAACTCTACAAATGGATCTGGAAAGTGCAAACTGATGTGTACTTGTCACCAAAAGTAGGAGTTGAGTGTTGTAGCAGGACAAGGTTGCCCATGGGCAATTGGGTCTTTGTTAAGGTGTCTTTCTCAATTTTTAGATTCCTCTAGGGTTGGATCTGAACTTTTGTTTTCCGCTTGTCCCACTATCGAAATGTCGTTAGTAAATTTTGTAATTGAGTTTTTGTGTCTTGACAACTTTGATGACAACAAATGCAATAATGCAAAATGGATCTTCAATCCTCTTCAAAACTGTAACCTACACATTCACAAAGAGGGAAAATGTTGTACGATATAGAGGCTTGCCTCAGTCAAACCCCATGTAAGTGTTTACACTTCCATAATGGCAATGTCAATGGTAAACTGATAATGGAAAGGAAGGAAATGATGAATGAACACAATGTTGCAACTCACCACCCTTAATGGCTTCCTTAAAGGAATGGAGACATACACATCCCTTCAAGGATTTGGATCTTGCTTAATAGAATGCTTGAATGCTTTGGAGATCTACAACAATGTTAGCCTTCACAAAACATGAACATGAACACATAGAATTTGACATGATGTTGGATCTTGAATTGTTGTAATAACTCTCATAATGTTGCTCTTGAATGCTCTTGACAATAATATTTGCTCTTGAATGCTAGGTGTGTGTTATATTGTTTAGCTTCCAAATGAACTAGGTATTTATAGGTGTTTATCTAATTTCTCAAAAAATAAATTTCAAAAGCCGACACTTCATATTTGAATTTTGGATATTAAAATACTGTCAAAAACATATTTAAATTTGGGTCTCGGCTAAGAAATGGGCGACTAGGTCTTGGACTAAAAGTCGAGGACACTCAAGGTCGAGGATAATTTAATGATTGGATGCATTTGTTTAATACTTGTCCTCTTTCGAAAAATGATATAAATTAGGCTTTGGAATGCATAATTTGGAAAATTAGAAGCTTAATTAAATCCAATAAATTAGGGGACCAAAACATTATGTGAAATTGTAAGTGTATACAATTTTCTACGTTACAAAAGCCTCCTAATATTCTTTAATTCCTACTCAAGTTTCTCAATTTTTCCTTATACTCCATGATACCTTATTGCATAGACCCTTCAATGTTGTTGATTTCATCCTTCCACAATCAACCTATTCACATATGGCATTGTTTCTCACAATTAAAAATAGATTTTATCTATCTCCTTTGGCAATTGACTATCCTCAAGAGATTGAATTTCAAGCAAAGACAATTTCACATTTATCCTATTAATCTCAATGATATACCATTTTATCATTTTCAACTGAACCTTTGAGGCTTCAAACAACGAATCCAAATTGGAATGGATGAGTTTAACAACCTCCTTGAGATCCTCCAAAGTCTCAACCCCATAGTATGGAAAGTAAATATATAGGATGTGGGGCAAGGACTAGAGACACTAGGGAAAATTTTCCCAACCTTAGGTTTCGAGAATAGTAGCTTTTCCTTTCTGTGATGGCCTACCAAAAGACTTCCCATGATATTTAGTCTAAACACTCCCCCTAACTATAGAGATTTAAGCACCTTACCACTAACATCATGAGTTGAAACCCTCTGGTTCTTTTCTTCCTACCCTTCTAAACTTCCCTTGTGTCAAAAGAATCATCCTTATTATACCAATTAGTATCACTATCAATCTTTATCCATTCTTCCCCTGAGGAAATATAATTATCTCAATGGTCCATACCCTATATCAAGTATCTCTCTCTCACCTTATTCTTAAGATGAGACTTTCTTAAGGGGATTTGTGGAGCAAGGGTTTAGGTTCTGATGTGGTTGACAAGGAGGAAGATCAATCCTTGGTTCAAGGGGGGTTGGAGGTTTTCTTGCACTCATTGATGGAATTTTCTAAAGAAGACAAGTGGATGAGAAAGGACACTAGCTTTCTACACTTGAAATGGTTCAACTACACAAAATGATAAGAGAAAATGGATATGAATCTACCTTCCAAGGTGATGTAGTGCATGATGCACAAAGCAATCTTTCCCTAGGGAGGCTAGAGAGAACAATGATCATAACCAAAATGTAGTTTTTGGAGTTGTTCTCGAGTCTTGAGGAAGTTCAAGATAGCCTCATCACACAAGCACTAGCCCCTTAAAATTCTCAACCTAGAAACTAAGAGCCATGTAACTTCTACAATAAGGTCCTCAATGACCATAAAATTCATCCCATGCATCAACACCCTTTTATCCTATCATTCTTTTACAAAGTCTATAGCAAAAAAGGTATCATACCCCTTTAGATTCTTAATATATTGAGCCAAACCCATCAACCAAAATATTACAAAGCTCTATGTTCTACTTGAGACTTACAATCTAGAGGCTCAATGCCATATTACCACATTCATTAATCCACCTCAAACTAATAGACCAAATTCGCACAATGACTTGATTACCCCAAAAAATGCCTTCTATAAAGCTCTTGGAAAAAGTCTTAAGGAATAATCTAGACTTGTTGGGCCAAGAAGTAAAGTAATTAATGAGACTCTTCAAAATGTGTCCTTGCAGCTGACTAATGAGCCTATACAAGAAAATAATTGAAAAATAATTTCCCTCTTTGGCTTAAAAACCCATCCTTCTAAATGATTGCTTACAATTGTAGGCATAATAATGCTAAAGTACTTTGCGTCCTTACCCCTAGTGGGCACTCTCATATCAATCTAAACTATAAGTATGAAGATTTTTGGCATCCTTGTTGAAAATTTTGATAAGATCAAGTGGTTTTACATCCTTCTCCCCCCATTGAAATAGTTCTTCAATATAGAACCCCCAATTGGCAAGGTAGTCCACCAGAAAACTAGCTTCTTTGTAGATAAGAATTATATTAACTTAGATCATGCTATCACAAATGTTCAAAGAATCTTTTATCAAATTTTCAATAATCTAGGTAGGATTAGGAGTTCTTTTTAAACAATTTGTGCTATATTCATAAAATCTCCTTCGATGCAAAGAGGGTTAGTCCATTGACTTTTAGCCATATTAAGTGCATAATATGATGTAAAAGCCTTAGCATAGTGACTAGTCTAAATCCCAAGATGAATGGTGTAGTGTATGAAATTTGACTCTTACAGAAGAAGATCAACTTTCTTTTAGAGTAGGAAGATCAACTTTTCTTTAGAGTAATCTCACACAATACACTAAGATGAATCAATGATTTAAACTTATCTTAAACTTGTACTTTTTATCCTTGATAAGAGTTTGATTTTAGATAGAAAAGTAAACATAACTAAAATGCTTAAGAAAAATAGCTTGGTGAAAATTACTAAAAGTTGAGAAACAAAAATAGCTTTCTGATAATAAAAATAGAATATACAAACAATAAAGAACCTGGGATCGAAATCCAAAAGTCACTACCAAGGAAACTAGTGCATCGCACAGACTCATGTGTGTTGCTCTTCAATCTATACAAATAGCGTGCAAAAAAAAGCCCAAAAATTATGGAAATCGAACTTTGCAATTCAACTTACTTGCAAAACCCGAAACAAAAATACACTAGCAAATATTGTACAATGGAAGTACAAAGAAATAAACTAAGTAATAAGATTTAATTAAAGGAATGAACAATAAACAAGCAATTACAAACCTATGTGCGATTGAGTGCTCTCAAAATACTTGCAAGCACAAGAAAAAGAAAAACAATTGGGTCTATTTAGGGATTTGCCTCGATTGAATTTTTGCTTTGGTATTTCTACCTCCACAGCAGCCAAGATAGATAGATAGAGAAAATAGGGTGTGTTCTTACTCTAAGTGCATCTAAAAATAAGAACAATGACTGGGATGAAAGAGATGGATGTGATGATCTCAAGGTGCTCGGAGGCACAAGAAATGCTTGTAACAACAAAGGAAGCCAAGAGAGAAAGAGCTCGAGAGTGTTCCTTTAGTGTTAGGAAAATGAAAAGACAAACACCGGCCTTTCCTTTCAAAATTCCCAACTTTTGGCATGCATAGGCTTCTCTATCAAGAAAAAGAATACCCACAAGTTAATGTTTGGAAAAACCTTTGGTTTTGTCGACAAGCCAAAAACCCAAATCTTCTTTTCCTTTGATATTCATTATTCGTCTTTAGACATCTCCTCCGTTCATCGCATCTGGCTTCCCACCCTATGTCAAAACTTTCTCATCCTTTCGCTCTTCATTGTTTCCCGAGATAACTTACTTGCACAAGCACCCGCATTTGCCCCCCATACCTCACCATCTTTTAATGACCTACATCACATAACACCACTTCACAAGTAAACTATTATGCATTTAGTCGTTTTACCAAAATAAATCATTATTAAAATTTGTGTTTAGCCACCTAATGTTTTCCAAAGCATGCTTATAATTATAATAATGATTCACTCAACTTTCTTGGGTTTTCAGGTTTTAGAGGCTTTTGAGAATTCAGGCATCATAAGGAATTTCAGACATTAAGGGACTTGCAGAAAGACATCGAGACTTTCCTTTGCTATGAACTGTTCTTGAACCTTGATTACCTGCCCTCTCGGTCAATACTTTTTCCTAACACCAGCAACTGATACACTTCCATTGATTAAGCCATAGATTTTTAGCCTATCTGCTTTATGCATTTAATGTCGTTGCTAATCCATACCCTCCTAAATTATTAACCCAGATACACAACTTCCAATAATTACCCCTCGCTAATGACCACCTAAGCAATGCTTTGACATCCTATCCTATGAGGTCTAACCACTCAACTCTGGTACAAGCAATTGTTTGCAAAACACTTCACTTAGCCACAAGTTTTCCCGAGAGACGACACTATTTTAGCCTTCTCAAGTTTTCAAGTTTCAGGTGCCAATTTATGGGTTTTACACCAATTCCCCTAACTTTTCACTTCGTCAAGCAAGTAGTTTTTTAAATTTGAGTCCCCATGCTACCATTACAAAGGTAACTTGGGGCGTGTTGTGCGACCACACAACAAGATGCTAGCGCAATGCGCAGATGTATGCATGAAGCACTAGTGTCAAGAATATTTATGCTTGAAAATGACAAGAGATTAGAAAAACGTTGAGCTAACACAAAAGCAAAAAAAAAAAGTAACCACGAGAAAGGAGGCATGAGCACCTTGAGAAGGAGAAAGGTTGACACAAATGCTAAAATGAGCCTACAAAAACACTAAGGATTGGACACCAAAGTGGACACAAACATGAGCGAAATTGCAAGGGTATGCGCTTATCAACACCACAAATGGTAAATGCAAAGAGACTCCTCCCTCACCCACTTGGCCCAGGTTTTCGTTTGAAGCCCCATCAAAGTTTAACTTTAGCCATGTAATAAACAAAGAAGACCACTTCACATTATATCTTGGGATTTTGACTCCTTTCAAAGAGGTAGATACCAAATTCTAGCTTCCACATGGTTGTGGTTGTCACTTTGAGTTCCTATTTAGAAACTTCTAACGTATTTGAGTGCCAATTTAAGGGTTTTACACCAATTCCCCTAACTTTTCACTTCACCAAGCAAGTATTTTTTTAAATTTGAGTCCCCATGCTACCATTACAAAGGTAACTTGGGGTGTGTTGTGCGACCACACAACAAGATGCTAGTGCAATGTGTAGACATATGCAAGAAGCACCGGTGTCAAGAATATTTATGCTTGAAAATGACAAGAGATTAGAAAAAAATTGAGCTAACACAAAGCAAAAAAAAAAAGTAACCACAAGAAAGGAGGCATGAGCACCTTGAGAAGGAGAAAGGTTGACACAAAGGCTAAAATGAGCCTACACAAACACTAAGGATTGGACACCAAAGTGGACACAAACATGAGCGAAATAGCAAGGGTATGCAATTATCAACACCACAAATGGCAAATGTGAAGATCATTCTCCCAAAGAGACTCCTCCCTCACCCACTTGGCCTAGGTTTCCTTTTGAAGCCCCATCAAAGTTTAACTTTAGCCATGTAATAAACAAAGAAGACCACTTCACATTATATCTTGGGATTTTGACTCCTTTTAAAGAGGTAGATACCAAATTCTAGCTTCCACATGGTTGTCACTTTGAGTTCCTATTTAGAAACTTCTAACTTATTTGAGGAAGAGATATTCTCCTTAATAGCCATCATAAGGTTCTCCTTAGAAGTTAAATTGATCTTGTCAATCACTCTCACAACTAGGAGTGATTTCTCTCAAAAAATTATATTGTTCCTCTCCTTCCAAAGACCCCACGCCATATGGCATAAAGGAATTCTCCATTAAAACTTAAGAGAAGGGTTAGAGAAGGGAGCATACCTTTGTTTAGAAAGGCCTGGCATGGAATTGGGGAGAACCCACACCACTTTGAAGAAAGAAAGCAACCTACCTCACACCTTAGAAGAGAAATGGTAGTTTAGCATTATATGCTTAACAGATTCCTCAAAAAATTTATAAAGGATGCACCTATTATATCTTGACAAATTATTCACACCATCACATCTTGACTACAACCTTGAGGAATATGGATATTTTTCACTAGATATTGAAGTTGAGAGAAAGAAAACCTTAGAGAGGCAAACAAAGGAACCAAATTTTTCTTCCCATCGACCACTTTAAACTAATGCATGTATAAATAAGAGAAAGATCTCCCAATCCATCATAACTTCTAATACTAAATTGGTATATTATTTTATTATTATTAGATGTCACCCCCTTGAAGTGGTATGTTATTTTGTTGATTTTTGCATTTATTTCTAAGAAATATCATAACAATCAATTAGGAGTTCAAATAAATTAGAAACATGTAAATAAGCAATCTCCATAGTATCCTTATTCACATCTATTTTCTCTTGGTCACACCTACCATGTCCTACTCATGTATCTATCTAGGTATAAAGGAGGATTAGATTGGGACCACCCTATGGGAATTAAGAGAAAAGTTCACCCCTCCTAAATCCATTGAAGAGGAATAAGCACAAGCCATACAACAAGCCCAAGAAGAAAATGTCTACTTACTTGCCATTGAACTAGCATAGCTTGAGTTATTTATTTGAGGCAAAGATTCTTCACCTTGATGACTTCCTATCAAACATTGGTCAAAGACTTGCCACTATACAAGCTATATTGCAAACATTCACATAAGAATCATCACCACCACACCTCTATAGAGATTCACAAGACCAAACCCCATAATGCCATCACCATGTAATGACCTGATATCCTCATCCTACACCAAACACTCATTCCTTATGAAGAGAGAAACCCACCACTTTCCATATCAACTTCTCCAACAAATACCATTGCCACATTCAACGCACTTCTCCCTCATGAAGAAGGTAACCCTTCAAACACTCCCTCGCTTCACTTTTTTAGCCATGTGAAGAATGATTTGACCATATGTGAAGCCATACATATACTTATCACTTTCAACTCATACATAAGTCATGAATCAAATTTGGAGTGCACAATATTTTCATGCATTTCAAGAAGCCAATGTGTGCTTGGCCAAGCATGAAGGATGCATAGGGAGTGCATCCATGTTACTATCTACACCTTGCAAGGGGTGTTGCACCTTGACGCTATTGTGGGCTACCACCTCAAGCCTCTACTCTTAAACAAAGTGAAAATCAAAATAGTTTTCAAATGAGGACCATGTCAACTAAGCATGCATATTTTTGACTTCATGTACAATGGATAAGGCAAATATTCTAAATTTTATGCTTGTGATCAAGCTTCCCTAAGAGGTTGCAAAAAAGTGTAGCAAATATTCATAATTGAATTGTAATAAAATCTCATTTATTAAAATTCAATAGATCACATAACATGTTAGGAATGATTTTTAAAATAAATGTAATACTCCTCAACTCCCATTTCCCTAAATGAGGAGTGTGGTGTAAGTAACCTTATTAGAGGCCAACTTTTAAATAGCATGTGTTTCCAATCTCCCTCCATTGGTTCTCATTTTGAATTATCATGCTTCCCTTTTTGCAATAACTACAATGAGGATCTCCCTCTTTCAAAAGGGAGACTTTATGAAGAAGATCGTCTACACTCTTGGCATTTTCCCTACAAATTTTGGTGCCAATCCTCTTGCAAAGTACAAGCATACTCCATGTGCATCTATTTTTGGTATTGTGACCCCACACCTCCTACTCTCTCCTAGTTGCAAGAAATACCTTCCCAACCAAAAATTTCATGTTTTGGTTGAAGGTAATCTCTAAGCATTTGATGTTCACATTAGAGCACGTGTGAGAAGAATTTATAGTTCTACATTATTTGTGGGATGTGTTCTTGTGTATTCTGATTTTCTATGGAGTGTTTCTCACTCTCTATTCTAGCACGTAACCTCAATCAAAAAAATTATGTATCTCACTAACCCATGCCACCTATCCCTTTTCCATGTGAATGTTAGTTTAAGATAGCATTATAATAGAGTAAATAAGAGCTAGCATTTTCCAAAGGTTGCTTGGGTGGTAAGTTGAACTAAGCTTCCCATTGTTGTGGTCAATGCCCATTCAAGCCCGAACAGAACCTACAAATAAAATAACACAAGACCTAATTTCTTAGGCACTTTAGCATATTAGAAAGAAGCCTAGTATCAATAATTAGCAATAAATTCCAAGGTACCAAACACATATCCTTATCACTTCTAAAAGGAAAATCCAACATGAACAGCCAACACACAAACATAAGATCAAAAGTTCCTTTTGATCAAGCTCATATGCCTCTTCTTTAGTACTTGAGTATGTAATGATCTAAAAAATCCTGCAAGATAAGATTCAAACAATTAGTTGTACCTGCAAGTTAGTTTAATATCAAGCAATGAAACACATAAGAATATAAAAAGGAAAATAAAGTGAAATGGAATGATCTCACCAATCTTCTCTATTCATGATTCCTTCCATTGCACCTTCTCAAGCTTTGTTGCAATGACGGAATGCCCTCAGATTTCTTTGTGAGCAAACTTCTCTAATGCCTAGCCTTAACAATGCTTTTGAAGGATTTTAAAATATCAAACTATGCACACTAAAAAGCAATTTCTAATATGCAAATAGTAAATAAAGTCTATGATCTCTAGAATGCCTATAATAAAAGTGTAAACAAATGATCATGGATCCAAAAATGAAATCAAGATTGTCATTTTATAGAAAATACAATCTTGAATGAACGGACAAGATGAGAGATTGAAGAATTCCCTAGAATCAAAGGTCAAGATTTAATAAGGCAACCCTAATTAGGGTTAGGGTAAAATACCCATAGGTGTAAATAAGATTTAATTAAATGAATTAAATCAAGATTGAATGTGACAGTTGAGATGAAATTAGTAAAAATCAGAAGACAAGAGGATAAGACTTTAGAAAATCAGTAATTTTAGAAATTACTTGATTTGTAGAGGAATAATTCCATTTTGAATTAAATTAATTCAAAATAGAGATTTTGTGAGATAATAAGTAATTGATTTTTGAAATCAATTACTAAATGAAGAATCAGTTAACTATGTGAAGATATTTTTAAATGATTTTCTTTATTTAAAAGTATAGAAGTGTCACATAAGGCAATTAAATAATTAATAATAATTATTTAATTTTAATTAAGAGACAATTACTTAATTAAATAAATAAATGAATTTATTTAATTAAGAGAGGATTTAGGAATTAGTGACATATTGAATCAATATATTAAAATATATTAATTTAATAATCAGGAGGACATTAATGATAAGGATTAATTAGATAAATTGATGACTTTATTTAATTATTAGAAGACTTTGACAATTAGTGACATATTAAAATAAATAAATAAGATTTATTTATTTAATAATCATGAAGAATGAGAGATTATGAATTAATTAAATAATTATGAATTATTTAATTAATAGTTGAATGTGGATTAGGGACATAATTCAAATGTTACAATTATGCTAGGATGGGAAGTGGTAAAATAGTGGTCGCAGGTCTAGATCATTTTTATGTGTCTACATTTGCCCCTCTTTGTCATAATGCAACTCATCGCGTTATGGCAAAGAAAAACAAATCTAGAATATGCCCCAGTGCAGAATAAGTTAAGGAAGAATGACGAGAAGGTAGCGGTATGCCCCCTCGAGAGGATAGTTGGGTTTCAAGAATACAAGTGTGCTCTCGAAATTGATGAGAAGACTAGAATATGGCGAGACAAAGAAATGTATAGGAAAGATAAATAAGGATGATAATGACGCGGACTAGAAGAAATATTTAGAGAGAAAGAGACGAATGTTAGGATAGAAGACATGGATGTCGATATGAGGAAGGAGATGCAAGTTAGTGCAGAAAATGAAATGCATGTTAAAATCCTTCAATATTTGCCAAGGTACTAATACGTGTTGCTCGAATCATCATTGGGCAGTGAAAATGACACAAATGGACAACAAACACTAGGGTATGACATAGACCAAGGTGTGCAAGGTCATCCACTTGCAAGACAGACAATTGCAGACAAGGAATGTCCTAACTCATACTAGAGGCCCATTTGCCCCAGTCTTTTTGTTAAGACAATCCACAAACAACAATCAAAGAAAAATAAAATAGGTCATGAGACGTCGTCGCACCTCTAAATCCTTCAAGGGACATCCTCGAGGTAGCTAGTAACATGACCAAAAGACAAGTCAATAAAAAGATAAGACAAAATAGCCAAAAATTCACAGTCATTTACTTTGTATTGCCAATGTTTGTTTGCCAAAGATTAATTGTTTGAAAGCTTGATAGTTTGATAGGTTTTGACAGTTTGACGGTGCCTAAGGTCAGGAAGGACACATCCTGAAAAGGCAAATGACACTTTGACAAGATCCAAATCCAAGAAGGACACATCTTGAAGAGGATCAAAAAGTGACGAGATTGACATTTTGACCAATGTCTTGGCAAGCTGACTGATGCTGACTAGATAATTGATTGGACTATGTTGTCTGATTTTGGACTTGATTTTGATGTTGACACTTTTGAATGACTATTTTGACAAAAGTGACCATGTTTGACTTACAATTTTACTTTGACAACCTAAAGGGACTGACCTAATGTCTCGGGGATTCAAAGATGAATCTTGCCTACGTAACAAAGGCGCAGAGACAACGTAGTTCAAACAAATGACAAAGATTGACCGAAAAGACTGATTGGATTGACCAGATAGAGATTGACTTTGACTCTATTTTTGGGATTTTGACACTTTTTTGAATGTTTTTATGTTTTCTCAAGACAATTTTCAAATTTTTAGGTCTTTTTCAGGACTTTTTCTGATTTTTATGACTTTTTGATGTTTTACAAAAATTGTGACAAATGCATGTGGATAATGCCGACGCACATGAATCCAAGGACAACCATGATTTTGCTGCTAGCCAAGTTGAATATCGATGGACAGGTGATGATGATGATGACAACGTTGTTTGACGTGGGAAGGACACATCCCGAAACAACGTGAAAATGACAATGTTGTTTGACGTGGGAAGGACACATCCCAAAACAATGTGAAGATGACAATGTTATGACAAGAGTATAAAAGTCTGCAGCAGGTCTAGGGACAAAGCCAAGGAATGTTTTGGATAATGTGCTAGGGTGCCATATTGTTGCATTTGAAATGACTTGGATGGAATGACGAGGGATTTGTAAACCATTGACAAGGGAAACCAAGATGGGTGACAGGTATAAGGCAAGAAAGATTGATAACTTGGACTAGGAGAATTATCATATGGTCTCCAAGGATGATGTTTCATAGCGAAACGGAGGCTATGAAGATAATGACATGGTATTTTTTGACTAGTGTATGACCAAAGGATGGACATGTCAAAAGTTTTCCAAAGTCTGATTTGTGTTTGCGCCTTAGTCTTTGTCAAGATCAAAGTAGGTAGAAGAATGGATGAACATGATAGAGCCAAGATGGATGAATGGAAATATGTCATGGGAAATGCATGGGAGATAAGACAACTTGCCCCCAAGTGTAATGGTCCACATAGATGATTTATTCTACACATGATGCCTGTTTTCCAGGTTTTCATCATGATACTTATCCAAAGCGCCTGTTTGCCAGGTTTTCACTGTTGGACGAAATTTTTCTCTTCACTATTTTTGATATTTTCTGATTTTTTTTGGTGTCACCAAGACGCCTGTTTGCCATATTTTCATCAAGGGACGATTTTTTTGATTTTTGATTTTTTTTGCATTTTTGCATTTTTGTCGGATAGCCTTGATGCTTTATATGACCACTGACTATGCTGAAGCCTTTGACGATGCCGATGTAGAGACTGGTGCCATGACATGCCAATAGTGACCTTTCTGAAGTAGTTGCCTTGTCAGGATGATAGCACTTGCATACACCTGATTGATGTCATTGTGATCTTTGTTGATACTAGAGTTGGCTTTATCAGAATACGCACATCGCGATAGAGTGCCATAAGAGTCCTTATGATAGAGAGTTGTTGCCAAGATGCGACGAATTTTTGACATGGGATGTTTGGACTTTAAGGATGATGTAGGATTATGATGGATGATGGTGGACGTGGACGGGTTGGTTGGATGTTTGGATGTAGCTATTTTTACTCTCCAAACTTTGGGTGTTGGGTTAGGATGTTGTTTGGAACCAACATTTTCATATGTCTTTCTTGATGGCCATTTTGATGGAGGTGGACATGTATTATATGTGGGAATCCTCTTGTGCTGTGGCTCCACATTTTGATTGACTTTTGAATTTTGCATCTTTTCTTTGCCTGATTCTTGACTTGATCCATTTTGTTTTGGGATCCATTTTAGCTTCATTTGTCCACTTGACTTTTTGTCTGATTTGATGGCCTTTGACATTTGATTTTGTATTTTGTAAGACTTTTGTTGGTTCCAAATGGAAGGTTTATTCATGATGGAATGATGGTTTGGGGTGTGGAGGGAAGGGGTATTGGCAACAATCTTATGACAAGGACTACTCATGATACCCATTTTGACATTTTTATTAGATAAAGTTGCCCCCAGTATCGAAGAGGGACCACTAACGTCTTTTGATTTTCTGACTGATGAATAGCCAAGACCTTGATGTCTGTAATGTACTTGAACTTGTACAGGTTCCAGAATTCCTTGTTCGTGTAGGCCTAATCCTTTGCCTTGATAATGCATGTTCTGACAGATTTTGTTGGTGATGGGATACTTGTCATTTTGGAAGCAAGATGCTAACCCATCCTTATTGGGAAGATTAATGCTTGAAATCTTCTCCTCTGTAAGAAAGCCTGCTCCGAAAAACTTAGATGATCCTAATTGATAGGATGTTGTAGCTTTATTGACATGTTGGACAGGTTTTTGATTTATATCTTCAGTCTGATCAGGTGACATGTCAGATTCCAATGATTCTCTTGGTGCTTCCAAGTCTATGTCAAAACCGTCTTCATGTTCATTGTCATAGAGCCCACTAAATTCAACTATAGCTTGATTATTTTCAAATATGTCCATGCTAGAATATTCTTGTTCTAGTGGTAGATCATCTATGTGTCCCATGGAGGCAAGTGTCTCACTTTTGGGAGCATCATTACTTGAAGTTTGAATGGAATTGTCTTCAAGCATTTCATTGTGAATGGAATAGAGGTCTAGGAGTGGATCATATTGGACTTCTTGATCAAAGATAGTGTCTTGATCAAAGATGGGTGCATTTTGAATGTCATGATTGGAAGTAGTGTCTTGAAAGAAGATAGGTTCCTCTTGAATGACATGGTTTTGGATGGACTCTTGACCAAAGATAGGTGTATTTGGTATGCCATTATTGTCTAGGAGGACTTCTTGAATGGACGTAAAGATGGAGTCATGGAATGGACTACTTTGATCTTGACATGACGGTGATGTTATAATGTTGTGCTTTGGACTTGCCTCTTGACATGTTTCCTCAAGTTTATGAGATGGGATGGGACTTTGGAGACCATGACTAGATATGCTTTCATGACCCAATCGAGTGTCTTGAAATGGATTGGTGTATGATGGACTAGAGTATGACATGGAGCTTTGGACTTGGTTGAGAGATGACGGGCTAGAGTAGGACATGAATGTATGACAAGGATTTGTCATGGATGAAGGACTAGGATTAGGATATGATGTGGGTGGTGGGCTAGGATACGACGAAGGGCTAGGATATGACATGAATGGAAGACTCTGATATGACGTGGATGGAGGACTAGCATATGATGAAGGACTAGGATATGACATGAATGGAAGATTTTGATATGACGTAGATGACGGACTAAGATAAGATGAAGGACTAAGATATGATGTGGATGCTTGGAATGGATTAATGGAGGGTTGGTTTCCCTTGTCAAAGTTAGGGTGGGTATGACTGATGGAAGTTTGTTGTGACTCGGTGCCATGGATGGTGTTATGGGACCCTTGATAGTAGATGGATAGCAGACCAGGACTATTGGACTGTTGGTAAGAGGGATGGATGGATGGAGGACTAGAGGGTGAGGTTCGTTTGGACTTGCATTGTAGGTATAGCATTTTGAAGTCCCTAGCAAGTTGTGCTTGACCCTTACTATTGAATTGGTATTCAATTTGACTAGCAAGCATGTCATCGTGACTTGAAGACATGATGGTGGATGAAATGAGACTAAGACTATGCAAGGTGAAAATGCAAAGTGATAAAAGGGGATGCCTTATGTCGAATGATTTTTAGGAAAGGTTTTCTAACTGCTCAAAGTCTAGCCAATGTCTCTGATTGGATTGTCAAAGGACTGATTTGTAGGACAAGATGATAAAATGACAAGGTGAGACTTCCACACTAGACTTATGAGTTGGAAGTAGCTCACCAAAAGATGATGACTTAGGATTAATTTGTTTTGACTTGGTCCAATGACAATGTATTTTTGAGACAAAAGTTTTGACAAAGGAAGGAAAGTTTGCCTATCCCAAAGGTGTAAATTTGAGGACTTAATACTTTTCCTATGAAGATGAGGATGACGGATTGCAAGCTAGATGAAGACTAAAATGCGAAGATGGATGACTTGGACAAGTGCCTTGCTGGTTTTTGACAAAATTAATGTTTTCCCAATTGACAAGCAAATGCATCGTTTAAGGTCTCATATGCGGTGCACTAAAGCAGATGTGTTGCAAGATTTTGACTTGTTTTTGCAAAATGGCAAATGCGGCGTTTTAGACAACAAATGCGATTTGGTATGGCAAATGCGGCTCACTGATTGCAAATTGCATTTTGACAGAGCGAATGCGGCTCCTGATGGCTCAAATGCGGCTCATTAGATCGAATGTGGTTTTTCAGATGTCGAATGCGGTGCAGCAGAGCGCTTGCGTCGCAATATGCAATTTTTAGGGAAAAACCCAAATACGGTTTGTAGTTTTCAACCAATTTTTATGATTCCAATTTGTGATTTTGTAATTTGTTTGAAGATTTTTGGCAAACACAGAAATCAAAACAATATGAAATGCTTGTTCAAACAGACTCACTCTTAAAAGTCAAGTGGGTCATCCTCACAATCATAGCCCACATCTTAAAATCACGTCGACTCACACAGCCTTGTCACCCCCTAGAGGGCGCCCGTGTTTTTGTCTTTTCCAGGTGCGTACTCAAGGTGACGGAAGTGGATACCGAATCCCCTGAGCAAACAGTCCGTGGTGATTATATGGTGAGTGTCTTGGGGGGAGATTCTTCCCTCCCCTTGCACCGTGATTGAAAGGATATCTGGTTACTGACACGGCTGGCTACTACACTAGGTTCTTAGTAAGTCTTTCCGTTCAGTGTGACAATGGATATACTCCCTCGAGAGACCTCCCAACCTTTAGAACAAAGGTTTTGGGGATGTTTATCCTGTCAATTACTGTCAAGTTGGATTTTCATCAACAACTTGTTTTTTATTACAGTGGGTTGGAAACCTTGGCTTTAGGTGTTCCCACTTAGGTCATTCCCGTAGAGTGAGTACTTTTTTCCACTACGGCAGGCCTGCTAAGGGTTGTATGAAAGCAGTAAATGCATAAGTATGAAAGAAAAGATAGGTCTGGCTTTTTGATCACCCAGTAAAGGGGAGAGCATATGCCTACTATCCAAAACACACAAAGCAAGTCTTCAATTTTAATCCCACAAAAAATATTTTCTAATCTAAGTGAAGATGTTGCTTCACACAGACATAGTGTTCATTTTAATTCAACAAAATTTTGTGTGGTGACTATCCTAGATTGATAAATTCCAAAAAAAAAAAAATGCCTACCCTAGGGTTGATAAATTTAATCCTTAAGTGTGTTTACCCTAGGATTGGTTCATTTAAAACCCAAAAAAGAAAAGACTGGCCGCGGTCGCGTCGGATCCAGATTACAATTCTAAAAGGCGAAATTTTTACCAGAATTTAAAAAAAAACAGCAAATAGTAAAATAACCATAACTTTCTCAAATCTTAACAAAATTTTAAATCGTTTGAAGTTTTGGAAAGCTAGAAACAAGGCTTACAAAACCCAGATAATCATTTTTCAATTTTTCATTCGCCCATTTTTCTATGCTCTAAAGAAGATGACGGGATTTTGTGCAAATTCTTGGCTGTAACCTGCAAAAACAACAAAAACAAACAAGAAAAGCAACAAATCTGCAAAAAATGTGTTAAACAAACTTGTCGGGTTCACCAATGTAATGATCTAAAAAATCCTGCAAGATAAGATTCAAACAATTAGTTGTACTTGCAAGTTAGTTTAATATCAAGCAATGAAACACATAAGAATATAAAAAGGAAAATAAAGTGAAATGGAATGATCTCACCAATCTTCTCTATTCATGATTCCTTCCATTGCACCTTCTCAAGCCTTGCTGCAATGATGGAGTGCCCTCAGATTTCTTTGTGAGCAAACTTCTCTAATGCCTAGCCTTAACAATGCTTTTGAAGGATTTTAAAATATCAAACTATGCACACTAGAAAGCAATTTCTAATATGCAAATAGTAAATAAAGTCTATGATCTCTAGAATGCCTATAATAAAAGTGTAAACAAATGATCATGGATCCAAAAATGAAATCAAGATTGTCATTTTATAAAAAATACAATCTTGAATGAATGGACAAGATGAGAGATTGAAGAATTCCCTAGAATCAAAGGTCAAGATTCAATAAGGCAACCCTAATTAGGGTTAGGGTAAAATACCCATAGGTGTAAATAAGATTTAATTAAATGAATTAAATCAAGATTGAATGTGACAGTTGAGATGAAATTAGTAAAAATCAGAAGACAAGAGAATAAGACTTTAAAAAATCAGTAATTTTAGAAATTACTTGATTTGTAGAGGAATAATTCCATTTTGAATTAAATTAATTCAAAATAGAGATTTTGTGAGATAATAAATAATTGATTTTTGAAATCAATTACTAAATGAAGAATCAATTAACTATGTGAAGATATTTTTAAATGATTTTCTTTATTTAAAAATATAGAAGTGTCACATAAGACAATTAAATAATTAATAATTATTATTTAATTTTAATTAAGAGACAATTACTTAATTAAATAAATAAATGAATTTATTTAATTAAGAGAGGATTTAGGAATTAATGACATATTGAATCAATATATTAAAATATATTAATTTAATAATCAGGAGGACATTAATGATAAAGATTAATTAAATAAATTGATGACTTTATTTAATTATTAGAAGACTTTGACAATTAGTGACATATTAAAATAAATAAATAAGATTTGATTATTAAATGAAGAATGAGAGATTATGAATTAATTAAATAATAATAATTCATAATTATTTAATTAATTCATAATCTCTCATTCTTCATGATTATTAAATAAATAAATCTTATTTATTTATTTTAATATGTCACTAATTGTCAAAGTCTTCTAATAATTAAATAAAGGAATGTGGGTTAGGGACATAATTCAAATGTTACAATTATGCTAGGATGGGAAGTGGTAAAATAGTGGTCGTAGGTCTAAGCCATTTTTATGTGTCTACAGAGTACAAAGGATATGTTGTAAGTCACTCATATTTCCTTCTACTAAATCGGCACTTCGTTAAACTTCATAGAAAGCGACTAATGTAGGGAGACCAAATATGACGATATTTCCTTCTCCTAGACTTGGGGTGTGATGTCATTCCACCTATCCTTTTTTTTGGAAATGGTGTATTATACTTCTTCATACAAAGTAATATATGAGACACTTGTACATCAAAATAAATAAATACACATACAACAAAGATCTTGAGGTTCCAATTTCATCCCTAACTTCTACTTCATTAAATAGTAAATACCAAGTTAAAGAACTTTTGATGGCTCAAATCATTTCAGGGCAATCTCTTAAATAGAATTTGAATCTATTTCTAAAGAAATAGTTTTCAAAAGCAAATAAGAAGTTTCATCCTCTTTCCTTATCCCTCCCCTTTTTCCTGTATCCTAATTTGTATTTTATCTTCCAACACAGGCAGACTCTGAACTTAACATATATTTAATTTAACATGCAGACTCCATACATGACACTAAAATAATTCAGTCTGTTTCTACAATATTGAATGCTGGGGAGTTGGGACCTGGAGGGAGAATATAATAAACATGGTATTAGATAAGGCCTAAGAAATAGCATACACCAGCATAAACCCAAGTCTAGTGACATTTTGGAATCTGGTAGATAGTAGTTGAGTCTTGAACTGCTTTTTGTTCTGCCCATCTAAAATATTTGATGATGTTCAAAGCTAAAAAATCATGCTAGGCAATTCAGTTGATCTGAAATGCTGATAGAAAGCATAAATGGGGTTCTTATTAAGACCTGAAAAATCCTAGCATAACTTTGTGACGGAATATCCAAATCATGCTAGGCAATTCAATTGATCTGAAACGCTGATAGAAACCATAAATGGGGTTCTTATTCAAACCTGAAAAAATCCTAGCATAACTTTGTGACAGAATATCTAGCATAGAGCTTACAAAGTGCGGCCCAACCATAACAATTATCCTGGATCAAAATATACTAGTATAATTCAGTATGTTTCTACAATATTAGCATTCAATCTGAAATGTTGGGGAGTTGGGACCCTGAGAATATAATTAACATGGTATTAGATAAGGTTTGATAAATAGCATACGCCAACATAAGCCCAAGTCTGATGACATTTTTAATCTGGTAGATGATACTTAAGTCTTGAGCTGTTTTTTTCTCTGATCATTTAAAATATTTGATGATACTCAAAGCTAAAATAATGATACTAGATGATCTTGTTGATCTGAAATGCTGATAAAAACGCTAAATAGGGTTCCCATTCAGACCTGTGAAATATCCTAGCATAACCTTGCAACAAAATATCCAGCATAGAGCTTACAAGGTGCAGCCCAACTATAACAATTATCCAGGGACAAAATATAAAAGATGCATCTCAACTAGACCGTTTATCTTATGCCTAAACTACCAAATGGCTCAGAAGCCTCACTAGTGTCGATCCAAAAAATGGAAAACTTCAAGTGTTTCACAAGGCTACTCTAAACTCCTAACATGAAAGGAGTAGCTCTATAAACAAAAAGCTTTAAGACTTTTTTTCCCTTTCATTCAAGCATGGATCTTATATGACATGGTAAAAAAGTAATTACATGTGATATCAAAAAGAGAAAGAAGATAATGTCCCAACCAAGATCTTTTCCAGCACGTGGAAGGGAGGCTAACATATCAGCTTTAGCATTAGCCTTATAAGAATACGCATCTTTCATAACCTAAAACCTGAGTAGCAGGATCCACTTCTTGAAACAAACAAGTCACTTGGATTAGGATGCACCTGTCTTACAAGGTCCTAAATAGAAATATGAGTTATGGACGTGCATCTGAACCATATAAACTACTTCAATCAAGGTATTCCGCAAGATGATACTTAAACTATTAAAATATAGTTAATGTGTAGCAACTATTTATACAAATGTGCAGCCCAGCTTCAATCATGGGCTTAGCCAAGACAAACTACTAAAACATAGTTAGTGCATACCAACTATTTACAGACATATACAGCCCATGTACAGTGGTATTGAATGGAATGAAATGTACATCTAGAGAGTCAAGAGCGATCTGATTCATTCCAGGAGACCAGATTTCTCATCAGGCTATATCACACTTTGGCTTAAAGCTCAGAGACTCAGAAAAAGGATTGACAACTATTTTATACAAGTCATTCATCAAGAATGCCTATGACGTCCATGCAAAAGAGTGTCGAGCATATGCTGTTCCAAAGGAAGGCATGTCATAAACATAAAAGGGATTTGCTTCCACTCCATAGTCCATCAATGGCTTGTCATTGAGTTGTTCATCATGGTCATGTACGAAATCAGGAATTTCAATTTGACCCTTCCTAATGTGGCCCCACAGAAATTCCAAACGATTCACACACTTCAGTTTCCCATATAAGCTGCAAAATGTGTTGAAAATAGCATTAGAACGTCAAGAACAATCAGTTCCCTTCAAGGAAAAGCTGAAAATTTAAACTTGTGCTGCTAGTAGCCTAACACTTACCCTCCGCTTAAGAAAAACCAACCAAAGGTTACAAATAGCAGCCATGACTGAAAGTCTGGGTGTAGGAAATAAACTACTTCGAGCCTTTCTTTAAATGCTGGAGGTAGCTCCTGATAGATCAACCTCAGCGTAGACAACCCTGGATAATTATTACCCCTCGGTACTGATGTGTGAATGTAAACAATGCAAAAAGGCCCTTCAGGTATTTCATTTGAGATCTTATGGTTTACATACTTCTGCAGTCTTTGCCCACTGACAAGATTTGCTGCAAGCATGAATGTGAAATTGCATCATCGGTGAAATTCATACACAATAGAAAGAAGATACAGTTCAGTTCAAGATTCAAATAGACATTTAAGATTTTTCCTATACAGATCAAGTGCACAGATTTGCTACAATCTGAACTAGAACTGAACAGAAGTAGTGAATTAACTAGCCAAGAGAGACTAGGAAGGTTATATCTTCATCCTTTAAGATCTGTGCCTAACAGAAATAAACAATATAACATTAACGTATATAATTTATGATCAGAAACCCTCCTAAGCTGAATCAAACAGATCTAGCAAGTTAAGGGATAGGAAAATGCACTAAGAACCGAATGAAACTGAAAAATTGAACTATGAAACAGCCATACGGGTCAAAGCAATGAAGCAAGAAGGATCAACGCAGTTAATAACCATAATGGCACCATGCAAAGAGGAGATGCTAAAAGATATGTCAAACAACCACTCAAGGCAAACTTCTTCCATTTGAGGCCAGGAAAAAGTTGGTGATTAAATTTGTGCTTTCATATGGCTTGTGGGCTGCCCGATCAGAGTATATAATGGAATCTCAGAATAAACAATGAAGCTACAAGATAATAAGATGAGAGGAAAAATCAATGAAGCGGAGAAAACTCTGTATGGGTCAAAGTAGCAAAGTAAGGAGTGGTCAAGGAGTATATGATAAAATCTATATCAACCAGGCACAATCGTGCCTTTCAAGGTCATAGAAATGATGTTTAAGCTGATAGCTGACAGTGTAAACCACGTGCCATTTCATTCCTTGTATACTGAACGATAGACCATGATAAAATTCCAAATTTTGCATCAAATTCATACGAAAAGTTAAAAATAAAACAGACCAGATCATATAAAAAACAATGATTTAGCAATCAACACAGAAATCCAAACATGAACTTATTATCTAGGAATCCAACTGCGAACCACCGCTTTGTGAAGAACCCATGTGAAAGAATAAAAATATCGTTGCAAATCCGAACAATTAATAAAAGAGGTAGCCCTGATGTCTAAATTTTTTCAGAAACCCCAACCTTTAACCCAAATGGAACAAAAGCATATTAAAAGTCCCAAAGATTAAAAAAACCCTACTTTTTCTTACCAGGGAAATACTTGCCAACTATTCTCAAAATCCTTCTACCAGCCTTGTCCTTTCCCTTCACCTCCAACACCTCAGCATCTTCTAGGTCAGAGAAATCGCAATCTTCCACAGGGGTAGAAGACATGGGTGAATCACATTGTTGCCAGTCTCCCTCTTCACTTGGATGGCTTGTAAAGGAACTGGAATTCAAAGGGGACACTGCAAGCATTTTTGAATCATTCATATTCTCCACAAGACTCTTTTTGCAATCTTCAAAGGAAACATCGATTGCCATTTTGAAAAACACAGCAAAGGATTTGGGCTTGGAGGATAACTTTAAAAACACCTAGCTGTTGCTATCATGGCTGAAACTTCGGATAAGGGAGTTCAATTTAAATTGTTTCCCAAGGCGTGACGTTGAGAGCGATGGAGAAAGCAAACTTATCCATTCTCCATTAATTGGGATGGGAGCATATTCAAAGAATCTACCCTTCCCCTGCGCCGGAGGAATAGACCGGTAAAGGGAGTGATAAGACACATGTTGACTGAATGCCAGAAAATAGGCAGAAATGCCAAGCGCATCATGCTCCCTTTCTCTTTCCTGCATCATCAAGCGAAACAGGCCAGGAAAACCGAGGCATCGATGATTGAAGAGCATGATAATAAATATCGAGACATGGACTATTTAGGGCTTTTCTGAGCGACCAATGGGCGGGCATTACAAGGTACCTACGAAACCTATTCCCATTTACCTCTGGATCTATTCTGATGGAACATTTGTCTTAATACAGTTACATATCCAGAAGTGGTACAGTTTATGTGTGAAGTTTGGTTTATTATTATTCAATATTTATTCCCTATACATTAATTTTATTTATTTTATTTTATTATGTTGTCATTTATAAATTATTTACTAGTAATGGCACTTCGTGTAATGGGTACGCCAAAGAGGTGTGGAAGATCAATTAGGATAAATTTTGGTCTATTTTTTTGCATAATTGTAATTACATTTTTATATTTTTGTATTATTTTAAAATATAATAATAATTTATTTATTTATATATATTTAATAATTTTGTTAAAAATATAGATGGTGTTCTATAATTCAAAAAAAATCTAAAATCAAATTTCACATTATACATTTGTCATAACCCTTTTAATTTTGTCAATTTTAAATTCAAATTCATTAAAATAAAATAAAAAAGAAAACTTTTTAAAGTCCATAGATATAGTCTATGGATATAAATACACATCTAGACTCAACCGTAATTTGCGTAGGGGTGCTCCTAAGAAGGGATTTTTTAGCATATTTGTTGAGGTTACATGAAGGAGACGATAAGACAGAATCTGAACTCACCATCCATTGACAGTGAAAGGATGCCACCATGAAACCGCACGCCATTGTCACATAGATGGTTTCACGTGACAAGAAAGCCTTGATTGGGGAGGAGATTAGAGAATCCCTTCATGGTTGGCGAAAGCGATTGAAGGAGAGAGCAAAGCGTGAATCCTTACATCCATCTTCAACATTTGCCAAATTAGAAATTGCTTTGAAGTCTGGTGCCAGGGATAGAGATGAAACTGGTAATGAATCAACTGCATATTCTCTCTCACGAAGCCCCTAGAATGTGGTAGAGACATCTAGAAGCCTACCAAGAGAGATAACCATAACTTGCCAAACAGAGAACATTGGGGAGGATTCTATTCACGAAGAAGTTCAACAAGAAGATTTGGGCTCACATATATTTTTGCATATTCTTTGACTGCATCAAACAATGCATTGCAATTTGAAGAAAATGTAATGGACGATGATGACTTAAAACAATAAAAAATTAAAGACCAACTACGCTCCAATAAAAGTCATCATTTGCATTAAATGCCTTCCAAAAATATCAGTATGAATATATTATGTATGTTTCTTGGGGATGAGGAGGGAGCTTTCAACAGTGAAACTCAATACTCCATCCTTACAACTGGAAGAAACCACTGCCATATCGTATTAGTTAAGTGGAGTTAATAAATGTGAAAGCTTTTCGAATTTGTATCACTGTAATCTATCTAAATGTACACAGACCACTTTCACACTTAGCTCCTCCAATGGTCTCATCACTATTTTTCACACTAGGCATGAAACATGACGAAAAATGATGGGCGGCTGAGATTCCTTTTAGTGTCAACCAGGGTCTCTCATTTCTTTTCAACCATCCGTGGGGAAAATGAGCTTTGAAAGCTCATATAGGTCGACGTAATTAGTTTGTATTTGTGTTTTTATATTATTTATTATTTTAAAATTAATATATTTTAGGTTAATTTTGAGTTAATTTTAAGTGATAGGAAGATATATTTCAAATTTGTAATTTTTATTTTCAAATTTATGGTTCTTTTTTGTTTGTTGTTGTGAGTCAACTTAATATGCATATTTGTGAATTATTAGTTTGTCTTAAAATTTAAAAATTGTGTAATTAATTTATATAAAAAAAGATAAGAAAGGACTCCAAGACAAATCTTTAAAAACATTAAATGTGTAATTAATTTATATATAAAAGTATAAGAAAGGATTACAAGACAAAACTTTAGAGCTCATTGCTCTCTACATGATAAAGAACCATTATCTACTTTAGAATCGCATAGATTATATCTTCAAATATTCACTTAGAGTGATAAATGTGATTTATCTAAAGGAACCTATAAATTGACCCTAGTGATATGACAATCTCTCATAAGGTGTTCGTAAATACCACCTTGATGAATTAAAATATAAGGAAGGTGAAGGAAAAGTGGTTTCTATTGCAACTTTGTGTCAAATCATCTGCAAAGGTCATAGTTCGTCTCACATATCATAGCATTCCCAAATTGATCGAGTTTGACCTTGAGGGACTCAAATTGAACCTACAAAAATTTATAAGCTTGCACAAAGCACGAGACATTCATTTGATTTTATGGATAAATTTTTTACACCTTAGTGACTGAATCGTGGGCAAACATTAGCATTAAATATTTGTTATTATTCCCAAAGCTAAGCACCCCCATTTCGTGCATTTAATTTCTAAAAATTAACATTTTTATTTATTGACCTATCTCCTAATTAAATATAAGCTAATGTGTGCCTAAATACTTGCATTAGATTAATTAGCCTAGATTATTCATGTAAATCAATTTATTTATTTATATTTTTGGTGAACTCATCTACTATTACACCACCCTATGGTATAGCCTTAAGGTTTTGCCTTTTAATTAGGATTTTTCATATATATTTTTCTTATTTCTTATCATATTTTCAAATCTAAATAGGGTTGAATTCGTCTTTACTATTTTATACTTCGTAGCTTTATGCCTCTCTAAGGATTTGACTCGTTAGTGTGACTTTTCTTTTAGCCATCTTACCTATTGATGTGTGTTTTGGCATGCCAACAATTGGAAGCGCAAAGGTTCCCCTACTTGGAATGTAGCTAGCCTCAAGAGCATTATTTTGGTTGCAATTTGTGAGGTTTACCAAATTATCTCAACTGGAAAGTGTTTGGATTGATTCATTCAAGGGGATTTATTGGAATACCAAGAGTCATTTACAAAACTTAGTGGTTTAACATTATGAATTCAATCATCAACTTTCTATAGGAATTTATTTAGGTTAAGTAATTTACAATTTTAAAACTTCCCACTAGTGGTTTCAATGTCAAATTAAATAAAAGAAACACTTTAAATCAATATGGAAACCTTATTATCTTAAAAAATATAAATTACATGTAACATAGAGTTTGAAAAATACCCTTTGATTTGCTACCTTACATGTAAAGAAATTCATAATTTTAGAACTCTAAAACTAAGTCTAGTCTAATATTACTATAAAAAAAAGGTGTAAAAAGGAAAGGGGAGAAGAGAAAGGTTAATGAATCTAAGCTTGTCTTCAAATGTTTCATACATCATTGAAAAATAGACAAATCCAATGAATACTATTCTTCACATAATCATTATATTTTATTTCATGTAAAATAATGGCCACCCAATACATTTCCATTTGATGTGTACGTAAATGGCCATAACCTCTTTTTCTAACCTCAAATTCATCAAGATAATTCTCTCAAAAATCTTCTAATCTTGTTATGTGTTTATAGGAGGTTTTTTGTCCCTCTATGCATGCCCTCATATCAAATGACCTTTATGATTCATATAGAGTTAGATCCACCAATGTCATCTCAGAATCTACAATTTGAGTAGCTTAGACCGTTCAACATGTGTGCTTGTTGATGGAAATGGGAAATAAAATTCCTTCACCTTTTTTGGGGCCATATATTTTGTGTCTACCAATTACCCACCTAATTTTTTACCCACATGCTTTGGGAGCTTGTATGGTGAATTTTCAAAACAACCAACTCTTATGTAGGTGAATGTGGAAAATTAGATATGCTACTTTCCTTGCTTATTTCAAATATCCATAGCTTTAATAGGCACTCTCTTAGAAATATCACTCTCCAACATTTTGATAATGTAGAAAATGAATGCATTGTTGACTCTTATAAATGATTTTGCACTCTATCAAAGCTTCAATTGAGGGTAGTAATCATATACTTAATGTTGGCCCATTCTCATAACTCCTTTATTTTCGAGTCCATTAAATTGTTTCCTCCTAAATAATGCATACACTAGGTACGAGGTCATATAAAATACTTTTGGTTCATTCACAACACTCAATTACTCATGTAATTTGTCACTAATCAAAGTAGCCCAATCAATGAACACCTTTTTCAACAAGGATCTTAGCAATGTACTAGAACATCCATTTTTTGAACTCTCTTATCATTTCTTAATCGTAACCTATGCAATAGTATGATTATGTCATTAACTACCTCATAAAATTCACTTTTGCATAGTTTCTTTGGGTACCTCTAGTGGATGATGTTTTTGGCTTAATGAACCAACTTTTATTTAAGGCTTTTGCACATCTATCCACATGACTATCATAACATTCCATTGAGGAGTCTATGGTGATCCCAACAATGTTTCCCTAACAAGGAGATCTTACATTCCTTCAATATAATATGGTTGTATCAGTAAACTACATTATTATTTATATTTTTATATTTCCCTTAAGTTTTTTTTAGATTGCAGGAACTGGTCGATTATCTGTCCCCCTATAAACTACAGTGTGCCTGGTAAAAAAAATTCCTATGATCAGTGACACTGGCATGACATGCCCTCTGGTACCACAGGGACAGTGGGGAGACTAGACCTCATGACCTCTTGCCTACAACGAGATGCTTTAGCCAATCGAGCTAGGCCCGCCACCCCATTTCCCTTAAGATTTTATTATAAAATTTGGTTCTTATTTTCTTTCAACCATATTACCTATTGATGTGTGTTTTGGCATGCCAACACATTGGAAGGGAAAATTTTCCCCTAATTGGAATGTAGCTAGCCTCAATATTCTTCTTTTGATTGCAATTTACAAGGTTGACCAAAATATATTTGCAAGAAAATGGTTTGATTGATTCACTCAAGGGGCTTTGATGGAATACCAAGATTCATTTGCAAAAATTAATGGCTTAACCTTATGAATTAAATCTTCAATAGACATTATAAATTCATTTAGGTTTTAATTTATAAACTTTAAACTTCTCAATAGCGACTTTAGCATCGATTTAAATAAAATAAATACTTTAAATCCACATGACAACCATATTATCTCAAAAACTTGAAATTATATGACATGGAGTTTGAAAATATATTTTGATTTGTTTCCCTACATGTAAAGAAATTCATGATTTTAGAACCATTAAACTAAATATAGTCTAAGATTTCTATAAAAAAAGGTTTGAAAAGGAAAGGGGAGAAGAGACGGGTTAGAGAATCTAAGGTTGTCTTCAAACATTCCATACATCATTAGAAAATTGAAAAATCTAATGAAAAACATTCCTTTTGTGATCATCATCTTTTATTTCATGTGAAATAGTGGCCACCTAATACATTTTCATTTTATATGTACTTAAATGGAAATAACCTTTTCTTATAACCTCAAATTCATCAAAACAATTACCCAAAAATCTTATAATATTTTATGTATTTATAGGAGGTCCTTGTCCCTCTATGTATGTCTTCATATTGATTGACCTCTAGGATTCATATGAAGTTAGATTCACCAATGTTATCTTAAACTTTACAATTTGGGTAGCTTAGATTGTTAAACATGTGTACTCGTTGATGGAAATGGGAAATTATATTCCCTTCATTTTTTTTGGAGAATATCTTTCATATGTTTCCAATTACCTGATAATTCTTTAAAAGTATTTATTTATCACCCTCATACTTGGGGAACTTGTACGATGCATTTTCAAAACCACCAACTCTTATGTAGGTATATGTGGAAAATTGGATATCCTAGTTTTCTCGCTTCTTTAGGACATTCATAACATCGGTGGGAACTCTTTTAGCAACATCCTTCTCCAATATTCTAAAAAAAATGAATGCATTCTTAACTCTTATGAATTATTTTTTGCCCTCTCAAAATTCTAATTGAGGGTAGTATTTGTATACTTTATGATGTCTCATTCTCATGAATCCACTTTCAAGTCCATAAAATTATTTCCTTCTAGTTAATGCATGTACACTGTGTAAAGTCATTTAAAATACTTTTGATTCATTTACAACACTTAATTTCTCATATAATTCATCACTAATCAAAGTAACCCCATCAATGAACACCTTTTCCACGGGGATCTTAGCAATTTAATAGAGCATTCATATTTTGGAACTCTCTTGTTGTTTCCTACCTTATAACCTACTCAATAGTGTAATTATGTCATTAAATTCCTCATTAATTCACTTTTATATAGTTTCTTTGGGAGCCTAGTGGATGATGTTTTGGTTTGATGAATCAACTTTTATTTAGGACTTCTAGACATCTATCCACATGACTATCATAATATTCCCTTGAGGAGTCTATGATGATCCCAAAATATGTCTCCCTAACAAGGAGATCTAACATTGCTTCTGTAGACACCTAAAAATGTCCTAAGCATATCACACATCTTGATTTCACTTATTAACATCATTTTCCTCACCATCACCTATTTCTTCTATTTTAATTAAATAATTTTTAATTATTTAATTAAATTCACTTTATTCTCCTATTAATCAAATAATTAAAGTTATTTGATTAATTCATCATCTTCATGCTATTTCTTCCCTTTTGATTAAATAATTCCAAATTATTTAATTAAAATGCTTATAAATCCCACTTGATTAAAATAATTCCTAAATATTTAATTAAAGATCTTTTTTTTTTCGGTAATAGGATTTGTATTTCTATAATAAGGAGAAATAGATTACATCATCTTCATCATAGTTCATCTACCATCCAAAATTCTCTTACAGCTAATTCAGTTTTCAAAATAGCACATTAACATGCAAAAAATTGAAACTACTACCCTACCCCAGCTAGAAAGTTCTACTTCCATCTGTTACTGTCTTTCATACATCCATAAAGTTCAAAAATTTTACCTATGCACAGTAATAACATTCATAATCACACAGAGTGTTCAACCCTACAAACCAAAACCAAAATTAATAGTCCATTTTTTCATCTGCAAAAAACTTTAAAAATAATTAACTATCCTAAGCTACCTATTTTAGACCAATTCATTTTTTTCTTTCATTCTTCGTTTCTTTGCTTTCTTTTCTTTTTGTTCTCCAGCCTCCATTTGCCTTACTTCCTCTTTCGTTTGCTCAATAATTGCCTCCACCTTCATTAGATCGACGAATAGCTTCAATGCTTGCCACCCTAACCTTGCCTCCTCCTTGCAATGATTCTTGATTGCATCCTCCGGCCAACACACGAACGAAACACATCCTTCGCCCCCTTCCAGTTCTACATTCTCTATGCCTTCCCGAATGTCTAAACCTTCTCCAGACACTACCCATTCTAAAATTGTCTCCAACCCTTCCAAGAAATCTTTATGTACAATCTTCTGCATTATTTCTCTCACTGTGCTTATTGATTCCCCTAGGTCCAGACCCCATGCTACTATCAATGAGTAGAGATCCATTTTTGTCCTGTAACGATGCCTCGGATCACCAAAATACTTCCCTAGAATCATCTGCACACTTTTCACAACCACCCATTTGTGAAAAGAAACATTCCCATTAGCCTTTGGTCTGAGGCATCGCCATAGAAAGGGTTCAATTGTCTCTTTGATTGAAGAGTAAAATTGGCCTCCATTGAAGACACCTACAACGTCACCGCCACCACCACCACAAACTCTTAATGCCTTCTTCTATAATTATCTTCAATTATCGAGGGCCAAGATTTAATGCATTCCTTAACATCATACACCTCAGCCTTAAGTTCCATTTGTACTGGGAATGCCACTACCATCGTCTGCAACATTTCACCAGTTTTATCACCTCACTCCAATCTTCCCACTATCTCCCTTCATTAATGTTGTGTCCTTGCCACCTTTTAAGCTTAATCTACTAAATCAAAATTTCTAAAGTCCTCCAACCTTATTTCACCAACCTCACTAAAATTTGTAGCCCACTTCGATAAAATGTCAACCTCTGTGTTACCAGCCCTTCTTATGTGGCTTACCACAAAATCATCACATGAATTTAATTATTCTCTTATTTTTGCTATCATGTTCTAAATTCGCCATGCCCCTATTTCCCCTTTCATTATGGCTTGTACAATGATAAGTGAATCACCTTCTAAGTGAATTCTCGAAGCTCCCGTTTTCTTATCTAGTCTGATTGCCAACAAAGCTGCAAAGGCTTCTGCTATATTATTCATTCCCTCCCTTAGCTTCTTTGCTCCAAATGAAACTACATTCCCTTCCCAATCTTGGATGATAAAACCTGCACCTGATGGTCCAGGGTTCCTTTTCGATGCTCCATCAAAGTTAACTTTCCATAATCCCTCCTTTGGCTTTTCCCATGCAACCACCTTAGATACCTTTGCAGTTGGTTTAACCCAACTTGGCCCCTTAACATGAACTTAATTAAAGATCTTAATTCTTCCAACTTGCACAACTAAATGATTTCATAATTGTCTAATTAACTAATTTTCCTCCAATCCTCGAACTTGCACAAAGAATATTCTCTTTTCAAATTCAATTTCTTCCCTCCAATTCAAAATTTCTCCAACATATTTCCATGAATTAAGGGATATTGTTGAGCCTCTCATGGATTATGAACCCTTGATTGATCCACACCTCAATAGATTATGAATCACTAATTTAACACTTGATCTACACTCACCTCTTTGACCTTCTTTCATCCATTGATCAACATTTTCAATCCTAACTATTCATCAGAATTCATAAAATCTATAAATACCAAGCCTTTCAAACATCAAATCATTCACAATTCTCATAAGCATCTTTACTCTCTAGAATTCTTGACTCATTTCTTGAGCATTTTAGAGATTATCTTGTGAATTAACCCTTTCATTAAAGTTTTTTCAACATGGATAATACATAAAATTGATCAATTCACATCCACATCACAATTATGCATCAATCCATAATTGAATTGAGAGGTTTGCACTTTCAGTTTGTTTAATTGCTTTGATTTTAGTTCAAATAGATTAATCAATTTGAATGATTTGCAAATGAATTTCATTGGGTGTGGCTTTCTTTGATCATTATCTTATTTTAATATAGTTTAGTTATGTTGTTATTTTATTATCTAAGCTAACCATACGACATTTAGACATGCCCAGTGGGACCCACGTCCCTGTCTAATCATTTTTTTGTGAAGTTTGTTGGTCTTGCAACTTCCAAAGATAGAGTTGCACTTTTTTTAAAAGTTTGACACCTTTGCAAGCCAAAGATCAATGCCTTTACAAATATCAATTCTTTTGTAAGTCAAAGATCATCGCCTTTGTTTAAATCCTAACGCTTCTAATTTTCACAATTTGTTTTATTTGTAGGAAATAATGCAGTGCCTTTGTAGAATCGCGATGCTTTTGTATCACGACACCTTTGCATAATCGTGACACTTTTGTAGCATGACACCTTTGCAAAATCATGACTCTTTTGTATCATGAAGCCTTTGAAAAATCACAAAACCTTTGTAAAATCATGATGCTTTTGTTTTAACTTGTTATTTTCGTTTGCAAAGACAGTGAGGCATCTTTGTTGAAAGTTTGATACCTTTGCAAAAGGTCAACGCCTTTGCAAACTGACATAGTAATGCCTTTGTCAGGTAAAAATGGTGCTTTAATTTGCTAAGGTTTAAAATTTGATTTGAATTTTGATTTTTAGCTAACCTTAACATTTTTTTGTTTCATTGAATTTTACCTAACAGTTTGCAACATGTGGCATTTGAGGAAAAATATGGAAATATAAATCTACTAATGTTTGTTTTGTAGGTTTTGAGTTAATATAGGATTATTTTTCCTTTAATGTACATAAAATTAATTCACATATCGATTTGGTGCTTAAAATGAACCTACAAGTTTCATTTTCCCTTGGTGCTTGAACCTATAAGTATCACTTTCTTTTGGTGCTTAAAATAAATTAACAACTTGCACATTTCAAGTTGGGACTAAAATTTACCAACAAATTTCATTTCCCCTTGGTGTTTTAAAATTGAACCAAACATTTGAATCCTTGGTGCACTTAAAATGAATTGTTTGGCATGCTTGATAGGTTAGTGCATACATATTCTCTTTCCTTGCACCTTAGTCCAACCTTGGAAATCATAAATACCACTAGCTTGCATATTTGTTGTACACCTTGAGGTCTAGTGTTGTGGATTCTCTCCTCTCATGACTCCCAAGAACAATCTTGAGGACCAAAAGCAAAACTAGTTTCATTAATTTCTAAGTAGGAGACTTGCTTGGGGGCCTCATCACCACAAGTTTTGATCTCAAACACATTTCCTATGTGGGCTATATAAAGGGGGGAGAACAAAATTTGTACCCCAAGGAGTAGCTAGCATCCTTCAAGCCAACCCTGATGATCCTCGGTCCATTGAGACAAGGTAGTGATGAGTAGAGAGGATACCCCTCTCAACTTGATCATATCAAATGAGCTCTTTGTTCACGATAGACGCCTACTACGAACTTGTAAAATCTAGAATCCTATGAGCCATTTGTAGACCATCAATTTAAAGTGGTGCAATGTACAATGATCATTGCATGAAGTTACTTGCTATGTACCAACCTTTGTTGAGGCGAAAATAATCCCTTGTTAAAAAAATTTCCTTTCAAGGTAAGAGGTGTCAAGGTGGTACATGACCTTGGCATACTCTAGTCGTCCACTCATTGGAAGAAAATTTATCAATAGGCCAACTTTATGTTGATAATTCTTGATCTACCACTATAATTTTTTATTTTTTTTGCTGGTTAAATCACTGCAGAAGGGCAACACCCTATATTAATTCGTAGGCCAAAATACATGATTCCAGTTTGTGGAAAGTGTCCACTGTGGCCAATTGGAAAATGGCCTAATGACCAGATTGATGCTACATTCTAGGCCCTAGAAACATATCAAAAAAAGAAGATGCAGACTTGACTAGAAAACAAACGAGATTGACTATGCTGTGCTATACGCCAAGAGAAGTAGTACTTTAATCTTCTGCCATCTCCACAGAGTCATCTTCATTTGGGTCCTCCTCAGCCACCCTTTTCTTGTAGGCTATGTAATTTGAGACCTCCGGGCAGTCGGCTTTGCATTTTAAGTGCGCTGGTCCCAGAGCCTTCTCCTCTGGGTCTTTGTCATCTAAAGGGAACCATTCTTCGCCTGTTTCGAAACCCCATTCAATATTATCCTTGTCCGGGAGGGCTGCATTGAGGCCTTCGTTCTCCACATAACGCACTGCCCACCCGCGAGGTAAGTTGGTGGTGAGTTTCGCCGCCCTGAGCAGGAAATTGATGCTCCTGTCCCGAACATCCCACAGTTTTTCATACCCTGTTGGGTCGACAGTCTTGACCAGAGGGAACTTCGACACCTCACAGCCTTGAATGCTTAGCACATTGTAGTGCTAGGGCATAGGTATGAGGTTGTTGTCGTCAATATTATTTAGGACTCCATCGATGTCTCCCAGCCATGCATGGTGAAAAAGCATCTGGGTCAGCTTTTTTGCAATAGATTTTGGGACACCCATGTGGATGTTGGTCGCTAAGAACATGGCAGGGATTTCCACATTTGATCTGAATCTGTGATAAGCTTTGAGGAATTCAGGGCCCAATACCTTCTTTGTTGCTTTGAGCACCACTGGGTGGGGGCAGGACATTAACTCGATGAGCCTTTTATTCGCGATTTCCCCGCGGAATGCTTGCTGTTGCTTCTCAGTGTCCAGGGCCAGCGGAGTCTCCATTTTGCAAGACTATTCTTAGAACCTCTGGCGGACCCGAATTTCCTTTTGAGAATGCCAAGCTTCAGGTTTTGTTTATGCGATGTGCGATCATAATACTTCATGATTTATTGCCTTGTACTCTTGTCAGAAGACTTGTGTGAGTATGCTGGCAAAATGCTGGGAAACTGGTGGAGTATTTAAATTTTGGTAAGTTTTGGATCCACACAATCTGTCTGAGTCCTTGGGACTTGAGATTAGGGGCTACACTACGTCAGCCACTTGATGATTCAGTCACATCGGGAGGGACACATTGCACTTTATTTTCCCCATGACGTGACTTGGTGGAGCCTACGTGAAGGACTCAGATGCTAGTTTTTCCAGCTCATCTGCCATGTTGTTCCCTTCTCTGTATACATGGCTAATTTTGAATTCATCGAATTTGGCTGTTAATTCTTTGATGTGTTGAAGGAGGTGATTTAATTTCCAATTTGGAGTAGTGCCACGGCTGATTGCATTGATTGTTATTAGTGAATCTCCTTCCAGATGTATCTTGCGAACTCCTAAGTCAATTCCCATTTGGAGGCCTAGAGATGATGCCCTGAACTCTGCCTCATTGTTGGTGTAGAAGCCTAATTGTGTGGATAATTCTGCTAGCTGAATACCTTGGGAGTCATTTGTGACCCAACCTACGCCTCTTGGACCTAGGTTGCCTCGGGTCGTCCCGTCAAAGTTTATTTTAACCCATCTTGGCTCTGGTGCCTGCCAAGTAACTTTCGACCTCATATTTTTTGTTGACTTACTTGACCCATTCCCAACTAACAACGGTGGTTTTAGGCCTTTGAATTTTTTGATAAGACCATCATCCCAGTTTGTGAAGATTTGTTGGTTCGATGTGTTGGACTGAGTCTCCTCATTTACTACTTCTACTATTGCCTTTTCGATTTTGTCCCAGAGCCTTTCTTTATTCAGTTCTTTGTTTTGGAAGATTCTCCTATTTATTTCCTTCCAGATTTCCCAGATTACTAATGATGGGGAGGCTTGCCAGATTCCTCCAAACACTGATTTGCCGATTTTTTGTGGACACATTTTGAACCATGAGGCCAGATCTAAAGGGATGGGGGTTTGGAGGGAAAGTTTGTTTTTTAATATAGACCAGCATTCATATGCCATGGGGCAATGCAGGAGTAGGTGGTTGGATGTTTCTTCACTAGCTTTGCATAATATACATTTGTCTGGTCCTTGGATGTTGAAGTTGGCTAGTCTATCCGTTGTGAGTATTCTTTTTTGTACTGCCAGCCAAGTGAAGATCCCTACCTTAAGTAGGCATTTGTTGCCCCAGAACAATTTACAGGGCCACTCTTGGTTTTTTAGTGCTAATTCTTTCACCTTGTATGCAAGTTTTACTTTGTATGAACTAGTGGGGGAACCACACCAACGGATCGTGTCTGGGCCTGGAGATGGGATAAAGAATTTATCCTTGAGAATTCTTGATAGGCTATCTTTCAGGGCCTGAGGGGCATTAAGGTTCTGTAGGTCTTTCCAGCTCCAGGTGATGGCGCCTTGACTATATGTTTTTCTCCCAAAGTCTGCCACTTTGACACCCCATATTTTAGTGGTTTCCTTCTTTATTACCTCTAGGCCTGGAGAGTTGCTTTGTGGGGGGTGTCCACCCCAGGAATCATTCCAGAAGGATGCATTTTCGCCACTATTGATTTCCTAGGTCACATGTTGGGAGATTATGTCTCTACTGTCTAGGATAAAATTCCATATGGCCAAACCACTTGGAGGGTTGGTAGTGGTTAGAATTATGGTCGGAGCGTCGGAGTCCAGGTATTTTCTCCTTAGTATTTTGACCCATTTTTGTTCCCCTTTCGAGTGTATATCCCAAGCCAGTTTGGCCCCCATGGCTTGGTTCATAATTGCCAGCTGTCTAAGGCCTACACCTCTAGCCTCCTGAGTTCTGCAGATCTTGTCCCAAGCCAATAGGGGAAATTTTTTGTGGTCTCCTATCCCTGACCAAGGAATCTTCTAAAGATTTGGTTGATGTCTTCTTCTACTACTCTGGGTAGCTTTAAGTAGGACATTGAGTAAATGGGGATGGCCGAAAGAATTGATTTGATCATTAGTAGTCTTCCTACTGAAGACAACCATTCTCCTTTCTAGGTTCCCATTCTGGCTTTGCAGTTATTGATAAGGTTTTCCCAATAGCAATTTTTGTTGATACCTGCAAATAGTGGCATACCTAGGAAATGCCCTGGAAGATTGGACACCTTGAGATTCAATATTCTGGCTAAAGATCTCTGTAAGCTTGGCTGTGTGTTTAGAAAAAAGATTGCAGATTTTCCCCAATTGATACTTTGCCCCGAAGCCATGCAATATTCATCGAGGAAGGTTCTAATCGTCCTTTCCTCCCTTCTACTTGCCTCCCCAAATAGGATTGTGTCGTCTGCAAATTGGAGATGAGATACTGGCTCCAAGCCATTTACTACTTGGATGCCTTTCCACTTGTCTTCTCTGACTAACTTTTGGATTCCCCTACCTAAGACTTCTACCATTATTATAAACAAAAAGGGGGAGAGGGGGTCTCCCTATCTTAATCCTCTTGTGGAAGAGAAAAATCCATGGGCTGATCCATTCACCAGGATTGAGAATTTGGCTGTGGAGATGCAGTTGTTGACCCAGGTAATCCAGTTAGGTCCAAAACCAAATTTATTTAGGACTTCTAATAAGAATTTTCTGTCTACCATGTCATATGCTTTGAGGATGTCTAGTTTTAGCAGCATGCAGGTATTTCTGGTTTTCCTTGCTATGTGGATGGTCTCATGTGCTATGATTATTCCTTCCATGATTGACCTGCCAGGGGCAAAGCCACTTTGTTCCTCTGAAATTACTTTGTCCAGAGTGAATTTGAGATGGTTCACAATTATTTTGGTGACCACTTTGTATACTGTGTTACAGAGGGCTATTGGTCTGAAGTCACTCATAGATTGAGGGTCCCTTTTTTTTGGAATTAGAGCTAGGAACGTATGGTTCATGGCACCTAGCATTGTCATTTTCTTTCTTGATTCCTCTACTGCTGCTCCTAAGTCCGCCCCCATTATGTGCCAGAATTTCTAGAAGAAGCTGGCTGGGAAGCCATCCGGCCATGGTGCTTTGTCCGAGTTCATTTGGAGGACTATTTTTTTTACTTCTTCAAGGGGGATCTTTTGGAATAGGAGGTGGTTTTGCTCTTCATTGATTAGAGAAGGGATAGAACTCAACAACCTATCTCTAATGACTTTGTTTTCAAGGAAGTCTTTGTTTAGCAATTCTGCAAAGAAGTTGGTTGCTTCCTTATTGACTTATGCAATGGTTTGGGTCATTTCACCATTTGGTTTTTTGATTTCTGAGATTTTGTTCCTATTTCTGTTTGTAATTTCTGATTTGTGGAAGAATTTGGTGTTCCTGTCGCCCTCTTTCAACCAAGATTCCCTTGATTTTTGATGCCAGTAGCATTCTTCTTTCTTTAGTAGTTCTGAGAGTTCCTCCTTTAGGGATTTTTCATTTTCATAATCCTCTGCATCCATACCTTTTTCAATAACATGTTCGTTCAGTGTTTTGATTTCCTGCCCCACTCTTACCTTCTCCTGAAATATGTTTTTGAAGTGGGAAGTGTTCCATTCTTTGAGTTTCGACTTGACGTGGGCTAGTTTTTTGCTGATTTTGTAAAGGCAAGTACTGTCTCTGAATTTGGTTTCATTCCACCATTGTTCAATCAGTTTTGGAAGTTGTGCATCTCTAAGCCACATATTTTTGGATTTGAAGGGGCTCCCTAAGGGTGGGCATCATGCCCTAGGGTGAGAGCAATGGGGAAGTGATCCGAGCCAGTGAGCGGCAAGATTTGAGCTTCTAGAGTGGTTGCCTTTTCCTCCCAATCTCCCCAGAGGAGGAATTGATCTAGCCTTTCGGCGATGTTAGTAAATCCTTTCCTTCTATTGGACCATGTGAATATTCTATTTTTCATGCTTATGTCTTTTAGATGGTTGTAGTCTATGAGCTCCTAGAAGTCTCTCTAAATGGTTGTAGTTCTCCCTACACCACCCTGTTTCTCCTTATTGTTCAATGTTGCATTGAAGTCTCCTGCTAGGATTCCTAGTAATCCAATTTTATTTTCTAGGACGCTTGTTATTTTTTTCCAGATTTGTTTCTTTGCCACTATGGGGATTGGCCCATATATGTTGATACAGAAGAAATGGATGTTTTTCTTTAAGTCTTTGAACTTGAGTAGCTGCCAGTTACTCTCCTCTTTCTCTACTGATCCTTCTATTGATAGGGGGTTCCAAAGGACTCCAAGTCCACCCAATGCACCTGTTGCTTCCCTGAAATGGCCTTTCCACTATTTTCAGAAGTCCAACCTCTTTCGACTTTCTTCACTGCTCCATTTTGTTTCTTGGATGAGTACAATGTCTGATTTTGACTAGTCAATTTGACGCTTGACCATGCGCCATTTGTCAGGGGCATTAATGCCCCTGACATTCCGAGATATAATCCTCATTCTGTGCAGGGAAGGATGTTCTCCTTCGCAACAAGAATTTTTGTTGTCCTGAAGCGTTGCCAGCTATTAATAGCTTGGCTTTGTTTGATAGCCTACCTCTGCTAGATTTCATTTTGAAGTTTGGAGCCTTTATTCAGGATTCTGACTCTTCTAGTTGTCTAATTTCTGATAATGCCTTTGACTCTATTTCTTCCCAAGTTTCCATTTCCTTTTCTGAGAGAGGGTAGTTTCCTTCCTCTTCTAAGAGAGTATTTATCCCTTCGGTGTCATGCAGGGAGAAGCTGGGGGGGTTTGGGGTTTGTGCTGGATCTTTTTCCAACATTTGGGAGAGTTGAGGCTTTGTTTCTTTAGATAGGATCCCTAATTGAAATCTTATGTCTTTTTGTAAATCTTGGGCCCCTTCCATTAGGGCATTTAGAGCTTGTTTTGTCCTGATAGGATTTTCAACCAGGGTTTCCATAGGTGGAATTTCCAAATCATGGGGAATCGCTGCACAATCTGGATGTTGCTCTGAGCTCGAGGAGGGTCCATTAGGAGGAGCTTCTGGTGGGGAGGATCTTGGGGCAGAGGGTTTAAGGGTTGGGTTTGAGGTACTTTTTTCTGTGGTAAATATCTTTTTTCCTTTGGAGGGGCCTTCCGAGCATGATTCTCTGAACAAGCATTTTCTTTGATCATGTCCTGCCCAAATTTCAATTTCCTGTTGCTAGCTTCTATATTTTGTTAGTATTTCTAGGTTTTTATAGATCCTCACTCCATCTATTTCGACTAGGATGCCAGCTATAGTTCCTTCTACTCCATTGATAAAATCCTCATTTACTCCTAAGCATACTCCAAGGGCATCACCAATGTGGATTAGGGCATCTAATTTCCAGAATTCTGACGGTAAGTCGATTAGCTTGAGCCAGACGGGGGTTTAAATTATTTTGTAATTCCAGGGGTCAAAGTTAGCCTTCTATTTTAGGCAATGAAAGCTATGGCCTTACATGAACAGGGGTTTCCCATTGATTGTTTCAAATTTTAGATTTTGATCACTAAATTCTATAAGGAAAAAGGAGTTTGGGAGTTGGCTTATGCTTACCTGATTTTGAAATTTTCTTTTCCACCAGGCTTTGATCTCCTCGCTAGGGCATCCATGATCCGTCCACTTGGTAAACATTGCTAGTTCCATCAATCGATCTACTCTTTGTTCAATTGTGCCCGAGGGCAATTAGAAGAGTTTGCTTCCCCAGGGGAATAGCACTTTGTTTGGATTTGGGTTGATACCTCTCCTGTTGGTTATTTGGTTGATTAAATCCCTATCTCTTTGGTTTAGCCTTCCTCAGTGACCCCCAGTTTGATGGTACGTTTTCTCTGTGTTGGGGTTTCTTGGGTTCTTATTTCTCCAAACTTTACTGGTTCGAGCCGAGATGAAATTGCCTTTGCTACGCCAGTTTGAATCCGAGGTTTTTCCCCAACGGTCATTTCCCTGGATCCACCCACGTCGTTGAGCCTCAACAGGGTTCTCTTGGTTGTTTTTTTGTAATGGTTTCCCGTTGTGTTTGTTGGGCTGTGTGTTTCTCTAGTTGTAGCCCGATGAGATTCTCAGGTGGTATGGATCGCACTTGTCTATCCATTCTCCATTTTCAAATACCCATTGGGGGATGTGCTCATTTGTTTTGGGGAGAGTTTCTGCCTATTTCTTCATTTCGTTTTCTTCCTCCAGAACCCTGTCACCCCATGATTTCTTGGATTTCGGTGCTGGCTCTCGCTCCTGCTCTTTTTCATCCACGGACTCCTACAAATTTTTGCCTGCCATTTTTCCCTCCATCCATTTTAAAAAACTAATCTACCACTATAATTAGGTTGTGTATCTATGATGTGTTTTTATTATAAATATACTGGCGATGCCATTTAGTGTGGTTTTATTGAAGAAGATAGGTGCAAATCTTCCAAACATCCAATTGAGTCAATCCTACATGTTTTTTGTTGTTTTTTTATCACTTGACACACTTCGAAAAAATCAAACCCCTAGGTCAACTTTCAAAAAAAGAACCTCTGAACAAAGCAACATGTAACAACCACCCAATTACTCACTAATAAAGTATGTAAATTAGTGAATAACCACCCAAGTAATCACTCATTAAGTATATAAAATAATGAAATATATGAAGCTAATGTAGATCTAGTCTAAAGGACAAATATTTGACCTTTTATTTTCTGACATATGGAATAATTCTACAACTATTATCATTATCACAACTCCATTTGCAATACTTCAGAATAAGTATAAAACTCAAATCATAATAAGTTACAACTGCTAGTACACACATTTTGAAATCAATTTGATAACATATGCAACCAATTTAATTATATCAACTATGCTCTTTCAAAAAAAATTAGAACTAGAATTAAAACACAAGCAAATAAGTAAGAGTCATCTACTCTTTTGATAGTAATACACAAGATAAATAATAAATCATCATTTGCATTACAGAACCTATGCCATTTACTTCTATAACTTGAAGTGGAAGAAAGAAAGAGAGCATCATCAAGGTGATATCCACCCTAACAGGAAGCATTAGCTTCCCCGTGCTACTCCACTAGAGAAGTTTGACCCATCACAAAGAATCTAGTAGTGGATGACTAACAATTATGATGGAATCCAAGGTACTGAGTGAATCACTAGCAAATTGCATGCTCCCACAATAATTATGCATATCCATTGACCACATATGTAACAAAAGAGAGTGAATATCAAATCAAGCAATGCACTTAAGGATGCAAATCAACAATAACAATGTTTACAGTATAAAATGTCCCCATCATCTTACTATGATAACTAGACATTTAAAATATAACAACAAACAAGCCCATATTTGAATTCTAGTCTTTCAAATTTTATCTTGAATAATATATTCCAAGGTAATGATGTTTACATATTAGTTCACTAAGCAATTTGATCCACAATATTATCATATTTATTAACTCTATTCAAAATAAGTAGATTTAGGAAAAGAGGTCTTCTTCTTCCTTTTTTATTTTCTGAATCTAGAACCCTTCTAGAATCAATTAAGGGATAATAATAATTAATAAAATAAATTCATTTCATGATAATACCCTCACATATGATGATATACTCATTGAAATCATATAATTTCATCATAAGCTACTTAGAAATTTCTATCATATATTTGGAGCAAAATATGGTAGAGTTTAAACCACCATAACCTCCATGTTATTGTTGGAAATAGGATGCCATTTAATTGTAATCCTAAACATTATGTATTCTCTTCCTAATCCTAGTGTTGTTGAACACATTCCAAGGACTTAGGAGATACATGAAATAAATAATGTTTAGGATTGCAATTAAATGGCATCCTATTTCCAACATTCTCCCACTTGAAATTATCATTACAATTATTCTAAACAAGGAATCATTTAAACAAGTACAGGACTCAATTCCAATGGCCTTCCTGCACCATGAGAACTTCTCTGCAACATTTATTAAAGTGTTAGCTTTATCAATCAATACCCTTCCCAAGTCTTTGTAGTATCTATGAGTACCAACCAATCAATCCATGTCAACTTCAAATGCAACCTACATAATCATGAAGCTCCAAGCAAATGATTAATACTCAAAACCCAAAAAACTACATCCTCTTCAAATTTCATGAAGATAACCATATCCTACCAAAGCTCCCACTTAACCGTGATACTGAGCTATACATGGAAACAAGATAATCATCAAATCATCACTGTCAAAAACTCCCATTGAAACATGTAACCAAGCTATCCAAGACATCGTGATAACCATCTCCTAAATGAAGATCATCCAAGGCCTCAACACAATCAAAGAATCTAATGTTAACTATATAGCTCCCAAAAGGTCAAGTAAAACCATAATCTTTAAACCAAGAAGATCAAACTCAATGTAACCATTTCCATAACTAGAAATCATCCCATAAACCATGTCATACCATATTTCAAAATGAATCCTCCAAAACTAACTATCTAGAGCTTAAGATCAATATCTATGAAAGATAAAACATATAAACTCATGCTAAACCATCCTTAAATGAGTTTCCATAATCAACTCAATCCCATGAGAAATCAAATCGTGAAAAATAACACATTTGAAATATATAAGGGGTAAATACCTCTCAAATAAATAACTGTCGAGTGTGTTGAACTCACATCCAACCAAGGTGTAGGCTTCTCGATCTTTACTGTTGAATTTTTTTTTATTACAAGCAACCATTCCAAAATATATCTCTTACCATAAGAGAACTCAAGCCTCACCTAATTCTCTAAGTATCCATGAGGACATGTAACCAATCAATCCATGCTAAACTCCAAATGCAACACAACACCATCATGAAGTAATCAAGCAAATGATTAATGTACCCAATACAAAGAGAACTACTATGATCAATGTCAAAGCTCCAATCATAAATTAGGAACATAAACATGACATCCATGATATAAACATCTCCTCCAAGGAGATCACATGCATCATAACTTACATAAACATCCTAGTCTTAAGAGAACAAATACCATTCCAAACTCTAAATGCATATCAAGAGTAAACCATGACATAATAGCAACCACTCTAAACCAAGAAAATATATCTCCATATCACTTGAAGATAACCTTACCAATGATGCATCCACGTCACTTCCAACAATTCCCACTGAACCGTGGTATCGAGTCACACATGGTATCATGACTACCATCCTTTCCATGAAGATCACTTTGTAACATCAAGCAAAGAGTTATCACAAACTATATTAGCTAAAATAACCAATGCATCATTACTGTCATCTGAGGATTCCTCTGTAGAAGAATCAAAACTATTTTTCTTGTTCTTACAATCCTTCTTCACATGTCTCGATTTCCCATAGTTCCAACACTTTATCTTACTCTTACCAGGGCTTTTAGACTATCCTCTAGACTTACCCTTTCCTTCCTTGTCTCCCTTAGGTTCCTTTTTCTCAGGCCTACCTTTTACAAACAAGGCATCTTGGATTTCTATTTTAGAGTTCCTCCTCATCTCCTCTGACAGGAGAGTAGGAATTATATTGTCCATCTTCGGATCTGCACCACTACCACTGATAGCAACAATTAAATTTTCCCAAGACTCTGGTAAAGAACAAAGTAACAAAATGCATTTATCTTCATCTTCTAGCTTTACATCTACAGATGCTAACTGAATCAAAATCAAATTAAAAGCATTTAAATGATGTGCAACAAAATCGCCATCTTTCATCTTTAAAGAATATAACTATCTTTTTAGACAGTTTATTAGTAAGGCTTTTAGTTTGATAGATATCACCTATCCTCTTCCACAAATCAAATGCAGTCTTTTCATCTGAAACATTCAAGAGAACAACATCAGCAAGACATAATATTATGGTTCCTCTTTCCTTCTTATCAAGCTTATCCCAATCCTCATCTGACATAGATGAAGGTGTCTTTGTCTTATTACCTACAACTAACCACTGGTCTCTCTCTTCAAGGAGATCTTCCATTTTTAATTTCCACATCTCATACCCAAATCCATTGAACCTTTCAATATCTAAATGAGAAGTAGAACCCATTGTAACAAAACTTATTTCCAAAATCAGCAAATAACCAAAAATAATTAAATCTCCCACTAAGCCAAACAACCTTCAATCTTTAAGAGAAAGGCATCCCAATACTCTACCCAACCTCAGCTCCGATACCAAATATTGAAAATTAAGGTGTTTTCTTAGCTTAATACCTTGTAAAACTTTAATATTGTTGATCTAAATATGCTTTTCCTTTGTTACAGATTCTTTGTGGGTGATTATCTGATTAATCCATTTTACTATTTGTAGAATGTAGACAGAAGTTGATAGAAGAAGTAGACAGGATATTAGAAAGATTCCACAAGCATATACCATGGAGAAAACCCTTTTGAGTAAAAAAACTCCACAAAGAATTAATCTATTATTCAATCTCCGAAGTAGATTACAATAGCTACAATTCTTTCTTGAGAATGCCTCTTTTGCCTTTACCAAAACTTCTTCACAACCTGCAATAAAATTGATAATAACTCTCTTTAACTTGCTTGAGATAAATAGGCTTTTATCAACTTTGTAAAATCCAAATGAGTTACAATTACAATGCTCAAGCCCTATCCCTAAAAGGTATGCCTATCTCTCGCAAGTAGAGTTATGCAGTGAAGAACAATATCAAATCCTCATCTTCATCCATTTGGGTGTCCCAAACTGAAGTCATAACTCAACCTTTATTCTGTAAATATCTTCAAGGCTTCATCCTCAAAGTAGGTGCCCAAAAGAGGGCCCACTTAACTCAGCCTTCTAAAATATCTCAACATGCAAAGGAATTAATTCCAAGAAGCCAACTTGGGTGCCCAAGATGGGTCCAAGTCATTTCTTGTTAACTAAAACATTTCTCAACACCATTCATGCAAGAATGGTCATCCCCTGTTAACTGAAGGTAGTCCCTATTATTTTTCATGCAACTCAAGTCATTAGCCATGCATTCCAAGTTAACTGAAGTCAACTAGCATTCAACTAAAACTAACTAAGGATAATTGAACCATAACTGAACTGAATTAAACTAAATTGAACTGAACTTCAATCCCTATTTTATAGGACCTCAACATGCATAAATCAAAATCCCTATTTTGTAGGAACCTAGGATGCATTTCTGAAGTGTACTCAATTCACCAACTAGTTAACTGAACCAAGGTGGATCCCACCTCCCATTGTGTGCCCATGCGCTCCTATTTTGTAGGAGCTAACTCCAAGGCATCCCCACATGCTCCTAACACTTAGAATTAATTACAAATGTTAATTAACATGATTATTTCATCAAATATTATTCTCTTCGTAATCCTAGTGTTGTTGAACACTTTCCAAGGACTTAGGAGATACATGAAATAAATAATGTTTAGGATTGAAATTAAATGGCATCCTATTTCCAAAATATGGTAGAGTTTAAATCACCATAACTTCCATGTTATCAGGTCAAAATCAAAACTTCAATATGTTTTGGAAAGGTGGAAGAATGAAGAACAAAACCTAGAAATGTTATTTTAGGAATCCCAACCATTTAACAGTAGTTTTTTTCTACAATTAAATCAACAAAACATCTCCAAAATTGTAGTTAGTGTGTGCAGGTGTTTCTAAGCTAAAATGCAAATGAAAATTAAATAAAAATAGAAACAACAACAACAACAACAACACTCGAGATTGGCCTAAGTTGAAACCTTAACAAGAACAAGAAAGAAAAATACCAAGTTTTACCTTGTCAAGATTTGTTGAATGGTTGGCCCTTTTGATGTTGATTTTGTGTGCTCCTTGCTTGGTAAAATGGCTTGAAATGATGCTTAAATTATGGAGAATGCAATGGTGGATGCAATGATGGAGTTGGATAGTGGATTGGGTACAGTATGAGAGTTTGAATGGATATAAAAATGGATGCTTGATGGCTTGAGTGTAAGAGTGCTTGAAAATGGCTAAGTATGTGATGTGCAAAATGAAGCAAAAAATTTGCTTTTAGGGAAAAGCCTCCAAAAGAATAGAGAGTTGAGATTGACCCTAGGGCATGAGATGAAGGGTTGAGATGTATTGAGACATATCAACTCATCTCATGAGTACATGTGGAAGGTGATGTGGAAAGGGGGAGATGATGTGGTGATGAGGTGGAGGCCAAGTGAAGGTACCTTGGGGAATGATGAAAAAGACAAGTCTTGTCTCATCTCCCTAAATCTTAGGAGGATGTGACAATAGAAGAATTTTAAATTCTTATAAAATCTCCCTTGATTTTTGAGATTTGACTTTGGCATTGAGAATGGGAATTTAAAATTAGGATTTTATTCGTCTAAAGGTGTTGGAGAAATAGAATGGAATTAAAAATTCCACATAGGATGCATTGGAGGAATAAGTGGAATTAAAAATTCATGTTGTGCATGTTGGAGAAATAAAAAAGAATTTTAAATTCCTTAGGGGATGGAGATAGCTTCTCCAAAAGGAAAAAGCCTTTATGAGGTTTGGCCATAGTACCCTTACCATAATTAGCAAGATGACAATATTAGGTGCCAATTAACCTTGATTAGAGGTTGTGCAAATGATTAGGAGGGTTACTGATGGATTAAGGGCAAGTTGAAAAATATGGAGGATGTGACACTAATCACCATTAGTGATGTGTGCATCCTAATCACAGATTAATTAGACTAATCTGGATTAGGAGAGGATTATGGAGGATGTTGACATGAAGAGAGAGAATGAATGAATTAAAAATTGATTTAATTCATTTGGCTAAAATGATTAAATTAAATAAATTGGACCATTTATTTAATTTAGAGAGAAAGAGGGTAAGATATTTAATTAATTAATCAAACACCTTAGAGGACATTAGGGATATGATATATTAACCAAATAATGAATTATTTATTTAATATGGCTTAGGGATACGGGATAGAAGAATGCAAGAGCAAATTTGACCATATGTGGGTGGTCAAATTTAGGTGTCCACATTTTTCCCCTCTTTGAAATATCATTAGAATAATGGTGTTTCGAAGAAAAATAAAGTGCAGATGACTCGATAGAAGAAGAGGAATTTGGTAGATGCCCCAGTATCATGAGGAAATGGATAAGGAGGAGAAATGCAAAAATATGGTGAGGTATGCCCCCCTTGAGAGGGCGGATGGGGAAGAAAAGGGGCCTTGAGAAAATTCTCGATATGGAGAAACATAGGGTAACACATAGTAGAGGATGAGAAACCATGAAGAATGGATTTTGAACGGTGAAAAATGGACAAACGGGGTGCAAATGGCAACCTATGAAATTATTAGGGCAAGAGGATTAAAAAAGGTTAAATAAAGGTTAAAAATGACCAAAAAGTAGCAAGGTTAAGTAGGGTAAAAAGGTTAAAAACCTATAAATAGTAAATCTCAAAAATTACTAATCACCTTGCTTTCATTGTGCACACATGTCATCGAATGATTGAGCGAGAGAGCAAGAGAGTTGACTAGATGATCGAGCAATGACAGACAAGGAGATTATCCCCTGTGCAGACACTTTCCGAGACTTATACTACCTATGCGCCTCACCCCAACAGGTAGGCTTGGAAAACCAACTTGGTGATTTTAATTGTTAATTTGCACACATGTGTGTATGATGTTTGGGATGGGCGGGTAGGCTAGGACAAAAATGGGTGCACCACGAGAGGGGGGGTTCATCCTTTCATTAAAGTGAATTCGCCTTTGTAGAAAAAAAGGCGAATGTGTGGTGTGGGACGGGGGAATGCGTGACCACAGGGGTGGTTGTGTAGGGGAAAGGGCGATTGCGAAATCGCCTAAAAGGGGAATGGGTGAATACATGACACTGTAAAGGTGAACATGTGGTTGAAGGGGCAATTGCGAGATCACCCCTCAAGGGAAAGGGAAAGTGCGCACTCGCCCAATGGGAAAGAAAAGGGGAAGAGGAGAATGCGATTTTTCCCATTCAAGAAAAGGGCGGAAGCTCAATCGCCCAAAGGTGGAAAAGGTGAAGGAAAAATCACCAAATGGGAAAAAAGAACTGTAGTGGCAAATGTGAAATTTCCCCTGGGGAAAGGGGCGAACCCACTCCCAGGAAAAGGAATGGGTGAACCCACCAACCGACAGGCAAAGTTTCCAGGGGGACCACAAGGGTGAATGTGTTGAGTCGATGAGCGAACACGTGGGATGGAAGGGATGGGAGAATTTTCTACTTGTAGGGGTGAATTCATGGGAAAGAGGGAAGGGGCGAATTTGTATTACACAGAGGTGAATTTTCCAACTTGAGAGAGAAAGAAAAAGGGAGGTTAGAAGAAAAAAAGCTAAGATAAAATTTGACAAACGATTAGTATGGATGCAAAGTATAGAGACACTGCGGACACGGGAGAGGCACTCGACTGTGCTCAACACCAAGGGGTTCACTCCAAAGGATATAGAGTCATTAGACTAGGAAAGACTTCTACACATGATGGCATTCTTGATGATTCGGGCACACTGACTATTGTTGACTACGTTGATAGAGATGTGGAGCTCAAAGAAATGCACCTTTCTCCTCCCAACCAGGGAGATGATAGTTACACTTGAGGATGTGTGGAGTATTTTATAGCTGCCCATAAGGGGTCATCTAGTGAGTGGAGGGGCCAGACTACCACTGGAGCAGAGCTTGAGGGCTATTTTTGGGACTGCGGACCTTCTCTATCAAGGGAAGGAGTTGGATATCGATGCATGCATTGGGACCATACGACCACTGCCCCTATTTTTGTGTGTGTTGATTAGTGGGATCCTCCTACCAAACATGAGTGGTATATTCTTCAACCTCAAGATGATTGAGGTTGTACAACACATAGTAGAGCGGAGGTGAGGAGTGTTTACATGGGGGCCTTGCGTGCTAGCACAATTGTATAGAGAAATGCATGTGGTTTGTTATCAGGGAGCTATCAACATGACCCATGTCACCCTATTACAAGGTGGGCATGGGAGCACATTAGGATCACCTGACCAGATATCTTGATGCCCCATCAATGGGTAGAGGGATTTCTGATAGAATTTTATTATGCTAGGATGTTGCATTACTCATAGGTATCGAGCCTAGAGCATTGGAGGTGGCTTTTTTATTATCTGACCATAGATCAAATAGTATGGAGGCCCTACATGGATAGAGATTTCAGAGACTGGAGGGTAGAGGACCGGCTGTATAAGACCTACATGTTCACTCAATGTTATATTATCACTCGATATCCTTTTATTATTGAGACATTCAAACGGATCACCCGAGAGGTAGGATGGGGCCAAACAATGTCAGTCGACAAGGCGAGGCAGGACTCAGACTAGTTGGGAGAGACTAGATTGGGATGGAGCAGAGGGTCGAATGATCTAGGAGTCACTAATAGATACATAGCCTAGTGGTAGGGGAGGTTTCCATTAAGGATCACCCTGGTAGAGCCCATTGAGATAGTAATGGGATTTGGCGATGAGGAGGTGCAGGAGAGGCCCTGGAGGAGATGGATAGTGGATGGGAAGAGAAGAGAGGAGGAGGTAGTGCAAGTGAAGGATAGGGTGGCAATGGATGTGGATGTGCCTAAGGTGGTAGAGAGGTCGCTAGTGGTGTATCAGGCACCACTCACGGAGGACCCAACCGTTAGATTGGCAAGTGCTTAGTCTCGCATTGGGGTTTTGTAGCACAAATTGAGGCAGTCTCATACAAAGAGAGAGAGATTGTAGGTGAAGTTAGACATGTTGCGAGGAGGAAAGGGAGGAGCAAAGGGTGTGACAATGGTAGAGGAAAATGGGCTATGACAAGAGGTGGAGTGGATACATGGGTTGTTGGATGGAGCTCTCAGGGAGAGAGATGAGGTGTCAGAGTTGGTGGGTTAGGCAAGGACATAGCTAGAGTGGGATTAAAGCCTCTTTGAGGCTATGTAGAGGGAGAGGGATGAGGCATTGAGGCGGGCCCAATAGGCAGAGGCCAAATATTACAGGCAAAGAGAGATGAGGTTGTCAAGAGAGTAGAGGCTGCAATGGGGGATGACAGACTACAAAGGGAGAGGGATGAGGTTGTGAGGAGGGCCCAATAGGTAGAGGTGTAGGTCACCAATATGAGATTAGTGTAGGATTCTTCGGACATGGAGAGGAGGAGATTGCAGCAGTAGTGAAACTGATACAGATTGGAGAGAGATCAAATACAGGTGCAAGCAACAAGATTGGATGATGTGAGGATAGAGGCCAGGTACTGGATGGGTGTGTATTGTGTGGTCATTCTTGATCCAACATAGAGGGTCCCGCCATACATACAAGCAACTCCATAGAGGCCCACACCCTCCCATTCAGGACCCACACACACTAGAGGCTATAGTGATTACAAGGAGACATCGCCACACAGCCGAGGACCTACAACAAATTCACCCTAGAGATCAGACACAGGCAACAATGACTAGGGGGATAGGGGGATAGGTGACAGACATAGGGTCCCAGTTTTGATAGATGCCCCAACAGACAGTGTACATATAAGAAAAGTCGATACACTGATTCTTTTGTACAGATTGTTGTCAGAGATTCATTTATTCTTTTATTCTTTCTGATTCAAGACACCACGATGTGTCAAATGTACACATATGTATCTGTATATTATGTCTCCTCTGCACATTTATTTTATTAGGTGATGGAAACTATATGGATTGTGGATATGGATTTCATGATGAAATTTATGGACTTTTATTATGAACTTTATGGACATTATTATGGACTTGATTTTTTTGATATATATATATGATATGATGGACGCTGACGATGCTCTATACATGTTTCCCATGTGATGCTTTAATATTTTTTATGCATATGTGTATGATTATGATTATGATGGATATACATGATGATGATGATGATATAAATGCATTTATGATGGCATGTATGATATGAATGATATGTAATATGTCTAACACTTTGTGATATAGGATGTGATGGTTTATGATTTGTGATTTATGATATGGATACGATACTAATGGTTTGTGATGTAGGTGGCGATGTGATTGTGATTTAATATGGATGCATATGAGATTATGACATGTGTTTATGAAATGGATTTATGAATGATGCACTTATTATGGATAGCATTATAATATTTGATTATGGGTCTATGATACACATAATGTTATGGATGAACTACTATATGAATGTAATGTAATGAGATGCATTTAATGAAATGAACCTAATGCAATAGATTAAGATGCTTAGAATAACAAATCTATGTTAATCTACACAACTTAATTGATAATGAAATGGAAATGGAATGAATTAAGATGCTTAGACTAACATATCTATATTAATATAAACAACTTAACATGATAATGAAAATGATAATGGAATGGATTAAGATGCTTAGAATAACAAATCTATGTTAATCTAAACAACTTAAAAGAATAAGATAATGACAATGCAAAATGAAATGATAATAAATCCTAATGGAATGATAATGAAATAGATAATGTAATGTAATTAAATGATAACAAAATGAATAATGAAATGGATAAATGCAATAGGTAATGAAATGATTATGAAAGATAATGAAATTGTTAATGCACAACCTATTGGGATGTGAATGAAATGGATAGTGAAATTAATAAAATTGATAATTTAATGCAATAGAATGAACCTAAATGACAACAGACATGCAAGGTGAAATGAATAATGATGGGTGATGTAGTACACTTGTCAAAACTGTAGGGACCCCGATAGGGAGAATAGGTGGGGGGATAACATTTGCACAACCAAAAATCAATGACCATAGGCTAGGGAAAATAGATTGGGATAAATGCAATGCAATGGGAAGAATGAATGAAATGCAAATCTAATGTCATTTTATCATATAAGGAGCACTAAAATTTATTATAGCATAGGACATGATATGCCAGGGTATGAGGAACCAAGTCTGATTAGTGTCAAATGCATAGGATAGACACAACAAACAAGGAGGTTATCCCAACACCCCAAAGTCACAAGGGCTTTGGTTGGGCTTGATGATGGAATAACCACAAGCACAAAGGATGCCCCAGTGTAACACAAGACCACAAGGATCTTGGTGGGTACTACACAGGACAACTAGGAAGACAAGATCACACAGAAAAATCAAGATATGCCCCTACGTTTACCAGTCAAAGCACACCATGATATGATGGATCATGGTGACCTTGAAGAGGTACAATAAGAAGCTCAAAAGATTAAAAAAAAATGCAAATGCACCAAAAGATCATAAAAAAATTCAAATATCCTTTGCCATAGGACCAATAGGTGGATGGGATTGATGCAGCTTGATTTAAGGAAGGATACATCTTGTTAAGACCAAAAATGGAGGGTAGATTAGTTGATTGACATGACTTGGGATATTCAAAGCGGATCGAACCTCATGGTACCAATGGATATTGTTGTTAGGAACTAGCTAGATAGGGACACACTTGATGACACAACACCAAAATAGGACACACCCTAAGGACAAACCTAGGGTCTCGCGGGTTGATCAAAGGATTAGCCTTGCCTACGTGAAAGCGTAAAGACCTCGTAGTTTGATAAAAGACTGATGATCGACGATGGATAAAGAGGAAAGAGGATGATGAAGACTCAAATGGATGATGAGGACTAACAAAAAAGGATGAAAAAAAGCCTCAGGGGCTCATCAAAGATGGCCTTTCCTATGTGAAAGCGTAGAGGCAACATAGTTCAAATAAAGGACAAAAGATAACATGAGACCTAATGATAAAAGACACGATGGAGGATCCTAGATGGGGATGCGAGAGAGAAAAAATGACACCAATATACAGGGAATGAAAATCTCAGGATTTTGGATAGCAAGTCTAAATCATCCAATGCTCAATTAGAATACACCAGGCAGCAAATGATAGGAGGTCAATGAGGGACAAAGGTGATAGGATACTAGGATAGGATATGGGGATAAGAGGGATGAAGATGCAAGCATATAGGAAAGTAGGATGCAAGTTAGATAATGATTAAGCCCTCTACGAATGGTGCTTGTTTCCAAGTTTTCACCTATCGTACTTATCCAAGGTGCCACCAAGGGTGGTTTTCACCATAGGACACATTATCTCTCTTTACTATTTTTGGATTTTTTGACTTAAAAAAAAAAATTGTATTTTTTTGGACTTTTTACCTTTTTTGGTATTTTATAGGTGGGGTAACCCAGTTGACTTAGGTGTAAAACCATTTCAGATACATGATATTGATGGGTTCCTCCAAGGGTTACCCCTTAGGTGTAGCAAGATCATATGCCCCAAAACCATACTTTGCAGTAATGACATATGGACCCAACCAATTAGCTTCAAACTTTCCTTTCTTCTCTCGATCCTATTGGGTGTGTTGATTCTCCTTGAGGACTAGATCACTAAATTGAAATTGATGAGGATGAACCTTCTTATTATATCTCCTCATAAGCCAATGTTGATAAGCCTAAAGATGATTGTAAGCCTTAAGATTCTTCTCATCTAGGAGCTCCAATTGACTCAAATGTGCAACACGAGATTCTTCATCACTAATCAAATTCTCAGAGAGATGCAGAATGATAAGATCTTGACTTCTATCAACAAGATGGCATCGGTGCCACATACAAGGGAATATGGGGTTGCACTAGTAGGGGCGTGGATAGATATTCGGTAAGCCCAAAGGGTGGGATTAAGGTAGAGGTGCCAATCACGACCGGTATTATTGATCACTTTCTTAAGGATTTTGATAAGATTTTTGTTGGTAGCCTCAGCTTGTCCATTACCTTGGGGGTAATAGGGTGTTGAGCAATGATGTTGAATGTGGTATGTTTCACATAAGTGTCGCATATACTAGTTCTTGAAAGGTTTTTTGTTATCGGTAATGATGGTGGAAGGGATACCATATCTATAAAGAATATGGTAGAGGATGAATTTGGATATTTGGATGCTAGTGATTTGTGAAAGTGGAATTGCTTCCACCTATTTAGTGAAATATTTAGTGGTTGTGATTATGAAGGTATGGTCATCAGATGAGGGAGGATATATCTTATTAATCAAGTTGAGACTCCATTGTGAAAAAGGACACAATGCAATGATGGGTTTCAAGTCCTATGTGTGAGCATGGATTAGATCCACATGTTGCTGACATGGTACACACTTTTTGAAAAACTCACAAGCATCGTGTTCCATAGTTAGCCAATAATACCCCACTATGAGAATATTTTTTTCCAAGGACATCCCATTAGTATGATCCCTACAAAAACCACTATGCACTTCATTTAATGCAACGTGAGATTTTGATTAAATTAGACATCGAAGAAGAGTGCCATCATACCCTCTACGATAAAGTGTATCACCTACGATTGTATAATGGGAATCACATTAGATGAAGGATTTATGATGGTTTTGAGTTAGATCAGGTGGTAGAATGTTGTCATGTAGGTAGGTGTAAATATCATGGCACCAAGGAGATTGGGGACTTACGATGTCGCACACCATTTTGTTGTCTAGAATTTCATATGTTAGGATTAGTAATTGCTCAAACAAGAATTCACAATTTGTTCGATCTCTAGGCATGTCAATAAGGGAACCAATTGTGGCCATTACATCAACAACCTTGTTTTGCAATCTAGGGACTTGTTCAAACTAGATATAATTGAAGTATTTCTTAAAGTCATCAGCCATGTGTCTATAGGGGAGAAGCTTATCGTTTTTAGTCTGAAACTCATCATTGACCTATTTTATTATGAGTTGTGAATCACCATAAACATGAAGATGAGTTATATTCCATTGAACTGCAATTCTAAGGCCTGTGATCAAAGCTTTGTATTTAGCAATATTGTTTGTGCATGGGAATTCAAATCTAAATGATTTCGGGATATAGTCACCTTGAGGGGTGACAAAAAGGATACCCACACGAGCTTTGTTTTTAGTGTATGACCCATGAAAGAATAACATCTATGTATCTGATTCAAAGATAGTGAAAACTGATTCATCGAGAAATTTAGCCACTAATGGATAAGCATCCACAAGGTGAGAATTAGTCAACTAATCTTCAATAACCTGTCCTTTATTTCTTTGCGGTCCACATATTCAATGTCGAACTCACTAAGCAGCATAACCCACTTAGCCATGTAGCCTATCAATTATGTTCTTGATAATGGATATTTGAGCGGGTCAACTTTGGATATCAGTTTGATTGGATGGCTGAGCATGTAATGACGTAGCTTTTGTGAAATAAAAATAATAGCAAGGAAAGCTTTCTCTATGGGATAATAATTAAGCTCATATCCCATGAGTGTATCACTGATGTAGTAGATGGCTCATTCTTTGGAAGACTCATCATGTTGCGCCAACAATGCCCCTAGTGCAACTGAAGTGGCCGAAATATACAAAAATAATGGCTTGCTAGGAATGGGTGGCATTAAGATTGGTGGGTTAGCGAGATACTCCTTGATCTTATCAAAGCCTTGCTGACATTGCAGATCCCATTTGAAAATTGCATCCTTGCATAGGAGATGAGTGAAAGATTGACATTTTTCGGCAAGTTGGGTGATGAAGCACTTGATAGACTGCAATTTCTCTTGTAGTCTTCTTAACTGTTATAGATTCTTGGGTGGGGGAATTTCCATTATAGCCTTAAATTTTACTGGATCGACTTCGATACCCCTTCTAGACACAATGAAACCTAATAGTTTACCAGATGTGATGCCAAAAACACACTTCTTAGGATTTAACCGTAGCTTATACTATTCCAACTGATCAAAGATCTACCTCAAGACTCTAGGGTGATCTTCTCTAGTTTTTTACTTTCCTAACTATTTTAAATTCTTGGGTGGGGGCATTTCCATTATAGCCTTAAATTTTACTGGATCGACTTCGATACCCCTTCTAGACACAATGAAACCTAATAGTTTAACAGATGTGATGCCAAAAACACACTTCTTAGGATTTAATCGTAGCTTATACTGTTCCAATTGATCAAAGATCTACCTCAAGACTCTAGGGTGATCTTCTCTAGTTTTTTACTTTCCTAACTGTTTTAGATTCTTGGGTGGGGGCATTTCCATTATAGCCTTAAATTTTACTGGATCGACTTCGATACCCCTTCTAGACACAATGAAACCTAATAGTTTACCAGATGTGATGCCAAAAACACACTTCTTAGGATTTAACCGTAGCTTATATTGTTCCAACTGATCAAAGATCTACCTCAAGACTCTAGGGGTGATCTTCTCTAGTTTTTTACTTTCCTAACTTTTTTAGATTCTTGGGTGGGGGCATTTCCATTATAGCCTTAAATTTTATTGGATCGACTTTGATACCCCTTCTAGACACAATGAAAGCTAATAGTTTATTAGATGTGATGCCAAAAACACACTTCTTAGGATTTAACCGTAGCTTATACTATTCCAACTGATCAAAGATCTACCTCAAGACTCTAGGGTGATCTTCTCTAGTTTTTTACTTTCCTAACTATTTTAGATTCTTGGGTGGGGGAATTTCCATTATAGCCTTAAATTTTACTAGATCGACTTCGATACCCATTCTAGACACAATGAAACCTAATAGTTTACCAGACGTGATGCCAAAAACACACTTCTTAGGATTTAACCGTAGCTTATACTGTTCCAACTGATCAAAGATCTACCTCAAGACTCTAGGGTGATCTTCTCTAGTTTTTTACTTTCCTAGTAGATCATCAGCATAGTCTTATAATATGGATAAGATCATGGAAGATAACTATCATTACACGTTGATATGTTGCCCTCGCGTTCTTAAGACCAAAGGGCATGACATTGTAGCATAGTGTACCCCAGTGGATAGTGAAAGCAATTTTATGTTGGTCTTCGAGTGCAATTTTAATTTGGTTATACCTGAAAAAGCCATCCATGAGGGATAGCATGGCATGCCCTAGTGTGAGATCCACTAACATATCAATATTGGGAAGTGGAAAGTCATCTTTTGGACAGGATTTTTTTAGATCCTTGAAATTTGTGCAGATTCTAATGCCCCCAACGGGCTTGGCCATAGGTACTATATTTGATATCCAATCTAAGTAATCAATCGACTTGATAAACCCAACTGCCAATAAATTTTATAGCTCAAATTTAACAAGTAAAGCCACTTGTGGATGTATTTTTCTAAGTATTTATTTGATTGGCTTCACATCTGGATGTACATCCAGGTGGTGGACTACTAAATCAGGGTCTAATCTGGGCATGTTTGAATAGGATCATGCAAAATTGATGATTCACTCCTTCAATAGTTTGGCAATGACTAGATACTCCTCTTCAGACAAGGACTTGGCCACACAGGTAATTTTAGGCTCTTCTTTTGTTCCCAAATTGATCTCTCTTGTCTCTTCAATTAGGATCAAAGACCGTTCAGAAAATTGAGTCCCTATAAGGGGAAGATGAACATCCCCATCCTCTAGCACCTCATCAAGGTTTTCACCAAAGGATACACCCTTTATTTTTAATTTTGTTGAGTCAAGAAGTGCCTCAAAAAGGTTTTCACTAGGTGACCCTTTTTTGTTCTATTTATTTTTACTTTTGTGGTTAGGGTGTTCATCCTCCCCGAAGTAGACTCCATGATCATCTACTAATCCCATGAGATGCACATACACCTCGTCTGATGGAAATATATCAATTGGTGCACTCCCTCATAAGTCCCAATCAATAAGGCCAGGGTGTTGGAGTGAAAGGCTAATGGAGAAAATAAATGTGGGTTCAAAGAGAGCAGGAAGATCCAAATCATTGTAAGAAAGTATGATAGCCTCTTCTTCAAATATATCCTCAGGAAAATTATTTTCCAAGTTAATGTTGTTTGAAGTACTAGTGGATGTCGTGGATCCCTTTTGTTTCATATCATAGCCAAGACCTAGGTGTTTAGGACATGTGGGTGTTTCAATAGGCTTTCTCATTCTATGCTCATCAACACCAAGCCCTCCCCCCTAATAATTATACTTTTTTGCTAACTTGGAAGCACGAGGATAGAATTCTTGGAAGTATTCAAGAAGGGGAGGTGAAGGCTCGGGTTCTTCTCTATAAACCCATTGGTTGTTGTATTCATCCATCTAATCTTGTAATGTGCCTGGAGACCGAAACATTGTGGAACCCACATTCTTGGAACTAATGGTTTTGGTTTTTGATTCTTCCTTTGGTACAAACTCAAACGGTTGGCCATAAGTGTAGGGAGACAGAGGCATTTTTTCCATGTTAAGTGCAATACACATCTCATACTCGAAACCCTTGTCAATGATTTGGACTTTGGTGATGGTGGAATTATATGTGGAGGATGGAGTGGAGGATGTATTGTATGATGGATTAAAAGATTGAATGGAGTGTGATGCCTGAGGAGCTCCCACTTCTAGTCCCAAACAATATCTTGAATTTCGGAAAGAGGCCTCAAGAGCACGAAAATACTCATAAGGTTGGGGGTCAGCATGGATGGTAATCTCAACCCCATTATGTGGAAATTTCAGGCACTGATGATAAGTGGAAGGGATGACCTACATGGCATGAAGCCATGGTTGACCAAGGAGAAGGTTGTATGGTAAGTCCAGATCGAGGATGTGACAAGTGGTATATTGCACGACCAAACCAACCTAGATGGGAAGGAAAATAATACCCTCTAAGTCTCTTTCTGTATTGTTATATTCTTTAATTGTGATGACCTGATTGTCTAAGTCAGTGTGAGTGTACCCCACATATCTTATGAATTTTAAAAGTGCACAGATTAAGGGTAGAACCATTATCTACCAAGAACCTCTTAACCTTATGCATGGTGATAAGGACTTCAATGTGCAAGGTGCGATTGTGAGCGAGATCAATTGGTGGCATATCATTCTGGCTAAAGCCCAACTAATAGGTAGATGATAGATATCCCACAAGAGCTTGAAACTAGGTGGGGTCAATATCATTTGGTACATGTGTGTCCTATAAATATTTTGTGAGAATCTCTTGATGGACTAGGGAAGACCTTAACAGATCTAGGATAGATATTTGTGCGGGGTCTTGCTAAGGTGATCAAGGATGTTATACTGCGAGCTTACAGTTGCTAGTTGGGATGAGGTGGATGGACTTGGAACTGATATGGGAGTTTTATGGGTGGTGATGACACATTGGGGATCTTTTCCTTTGACATGAATCATGGATACATGTGGGTCTACTTAGGTAATGCACGTAACAATATTTTCGTAATTGTATGGCATCTTGTTGTAGCTGATATTGTTTGTGCTATTATTTTGATTGTTATTATTGGATCCAGTGTTGGTGTTTGATGTGCTAGGCCCTTGGTTATGTTTAGGAAAGGTATTCTGGAATATTTTCAATTGAGCATTAGATGAGGTAGATTGGTTTTCCTCCACTATAATTTCTCCTTGACTAATAAGATATTGGATGTAAATTTTAAGACCTTGAAATTTGTTTGTGGAATGAACCTTAATCCTATGGTAATCACAATACTCATTTTCCCTATACCAAGTAGGTTTCAGCTTTGACTCATCAAAATTTTTGGTAACAAGATATGTAACTACATTGGCTTGGACTAACCTCTTGAAGGTTGCATCCAAGGATTCTCCTAAAGGAGTGAATGTGTGTTTAGTATTCCCTTGATTGGATTGATTAGACTACGGGGGAGAATGGGGTGCACCTTATGGCACGGATATGACATTGGTGATTGTTGGAGGTTGAAGGGAATTTTGTGGCCTCTAAGAAGTGATAGATACCTAGATGTGTTTAGTGTTGGTGACACCACCATTAATAGCATTCTTGTTCCTTTTCCAATAGCGTGACTTGTCCCTAGATTGTTTGTCTTTATCATCTTTGAAGATTTTGATGAGCCCTTTAGCAATGAGGGCCTGCCTAATAGTGGTACACTTCTCAATTACCTCTGCAAAGGTAGTGACGCAATGGAGACACAAGTTATGAGACAACTCAGGATGGGAGTTTGTGACAAAGATGCCCACTAACTCCTTCTCAAGAAGAGTGCACTTAAGATGACTAGATAGGGCTTGCCACCTTTGTAGGTAGCTAGCAAATGTTTTCCCATCATGTTGTTTATCCTTTAGGAGATCCATGGTATCGACATCCTTCTCTAGATTGAAAGAGAATTTGGTGACAAAATTCTCTGATAAATCGAGAAAGGTGGAGATTGGGCCTTTTGGAAGGTGCATGAGCCACTCTAAAGCTTGGCATGTTAAACTTTGAGGGAACAACCAAAGGAGGTAGTTATCATTGTGTAGGACCTCCTGACAATACATATAAAAATCTTGCAAGTGGTCTCGAGGATCCCCCCTTCCCTTATACTTGTCAAATTTAGGAATTTCGAAGTGCTTTAGGAAAGGGATTGTGGGAATAGATGGATCAAACAGATAGGGAAAAATGTCCTCGAATTTAAATGACTTCTTCAAGGTGCCATATTGCAAGTCTTTTAGGATAGATTTCATGTCTTCCCATTGTTTATTGATTGGCGTTGATGGGAGAGGACCTACTGGATTGGACTGATCATAAGGAGCATATTGTTGATATGGCAATGGTGAAGGTGGAATGGATTGATCGTATGACGATGAAGGATATGAAGGGACCTAATTGGTTGATGTAAGTGGGTTGTGGATTGGTGTAGACTTGATGTTGTGATGGCAACACTTGATATTAATATGAAGAGGCACCCTATTGTTGGGATGGTGGTTGTTGATAATAAGATGGATTATAATAATCATATGTAGGTTGTTGTTGGGAGGTGTATGGAGGTTGTTGCAGATTAGGCTATTGATAGTAAGTGTTATGTGGGGGTTGTTGAGGATTAATGTAAGGCAACTGTTGTTCGGATTGATGTGGATTGTAATAAGAATAGTTAGGATTGGGGTTAGATACGATAGGTTATGGTCTAGGTGTACCTGGTAGAGGAGGTGGCTGATAATAAGTATTTTGTGAAGGTGCTTGATGGTAGCGAGGCGAGAAATAATGCGAGTGAGGTTGCGAGGGAAATTGGTATTGTGTTGTAGGATTGCCTTAGGGTTGTGAAGGGGTTTGTTGTGGTTGTGGAGTGATTTGCGGTTGGTGAGGAGGTTGAGATAGCGGGTTGCTATGGTTGGTGGTAAGGTGGTTGATGCGGTTGTAGATTGATCTAAGGCTGCTATTGAGGTTATTGATTGACTTGAGCTTGATGTTGTGATGGTGATTGGGGTATATGATAAGATGATGGTTTTGGACTTGAATGATTAGGATTGAATGGTGGTGGTGGTAGGTTAATGGACGTGTGCGGACGAGGGGTATATGAGGAGGTGTAACAACAAAAGGATTAAGCACATTCCCCCCAATGTTCCCTGATGACTGACTTGGTTGATTCAATGGATGAGGTGGGGGTAGGACCTTGTGAATCACCACCTTGTGGATTAATAGGACTAGAACCTTGAGGATTGATAGGGCCTTGCAGATTGATAGGACCTTGAGGATTGCTAGGACTAGGAGCTTGGGGATTATTAGGATCAGGTGTTGCACCCAAGACTAAAATTGGGACATGATAACATACATCATTTCCGAATTCGGGTTGATACGATGTGTCCTGTGGGGTAACTTGAGGAGCTTGAGGGACTGACAAACCCAAATTAACCTATGAACTTTGTGGATCTTGTGCTAGAGGAGGGGGTGTGATATTGACATATTACAATAAATCAAACCCAGGTGGTGGCTTAGTACCCCTCATAAGAAATGTGGTAAGGATTTTGTCTCCACATTTAGCAAGGAGACAATCAATCATTTGAACATTAGTAGGATTGCTAAGATATTCATCAATAGTTAGCTTAGGTTGGTTAACCATGCCTTCCTCAAAAAAAGGGCGAGGGTGAGTTTACGTGTTGGATTGATCAAAACCACAATTAGTGGGTGGATTGGGAGGATTTTGTGGTTGACCAACTTGGGACTGGTGTAGTTCCATGAGTATTTTACTGTGATCAGGTAATGGGCATGCAAATGTAGGTGTCCAGAAGATGTAGCTAACATGAAGCTCTAAGATGTACCTAAGTGATGATGACCTAGAGGATGATGGATTGATTGATTGATTGGATTATCAATAGGATGATTATGGATTGCCAATTAGATTATATTGAATTGGATTGATTAATTAGATCGGATGATAGTATTGACTTCAAACTAGATTCATGAGCTCAACTAGATGATTTAGGATGATGAGGATTGGATTGGATGATAAAAAGGATGATTAAAATGCAAATCCACCTCTAGATAGAGGTAGATTGATGAGGCTGCAAAGGATTACTAACTCAAGATGGATGATAGTCCTAAGTAAGTGTGGATGATACTGATTAGGGTCAATTACCTAACCCAATTGGATAAAAAGCTTCTAAAATAATGTCTAGGAGATTTGGATTAATGGATTGATGATTGATATGCTATCTAACGATGTTCTCAGATGAACCTATGTGTTTAGATCGATGATTGTATATCTTTTGAAGAATACAGATGCATGAAAATGACAATTATGAAGAGATTGATGATGATAAAAAAATTTTGATCATAGGAATCGACTCAGAACGAGGCAAGAATTCAGTGGTCAAAAGGATTCACTCTCTGGTTTTTGTATGGAAAGTGGATTTGTCTATGTGTATGGCAGATTCTTCCTTTTAGATCATGGGTCCGCTTGTCTAAGATTTTGCAAATTTTCCCCTTCGCATAGCAGGTTCACTTATCTAGGGTTTGTAGGTTTGCCTATGTCTTGAAGTGTATGGACACAAAATGCAAGATTTTCCAAAAAGGTAATTAATTCACCTAATACAAAAATGTACATATGAGCAAAAGTAGGATCACCTCTCTAGGATTCAAATTCTCCTATCTAGATTTCAAGATCGCCCTATCTTCAGATGTACGGACACAATACGAAAATGCCTATCGAGGGAGCGGGATCACCTATATCTTGTACAGTATGAGTGGGGAAGGTACAGACTCAGATGCAGGATCACCCCTATGAGAGGTGAGTTCGCCTATCTAGGTAATGGGGTGTACGAAAGATTCTAGCGAATTCACCCTTGCATATAGTAGGATCACCTAAAGGATCATACAAGTGGCTTCAATTTTATGGGAAGTAAATTCACCAATTGTGGATGATTGATTAGACTAGAAAGAGACGCAAATTCACTCATATAAGGGCAAGATCGCCCTTCCACAGTGTAAATTCACCTCGATAGGAAGAAAATTCGCCTCTAAGGTAGCGATAGACTATGGCAAAGGACTGAAAAAACAACAAACAATAGACAATGGGTAAAGATTGAATCAGACTTAACACACTCATTGGTATAGCACGAGAAAACATGCCAAGCATGTGAATATCCCTAAAATTAGTGATAAGGGTTTACAAAATCAATGTAGGCCCACCACCTTGAGAGGTTCCTAAGGTTAATTCTCCGTGAAATTGGGTGGAAGTACCCTCTCTCGTGAAGGCAGATAGCTAGAGATCTAATGGCACAGGGTTGTCAATAGACACCATAGGCTCAACTTCTCTCTCTCCTCAGGAACTATCATAGTTCTCGATGAGGACTTATATCTTGACCTAATGGAGTATGTGGTGAGTAACTTTGGGGTGCCATCTGCAATCCCTACACTACACCAAGCTATGGCTAAAATTAACACGAATCTTAAACTAGGCTATCTTGTGAGTCCTCGATACACTATGAGGGTGCGTGAGGCACAACCTTGAACACCAACCCATTACAAGCATGGGTCAGGAGCCCCAACGAGGTACTAGAAACTTAGACTAACCTTGCACGTCTTAACTAGGAATCACCCTAATATTGATGCTTCGCTAGACATGACATGACTAGATTAGGGTACAACTTTAGTTCTTCCCCATTTATATACCCCGATGATAACATGTGGTTGAGATCGTCCCTTGGGGTGATGAAACCCCAAGAAGGTCTCCTAAAGGGAAGGAAGTGTTAGGCATTTCTGATCCCCAGGCTTGCACATAGCACAAGGGGAGAGCGTACATGCAAAATTAACACCTCCTAGGTAGAATCAACTGGACTTGGATGGGTTGCAATTTTTGATCCCCAAGCTCACTGTATGATGCAAGGGGAGAGAATACATCAATTGTACCATATGCTTCAGCTGCAGGTAGTTTAATGTATTCCATGGTACACACGAGACCAAATATTGCACATGTCGTAGGAGTTGTTAGTAGGTATATGAGTCATCAGAGAGTTGAGCATTGGAATGTGATAAAATGGATTCTCAAGTACTTGAGAGGTACATCAAATAAATGTTTATGTTTTGGGAGATCTAATACTAATTTAAAAGGCTATGTTGACTTAGATTTGGTAGGGGATATAGATACAACACAGAGTACCATAGGTTATGTATTTATAGTTGGTGGGACAACAATGAGTTGGATTTCTCGATTGCAAAATGTGGTTGCTTTATCCACCATGGAGGCAAAGTGTGTTGCTGCAACAGAGGCGAAAAATGAGATGATATGGCTGTAACTTTTCATGGAAGAGTTGGGAAAACAACCAACTAAAAATCACTTGTTTATAGATAGCCAGAGTGCTATATATCTTGCAAAGAATTTTTCCTTGCACTCTAAAACCAAACACATAAAACTGAGATATCATTTCATTTGGTCAGTGTTGGAGGATGGACATGTAAATTTGGAAAAGATACATATAGATGCCAATCCAATAGATATGTTTACAAAGGAAGTGACAAGGGAGAAGCTGAGCTCCTCGTCAACTTTGGTTCGTCTTCATGGTTAAAAGTATAATAAAGAAGTAGGGTCCAAGGTGCTTATTTCCAGTGGGAGCTGTAAGTGCAGCGGTGTCATCCAGGATTAGTCTCCAAGTGGGAGATTGTGTTGGCATGGAGCATAATCAGTCTCCAAGTGGGAGATTTTTGGTATGTGGCGACTGATCATGCTATACTATACACTCTTCATGCATACTTTTTTTTCGCTTCATCACTAAAAAAGAAAAAAATGACTTTGTAGAACCCTAATTTCTGGAAGCTTCTAAAAGCTTGTTATAAGTGATTGCGATGGGGAGTTGTAGTATGGCATTATTCATGGGATTGTAATATGTTTTGCACTAGATAATAAAATCATTGGATGGCTGCGGTTTTGTCGATGTAGCCCGGATTGGGTGAACCACGTTAAATTCTCTGTGTTGTCTTGTTTCTACTATAATTTTCTGTGTGTTTTATTTCTTTGTTTTATTGATCAAATATGCATTTAACTTGTTAGATATATACCTTTCTAACCCTAACAAGGATGTCACAATAATATCATCCATAGAGGCATCTAAAGTATACCAATCAGTAGTGTGCAAGCATACACTAATACACAAGGTTCATATCATTTCATAATTCCCCAATTCCCACAGGGATCACACATACATAGTGATTATCTCAAGCATACATCACATATATATACAAGATTAATAGCTCATACACATCACAAGTGCAATATCGACCAATTAATATACACATCACAAGTACAATATTGATTGACTCATACACATGTCACAAATACATTATTGACTGACTCATTTGTACATCACATCATAATAGTGTCTAGCTTGATCATACATCACATATATCCAATGTGTTAATCCACACAATACATCACATGTTCACATAAAGAACAATTGGTAAAGTGGAAATGGATGCAACCTATTGCATACATCAACCCACTACCTAATTCACAATCACATAAGCTTGCTATGACAACCATGAAGAATCCCATACTACTCAATTTTTTCACTAGCTAGGGTATCAATATATCAAAGTGCACAACCCTAGGCCATTTACACAAGTAATTAGGGAGGAATTAATGTATAAACACATTCAGTTACACATAAGTCCATATAACTTCTTGTTCCCAACATGTTACCTATCTCTATTAATATAAGACACCATTTTCCACATTAGGATAAGCCAAAACTATAATATGAGGTTGGTCCAAATGTTACCTACTTATTTTTCATTAGAAGCTCTCTTCCTTGCAGTCCATTAGATGACTAGGCAACCAAGGACATCCATCACTAGCACAATATGCTCATTGACTATTGTCAATCTTGAGCATCATAGTATTGCTTCTTGACTACTCTCAATCTCTAGCACACATCACATAGCTTAAGTGCAAACACGCTCATAATAGAAGGTTTAATCAAATGGTAATCATACTAGTGAACTTAACATATATAGTAGTTCACACTAAAGGATCAAAGTACCACCACAATAATTTTCCTACCCATATCAAGCTCATGAGTAAGCCATAATCATGATATGCATCAATCACAAAGTATGTGATGCTCAAGTATAATTTCAATTAAAATTCAATCAACATGAATTTAAAGTCATTCTACAATACACTCACATCATAGGTTATTTCATTTCATACCTAAACAAGGATACTATTGGTTTTTGCTATGATGAACTCAGAATAATCTAAAAAAGAAAAAGCAAAATCATCTATCCCATCTCGTCACATATCCAATAAAATCTTGGAATCCATCCTAATAATTGTAGGTTTATTTGTATCTTGATCAACATTATCTTATTCTACTCTATTCTAATCATTCTATCTAATCATCAAATCCTATATCATTCTTCTATCTCTATCATACTAATATTTATATCCAAGTATCATAAAATCAAATTTGTGTGATATACATCAAAATATACATGAGGCTATTCATAGATGATGAGTGTGTATACATCATAGAGTTTGTGTACATCAAACATTCGAGCTTCCTAGGACTTATTTTTCATCCTCTTCACAACAAAACTAATCCCGTCATCATGTCATGATCTCAACCCGGAAGTCAGTTTTTGTAACCAATCTCTTGAGGGGGTAGCACACCAACAGTTCTTCATTTGTTGAGGAAATTCTTTCATCCACTAGGGCACAATGGGACATTAGGTAAAATCGGGTGAATTTTTTAAAATTGTTTCGAGCAACATCGGGTCTTTGAAACAATGCAACATGTTGCTTCAAAGAAGGGCAAAATGTAAACACCTAAAAATGACCTAAACATATCACACATCTTGATTTAACTTATTAACATAATTTTTCTCATTATCACCTATTTCTTCTATTTTAATTAAATAATGTTTATTATTTAGTTAAATTCACTTTATTCTCCTATTAATCAAATAATTAAGGTTATTTGATCAATTCATCTTCATGCTATTTCTCCCCTTTTGATTAAATAATTCTAAATTATTTAATTAAAATGCTTATAAATCCCACTTGATTAAATAATTCTAAATTATTTAATTAAAGATCTTAATTCTTCTAACTTGCACAATTAAATGATTTTCATAATTGTTTAATTAACTAATTTTCCTCCATTCTGCACAAAAAAATTCCCTAAATAATATTCCCTTTCCAAATTCAAATTCTTCCCTCCAATTCAAAATATCTCTAACATATTTCCATGAATTAAGGGATATTGTTGAGCCTCTCATGGATCATGAACCCTTGATTAATCCTTGATCCACACCTCAATGGATTCTCAACCATTGATTTAATCCTTGATCCACCCTCACCTCTTTGATCTTCTTTCATCCATTGATTAACATTTTCAACCTTGATTATTGATCAAAATTCATAAAATCTATAAATACCAAGCCTTTCAACCATCAAATCATTCATAAGAACTCTCTAGAATTCTTGACTCATTTTTTGAGCATTTTAGAGATTATCTTATGAATCAACCCTTTCATGAAAGCTTTTGCAACATGGATAATGCATAAAACTGAGCAATCCACATCCACATCACAATTACACATCAATCCACAATGGGATTGAGAGGTTTGCACTTTCAATTTATTTAATTGCTTTGATTTTAGTTCAAATACTCAGATTAATCAATTTGTATGCTTTGTTGAATTTCATTGAGTGTGGCTTTATTTGATCATTATCTTGTTTGATTTTAGTTCAATTATGTTGTTATTTGATCATTTGAGCTAACCATATGACAGCTTCAATATATTATGGTTGTATTAGTAATGCTACATTACCATCTACATTTCTAATTTCCCTCAAGTATTTGTTTTCAAATTTGACACACGTCATCACCACATTGATAGATTGAATAGTTATCAGGGAGGTGAAAAATTGAACAAGACCACTTGGTTTCAAATTTTGAGCCTTTACATTTGCTTCATTGGCCTCACTTATTCTCTGATGGAACTCTTCTAGCCCCATGTGATTGAAATCTATGTTGTTTATACCAAAGAGTTTTATCACAAATTTGGATGATGAGACCACACCTTTATACTTGTATTTCAACTTTGCAAGTGAAGTCATTCTTCAAATATCCTATCAAAGGTAGGATGGAATTTAGTATCGAGAAAAATTTATGTTTCAATAAAAACAACAAAATTAACCCTTCTTATAATTAATGGCATTTCAACATTCAATCATGTAATTGCAAGACCTTAAAAATGTTTATTGTAAAAATTGTAGGGTTACATGATCAAAATATAAGGACCTTGGATTGCCTACCATTTCACAAGGGTGAAATTTGTGCTAGGGAGTTTGAATTGCATGTTTCTTAGAGTTCACACTCTAACTTACCTTCTACATGCTTAAGAAATTAAGCTCACAAGCACTTCTTTATAGGCAACTTAGGGCTCAAAATCTTGTAGATAGCTTGCATGGTTCATGGTTTTGATTTAGAGGTCCTATTATGCCCTACATTCACACACCACTTTTTATCCACGAATCTAGGGACCCCCTCTATTCGTCAACATTTCCTTTTTTGTTCTTGTCATTTTTCATTCTTAGTGGTTTTAGGGTTCTTTCATTTTTCTCCTCTTAGTTGGTTTCACGTTTTAGTAGGTTTTTGTTATGTCTTGTTATCAATTTTGGGGTCTTGACAAACCTTGATGACCATTTTGGTTCTAGGAGAGACAAGGTCCAACACTTTCTATGGTTTTGGAGTCCTTTATTTTTTTGGTCCCTCTAAGTTGTTTAAGAGTTTTAAATATACTTGAACAAAGAAGCTTGCTCATCTTGTTGGAGATTGTTTTAGAGTAAATATGGTGTGACTATCGCCAAAGAAGTTGAATTGATGGATGTAATACCTATACAGCTACTGCTTTACACTTGGATTTTTTTTAATGGAGACTGGAAAAGTAATACTCTGGATGCAGAAACGGTTTGTTTAACTTTGTCCGCAGTGTTGGGCCCATAAACTGTCAGTGAAGCTCTGTCAAATAAATTTAAACATGCTGGTGGATTGAAATTCGGGGATCAGATGACCTTTTAAGGCTCGGTAGTGCAGTGTGTGGACTTGTACAGACAGCAACAAAAGAAGTTAAGCGTGAAAGATCTGGAAAAAAGTAAATAGAAATAAAGAAGTAGAGAGTCAAAACATAGGAAGAAATGAAAGTTGGAAATTGCTTCAATCAGTCTACTTCCTAATGTGTTGGACTAATGAACAGCCAAATGAAGTCTGGTCTTCGAAGCTGTAAACACAGAATTTCATACAATGGATTTTGGAAACTTTGGCAAAATCATTTGAATGACAGCCCAAAAGATAAGATTCTGATCAGAGAGGTTTTGTAAGGATTAAGGAATAGAAATCACAAAGTACATAAGTAGAGGGTGAATGATATTCGTTCAATGTAATACCATTTTCCCTCACCAGGGTATGTGTAAATGACAGTACGAAACGGAACTTGGGACTTTAATCCCAAGTCTTCGTCTTTTCTCGACTCCCGCGCCCAACAAATAGCAGACCTCTATTTATATTTGTTTCGACTTCCACTTCTTAACGTTTCAAATAATTTTACTAAATAGAGTTTAAATGAAAGTTGAATTATAGGTTTTTATCTTCACTTAATTTCAAAACTACTGATTACTGCAAGTTTCTTATTGAGGGTCTAAATTAAGAGATCTCGAGGCTTCATAGCATGTTTTCTTTTTTCCCTTTTTAAAATCTGCAAATTTATAAATCTTCAAATGTTCAAAATTTGACAAATTTAAACGAATTTATTAATTCTATGAATTAAATATTTGTTTTCATGGTCTATAGGTATCTCTAAGGTTGGGACAGCAATATTGTCAAATGGACTAGTTTTCGCGTTCTTGCACGCTTGACTCATCAAGACAATTTCAAAAGGACAATTGATTGTAGTTTTCAAAATTTATGAAGCACAAACACAAAATCCTTTTCATTGAAAATGAACTTTTAAACATTTAGAATGCAAAACAAGATGGGAACTTAGATGGTGACACTTGGTAGAATTGTGAGAAGATGATGGTTTATTTTGCATGATGCAATTAGATGAACTAAAATATGAGTTAGAATTGAGACAAGCAAACAGTTAGTTGTGGAGGAAAATACAACAAAATGCAATTTTAATTTTGAAATTTTTAGATTACCTTTAGTATGCAAACTGAAATGGACAATTATAGTTAAAAATAAAGTGCATGCCGATCTAAATTGTACATACCAAATTAATCCTAGTTGTTTATTTTAGTTGAGACATTTGTACTATCCCGGTAAACTAGGTGATTTATTATGCTTTGACAAGGGGGAGAAAAAAATGTTTATTTTATGGAACTACAAAAATAATTTTTTTTTCTAGTTTTAATGATTTCTCTTTCCTTAGTGAAATTCATGTGATGAATGAGCATGCATGTCTTATTCCATCAAATTTCCTCTATTAATTAAATAATTTTGATTATTTAATTAATTTACAAATTATTCTTCCATTAATTAAATATTTTTTAATTATTCAATTAATTCTCCAATTCTTAAAATTAAATAATTATTCAATTATTTAATTTATCCATTCTCCAAAATAATAAAATTATCTATTTTATTTATTTAATCCATTTTCGACATGCCATTAATAATTAATTATTAATTTACATCTCACCTCCTAATTGAGACTTACTCTCAGTCTACTAATCAATCTAATTAGCTCACTCACTAACAACACCTATCCACTGATCAATCTAATCAATCAAGTAATTCATCAACCTTGTTTCAATCCCACTCACTTTAAGTCCATTGACTTCTCAAATTAGTTAACTAGTCAATCAATCCTATCAACAACCTATCAGTCTCAATTAACACTTCAATCAATCCTCTTGGTTGAATCATGCAATTAGTTATCTGAAAGCATGCAACCAGTTAACAAGTCATCAAATCCTCTCACCAGTCCTCCCTTGTTGATCATTTTCAGTCCTTCCTCTAATCTCGACTGTTGATCAATGTCACCAAAAATCTATAAATTAAACCATCATATCATTCATTGATCATCTTAGATCATGCAACAAACTTATGCTCAAATTGCAACAATGATTTACTACTATTATGCTCATTATAAATCTGAGAGCAAAGATTTCAACACCATTTCTCCAAGGGTGAAATTTAGAGGAGAAAAATGGAGCTCAACTTGAAGGTCTCACATGTTTTTAAGGTATACATTTTTTGTTTGATCTTCTTTCAATTTTCTTCATTGGTGTGATTGAATTTGATTTTGAATCTTGTTATTGTTTGATTATCATTTGGATTAGAAATTGGATTTTAAGGCCATACATTCTAGCATGCTTGGCGGGACGATCCAATCCCTGTTACTAATCGATTTTGGTGAGTTTTAAGTATTTTTGTAGTTATAGGGTCATTTTATGCAATTTTCTACAAAATGGTGTGACTATTAGGGATATAAACGTAACTATTGCACAAAAGTACATGTAATTATTGCACAGAGTGGTGCAATTGTGCCCCAAAATGGCACAATTACTTCTGCAATGTTTTATTAAGTTTTTTTTTTGTTTGAGTACTTTGCATCTGATAAATTAACCTATTTGTGTTTCTTTCTAATAAAAATAATAATTATTTGACTGCAAAAACTAGGTTTTTGCCTTTGATTTCTTTGTTTTTTGATATTTGTGGAGAAGTGCACATTTGCTTCCCAGAGTGACATAATTACTTCACAGAGTGGCACATTTTCTTCATAGAGTGGTACATCTACTATGCAAAAGCTTACAATTGACAAAAGGTATAATTTATTTTATGTTCTTAGTTTTTTATCAAATTCACACATTTGACTCTTAAGGTTTTTAGGTTAATAATCATTTGGTTGAAGCTTGTGGCATTCATTGGACTAAAGACTAAAAACAAAAACTACTAACACTATCTACTATAAGAATTTATGTGTTTGATTTTTCATAGAGTAGAAAAAATTTCAATTTCTTAAGGTTAACAAACAATTATATTTCGTGTTTGTGTGCTTGCACATTTTTTTGTCCCAAATTATTGTGTGCATATCCTCTCTCCTCACACCGTTGTGTGATCTTGGGTGCAAGAGAAACACGCAATAGCCTCTTTTTATTTTCAATAGAGGGCTTGCCTGGGGACTTCATCACCTTAGGTTTGACCCCAATCATGTTTCTTGGCGAGATATAGAAAGGGGGACAGTGAAATTTGTACCCCAAAGAGTGGCTAGCATCATTTGAAGCCAAAATGTGAGACCCTTGGTCCATCAAGACTTGCTTTGGTGAAGAGAGTAGAGGAGACCCCTCCAATCTTAGGCTATTACAAATGAGCTCTTTGTTCATGGTAGTCCCCCATTAAGAACCTTTGTTTTTAGAAGCCTAAGAGCCTCGAACCATTAGCTTATTGTGGTGCAACATACAATATCATGCATGAAGTTACTCACCATGTACTTTCCCTTGTTGAGGTGACCGTTGTTCCTTGCTAGGACCTTGTCCTTTCAAGGCAAGGGGTGTCAAGGTGGTACATGACCTTGGCATACCCTAGCTACCCATTCATTGGAATGCATTGTGCTTCAGTGGGTGGGCCCACTTTAAGTTGAAACTCCTTTTACTACTAACTAGGTTGTGCATGTTTGTCATGTTTTCAATTGTGCAATACCTATGACACCTAATAGCAAGATATTGTTGAAGAAGGCTCGTGAGATCATCCTTATTACCTTGGGTTAGTCCTATATGCTATATACTATTTGAAGTGTTTTTTTGCCAAAAATTTCTCAAAATAATCAAATTAGGTTAAATTTGTTGTCCAAGAGTCAAAAATCCTAGACCTAGGTCAAAATCTCACATCTGTTTGACTCTTGGTCGTAATTGTCCTAGTCTTGCATATCTATACCTCTGTGTGGTGCATTTGTGTCATAGGGTGGCACATTTATGGTATATTTGGGTGCAACTATGGCTTACATTGGCATATTTTCTCCATAAAGTGGTGTAATTTCCCGTTGAACCCTAATTTTAACTTTTAACCTCAAAATCTTGTATTTGCTAGTCCTACGTTGTATTTGTTTTATATTGGCATAATTGTACCATAGAGTTACATAATTGTGACATAGAGTTGTGCAATAGAGCCACAAAGTGGTGTAATTATGGCTTAAACTAGCACAATTGCTTTAGAACACCATATTATCAATTCTACCCTAAAAAATGAATAATCATCCACTGTTGCTTAAAATCATGTAATTGAATCTGTCATTGATGCAACTATTCCCTCTCATGGCACAATTACTCTATCATTAGGGTTTTTGTTTCTTTCAAATCCTCTAATATTACCGAATAGACCTATAGATATAAACTTGATTAGCACAACATAGGCGAACCTGAGATTTGAACGTATCCCATTGAACCTTTATTCATAATCTTTGATCACACATAGAATTGGACTTACGACAATTTTGTCATCATGATCCACATTATCATCCACATATTTGAATCAAACTCATTACAATTATCTAGATCTTGGATATCCCTTATTATCCCTAGTTTGGTGTTTAGCTTGGAAGTTTGTCTTCTCCAAGTTGAAGAATCAAACTAGCCTATATGTGGGTAGATTAGATTAGAAGATTTGGCTACTTTGAAGTTAGATTATACCACCCCTTTTATCCTTTGAATTTGAACTCAAAAGTCTAGTTCATAATTCAAATATCATTATCCAACCCCTAATCATAAGATCTAGATACACTCTTGGTCTTTTCCCAAATCATTATCCCAGACCATCAAACATCCACACAAACCAAATCTTATACATACCTTATATTCCCATTGAAACAAGTTCATAAGCTAAGAAGAAAATGGAGCACCAAAATCCCAACAAGACACCTTTACATAGGGAACTATTTGGAGGACCACAAGGAGAAATACCCACATTTATCTCAAGGAGTTTTGAAACCCCACCTCCTTTGATCCCTAATCATAGTCCAAACATTAATGGAGTCAAAGCAATAATTCCCAAGGAATTATCTGAGGCACAACAATATGAAAATTCCATGAGACTAGTTGATGCCCTAATTATTAAAGATCAAGATCAATACAACTTGCACAAAATGGTACCAAGTTACCCACAATATTTGATACCACCCTCATAAAATAAACTCCTAATAATTGTTGATGTTATAAGCAGCTTAGGGCTGCACTTCCAGTGCACACACTTCAAGGAGAAAGCATAAATTAAATGATAGCCTATCGGCTATTTAATTTATATTGTTAATGTGTGATAAACATAAAGGGGCCGACCCTATAGTGGTTTGCATGTTTTTTTTATACATTGGGCCAACCTACATTGTATTTAATATATTTATATATTCTTCCAAGGGAGCCAACCTAATTGAGGAGGTGCCTCAATTGTATATATACAAGGTCACTCCTTATCATTTAGCATTCAAGTTCATTAAGCATATTTGCATCTAGAGAAGGAGTTCGTACTTTTGTAGCAACGGTCCGATTTCAAGGAAGAACATATTCATTTGTATCTTTTGCATCTAGGAGAGGTGCAACTTCATTGTATCTATTATTGGCCATTGTTGGGCCTGAGTTGTAAGCAGATTTCTGCTCTTGTTCTATATTATATAAGAGGATTATTTGCTCGGTTTTTCTCCCTCAAGAGGAGGGTTTCCCCAGGGTATCTTGCTGTGTTTATTATCTTATGTTTTGCAATATTTTAAGTACTTTCTATTATATGATCTGATCTAAGAAACACTAACATGGTATCAGAGCGGGTTTGAAAAAGATCGTGATCAGATTTAGTTTGCAACACTCACTCTAATCTTTTTCAGTCTATCTCCTAATTCAAATTTCAAGATGGTGAATGGTCTGAAAATCGAGGATAGACTCGAAGAAGTTTCTAACTACACATCATGGAGGTTTAGGATCATGCTCACATTGGAAGAGAATGATTTGGCTGAGTTTGTGAAAACAAAAGTTCCCAAACTTGAGGAGGAAGAAGAGAAGTTGCAGTGGAGGAAGAAAGATACTAGAGCAAAGAAAGTGTTGGTTGATTCCGTCAAGGATCATGTTGTACCGATTGTCTTCAAGTTGGATACAGTAAGGGAGATGTTTACAAGTTTGGAAGAAATGTATGAAATCAACAACACCAGTCAAGCACTTGCATTGAAGCAACAACTTCATCATGTGAAAATGGTGAAAGGAGAATATGTAATTACTTACTTCATGAGGATTTCAGAGATAAGAGATCAACTCTCTATAATTGGTCACATGATTGATGACAAAGACTTTACTATTCTTGCTCTTAATGGTCTTCCGCTTTCATGGGAGTCACTTATTCAAGGAATCAGTACAAGATCTAAACTTCCCAAGTTTGATCGATTGAGGATTGACTGCATTCAAGAGGAGTCGAGACTAATGGCTAGGGGCATTGGTCAAAGTTGAAAGAATGAAGAAATACACGTTCTCACCTCTCATTCGTTGAAGAAAGGAAAAGGTTGGAAGAAAGGGTTCTTCAAGAGGAATCGAGAGAATGGAAATGATGGTGCTCTTGCCTTCAAAAGGAAACGAGACTTGTCCAAGGTTCAATGCTTTCGGTGTGACAAGTATGGCCACTTTGCTAAAGAAAGTCCTCTCAGCCCTAAGCAACAGGTTGCCACTGCAAATGTTGAGGAAGTGGCCCCACAGAAGGACTCAAGTGATTATTTATTCTATTCAGCCCTATCAAGCAATGTATCCACCGATGACAACACTTGGCTGATTGATAGTGGTGCCTCTTAGCACATCACCGGATTTAGGGGGCATCTATTAAACTTGGTAGAGAATGACTCTAGTGAAAAAGTTGTTATTGGAGACGATGCTAGGTATTCTGTGAAAGGAGTTGGGAACTCCTCTCTTCACTTAGATTCTGGCATATCGTTGGAGTTGAATGATGTACTATTTGTTCCAAGCATAAAGAGGAATCTTGTCTCCATTTCAGCTTTAGAAGACAAGGGTTATCAAGTTGCATTTTCTAAAGGCAAAGTTCTTATATGGGAAAAGAACTCCAACTTCAAAACTACTCGGGTAATTGGAGTTAGACATGAATGTCTTTACAGGCTATGCACTCATCCCCTTCAAGCTCTTGTGCATAACTCTTCCAGCATATGTGATCTTTGGCATTGAACATTGGCCCACATTCACTTTTGAGCATTACCTATCATGGAGAAGATGGTCACCGGCCTTCCAAAATTCAACCAGGAACATGAAGGTACATGCAAAGGATGCGCCCTAGGCAAAAATACAAAAGGTACATTTCATTCTAGTGATAGTAGGTCTAAATGTATTCTTGATCTCATTCATTTTGATTTATGTGGTCCAATGTCTATTGCATCTTCTAGTGGTTTCTTGTATTACATTATTTTTATTGATGATTATTCTAGAAAGACTTGGATTTATTTTTTGAGATCTAAAGAATCTGAAGAAGTATTAGAAAGATTCAAAGAATTCAAAGCACAAGTTGAAAACCTGTCTGGGAAAAGGATCAAGGTTTTAAGATCCGATAATGGTGGAGAATACACCTCTGGAACATTTCGTGATTTCTGTATTGAAGCAGGGATTAAGAGGGAGTTCAGTGTTCCCTATAATCCACAACAAAATTGTATTGTTGAAAGAAAAAATAGGTCTATTGTGGAAGTGGTCAAAGCTATGATTCATGATCAAGATCTGCAAATCTCTCTCTAGGCTGAGGCATCTAGAACAATCGTCTATGTTCAGAATAGGAGTCCCCACAGGATCTTGGAGAATAAAACTCCCGAAGAAGCATTCTCAGGGGTGAAACCAGAAGTTAGTCATTTGAGGATCTTTGGTTGTTTAGTATATGTTCATATTCCAAAGGAAAAGAGAACAAAGTTAGAACCTTATGGGAAGAAGGGAATTCTGGTGGGCTACAGTGAGACATTGAAAGCCTACAGAATCTACATTCCCAGCCATAAGTCCTTTGAGATTAGTAGAGATGTCACATTTGAGGAAGATGTTGCCTTCAGAAGATCCAAGGGCACTCCTATGGAGATCAATGAAGAAGAACCTCCTCAAGATATGGAAGTTGACCATATTCCAGAGAATTAGAAGGAGGCTCCAGAACCTAAAGAAGATGATGATCCAGTTGAACCCTTGGATCCTACTGATGGGCCTTTAGATATTGTGATTGGAAAAAAAATACCTCTTTGGGCTTGTAGGATAATGCAAGAGGCAAAACGTTTTGCAGCCCCAAGAGGAGCTTTTAGAGAAAGCAAGAGACCTCATAAGTTCTCCAGTTATGTTGCCTTGATGAGTCAGATCATTGAGTCAGAGCCCTCAAGTGTCAAAGAAGCTTCTAGTCAACAAGTATGTAAAGATGCCATGACTGAGGAGTATCAGTCCATACTTAAAGAATGATGTTTGGGATATAGTTCCTAGACCCAAAGGCAAATCTGTGGTGCCTTCTAAATGGCTCTTCAAAATCAAGCATGCAACCGATGGGAGCATTGAGAAGCACAAGGCAAGATTCATGGCTAGAGGGTTCTCACAAAAAGAGGGAGTTGACTATGAAGAAACTTTTTCTCCTGTGGCTCGATATACATCCATCAGAACCATCATTGCTATTGCTGCATCTAGAGGATGGAAGATTCACCAAATGGATGTAAAGACAACCTTTAAGAATGGTGTAATAGAAGAAGAGGTTTACATTGAGCAACCCAAAGGATTTGAGGTGCATGGGAAGGAGTCTCATGTTTGCAAGTTGAAGAAGGCCTTGTATGGTCTTAAGCAAGATCCTCGTGCTTTGTACGAAAGGATTGATCATTATCTATTGAGTTTGGGTTTCTCAAAGAATGATGCAGATTCTAACCTCTACTTCAAGGTAGTAAAAGGTGAAGCTTTGATTCTGGTTTTGTATGTTGATGATTTGATTATCACTGGTGAAGAACACCTAATTCTAAAATGCAAGAAGGAGTTAGCTTCAGAGTTTGAGATGAAGAATCTTGGTCTCATGCATTACTTCCTTGGCTTAGAAGTTTGGAAAAATCTAGATAAGATGATACTAAGTCAAGGCAAGTATACTATTGACATTCTGAAAAGGTTAGGTATGATTGACTGCAAACCTATGTCTACACCCATGGAGACTAATCTAGATAAGTTGAAGGAGGCTGCAACTAGTTCAGATCCAGTGGATTCTACGATGTATAGACAGTTGATTGGTTCATTGATGTATCTATTTAACACTAGACCTGACATCTGCTATGTAGTGAGTGCACTTAGCCAGTTTATGTGTGAACCAAGGCAAATACATGTTGTTGCAACTAAACATATCCTGAGATATTTACGTGGCACAATTGGATATGGGTTGAGATATTCTTCAGGTGAGGACTTGGAGTTACATGGCTTTACTGATTCTGATTGGGCAGGATGTGTCTCAGATCGGAAGAGTACATCTGGTTGTTGCTTTAGTTTGGGTTCTGTTATGATATCCTGGTGCAACAGGAAGCAGTCTTCAGTGGCATTAAGTATAACTGAGGCAGAGTACATTGCAGCTTGTGTGGCAGCTCATGAGGCAGTGTGGCTTCGTAAGCTCCTTGTAGGATTGTTTGGACAATCAATGGAGCCTACCATTATACACTATGATAGCCAGAGTTGTGTAAAGCTTTCTGTCAATCCCGTGTTTCATGACAGAGCAAAGCATGTTGAGATCAAGTACCATTATATTAGAGATATGGTACTAAGGAAAGCTATACAATTGAGATATATCAGCATTGATGAGTAGATGATAGACATTCTCACCAAGCCTCTCTCCAGGATCAAGTTTGTGTACTTTCAAGAAAAGATTGGTATAGTGGAGAATGCAACTTTGACTAAGAAGGAGTCTCAGTATCAGTGATCCTTAAAATTGATAATGCATTTCTCTATTGAGAGAGATTTGAGGTGTAAGCCCTTGGTGATGCATTTCTCTATTGAGAGAGATTTGAGGTGTAAGCCCTTGGTAATGCATTTCTCTATTGAGAGATATTTGAAGTGCAAGCCCTTAGTAGTGCATTTCTCTTTGAGATTTGAGGTGAAAGCCCTTGTTTCCACCCTCTGGGAGAGCTATGGTGGATGTCATGTGTGTGACTCCATGACAACATCATGTGAGGGAATCCGTGATGACTTACTTGTACTTGTGTTTCACCCTCTAGAGGAGCCATGGTGAAAGTCACATTGAGGTGACAACATCACATTAAGTGATGAACACTTGTACATACCATCTATGAAGGTAGCCATGATGGTTGATATCACGATGAGGTGATATCCTATTTGTTTTCACATTGAGATGATGTGTCTTGTGCAGTTGGAAGTATCATCCCTAGCTGAGAGGGAGTGTTGATGTTATAAGCAACTTAGGGCTGCACTTCCAGTGCACACACTTCAAGGAGAAAGCATAAATTAAATGATAGCCTGTTGGCTATTTAATTTATATTGTTAATGTGTGATAAACATAAAGGGTCTGACCCTATAGTGGTTCACATGTTTTGTTTATACATTGGGCCGACCTACATTGTATTTAATATATTTATATATTCTTCCAAGGGAGCCGACCTAATTGAGGAGGTGCCTCAATTGTATATATACAAGGTCACTCCTTGTCATTTAGCATTCAAGTTCATTAAGCATATTTGCATCTAGAGAAGGAGTTCGCACTTTTGTAGCAGCAATCCGATTTCAAGGAAGAACATATTCATTTGTATCTTTTGCATCTAGGAGAGGTGCGACTTCATTGTATCTATTATTAGCCATTGCTGGGCCTGAGTTGTAAGCAGATTTCTGCTCTTGTTCTATATTATATAAGAGGATTATTTTCTGGGTTTTTTTCCCTCAAGAGGAGGGTTTTCCCAAGGTATCTTGCTGTGTTTATTATCTTATGTGTTGCAATATTTTAAGTACTTTTTGTTATATGATTTGATGTAAGAAACACTAACAATAATAATCCACCATCAACCTTAGGGGAAAGTAGTTCTAATGACTATTAGAGTAATAAAGTCATCACCTAATTAATTAATTAATCATTAATTAATTGGGTCACTTTATGCTTTATTACACTCAAGCTAAATTTAAGAGTGCTTTTATTTTATTATTAGCTTTTATTAATTAGTTGTTTTTTGCATGATTAAAGCTTCTAATATTAGATCATGTTGTCTCATTCATTCTTATGAGGACACTTGTCATGATCTAATCTAATCTTGATCCAAGGTTAGGTTTCATCCTTTTCATATGGATTCATTCATTGTAATTGAAAATCATTCTCTACGGTAGCATATTCAATGCGACAGATGTTCACATAATGCATATTTGGTGTTTTCATTAGATCTGAGTTGTATAGCAACAATATCTTGCTTGTTTCTTCATATTGTGATAGGTTTATCGTTGTAGGTGATTAATGGGCACCGTTGTCAGTAAACCGCTAGTGGTTAACCACTAGCAGTTAATGCTAGTGATTAGTCTAACAGCTAGGCTTTCCCCCAAACCCTTGTGGAGCAGTTTTGGTATTTTGCCCATAATGTTTGCATACGAACTCGGTTTTTCAAAAAATAAATATCATCGAAAATATGGTTTTGAGCCCGATCTAGTGGTATAAGTTTTTTTTCTTTTTTTTTTTTTTCTGATTTTTCTGCATTTTTTTCTAGTTAAAGTCAGATCATAGTTTTGCACTTCCGATTGAGGGAATATCTTTTGCATACTCTTCTAGTGCTGTATCCAGATATATGAACCATTTTTCTAGAATATTCACTAGGTATTTTATTTTTGTATCAGAAGTCAAATTTTCCTTTTTTGGTATATTTCTTGGGAAACGTGCACAAAGGGTCAAAATTTTTAATACAAAGAAGATAATTTTTACATTGTGAGTTATATAATGCTATATTTTCATTAAATTATTGTAAAATAAAATTTCAAAACATGGAAAAACCTCAAAATATTCTCCTTACACCATACAACTATTATGAGTGGAAGAAAAACATAGAGATCAGTTTGAAGAAACTGGGGTTGTCTAGAGTAACCATGGGTACAGGGGTTGAACCAACATCAGCAACAGAGAGGAGAAAATGTTTTAATAGATGTGATGAATATTTTGGAACATTATGCATGTCTATGTCTCTTGATCTCTTATTTCACATTGAATCTTGCACTACACCTAACCAGATTTGGACCCAATTGGAGTCCTTGTTTGGTAAGCAAGATTCTTTGAGGGGTTTTTAGTTGGAGAATGAGCTTATAGGTTTGAATCCTAGAGATTTTAGCACCATCCAAGAATTTTTCACAAAACTTAAGTCTCTTAGATTGTAGTTGTCATAGTGTGGTACTACTAAGCAGGATTCACAGTTGATTCTTTCCATCCTTGCCAAGTTGGGCCCTGATTATTTAGTATTTGTTTCTACTTTCTATGCTACATGAGATGCACTTGGAATGAGATTTACCATGCCTTCACTTGATGATTTTGCTTCTTCACTTGAGAGCAAGCAAAATTAGTTCAGATGGGTACTATGAAGTCTTCCAGTTCATAGGCTCTAGTTTCCATTCAGAGTCCTAAGGAGAAGGCTTCACCTAGCAAAGAAAAGAAACAAAAAAAAAAAAAGGGGCAAGCAAAATAATCATCTTCACATGCATATTTTGAGTACTCACCCTCTTCCAAAGGGGGATCAATTATGAAGGAGAGATCGACTTGTGCTTATTGTCAAAAGCAAGAAAATGATGAGCATCATTGTTATGCTAACCAGATTGATCATTTGACACATCTTCTACAACAAAACCATATACAGTTGCCATCTTCTATGTCTCATGGTCCATCACTTTATTCCACATCACCATCACCATCACCATCTACACATACAAGTACAACAGGTATTGCTAATGAATCCGATAAGATGAAATGCCATGCCTTACATGCATTCCCAGGTCTTCATTCAGACCGATGATTGCTTGATTCAGGAGCTTCCCATCATATGACACCTTCATAGGATATGTTTTCTATATTTGGTGCAAGCACCACACCACACATTTTACTGGGTAACAACACATATATCAGTGTTAGTGGGAAGGGTACAGTTTCCATTGATGATGGTATCTTTCAAGAGGTACTATTTGTTCCATCTTTGTCAACCAACCTCCTCTCCGTCTATTAGATTACTCACAGTGGATCAGGGAAGACAATGGAGTTTTCTCTTGACTCAGTTCTCATCAGGGATTTGCACACTAGGCAGATTGTGGCAGTTGGCACTGTTGATCATGCTTCTAGGCTTTATGCCTTTTCTCATTTTGCATCCAAGGATCCACCATTACCTATACCTGATATTCACTCTCCACCATTGAGAGTACATATGGATAAGAAGTCTGGTCACTTGAACTTGTTTGTGCATTCATCCACCATAGTTCTTGAGACTCCTCCAGAGCTTCATTATCCTCCTCTTGCTTATTCAAAGATCATACCTATTGACCAGGAAACTGGTCATTCATTTTTTGTATTGTCAGATGAATACTTGCCATATATTGCACAACTATTTGCTGAGTCACACATTGTAGTTATTCATACCAGTCATTTCCCACCATCATCCGTGCCTTCATAGGTTGCATTTCAGGAGTCTTCAGATTTGTTTGGTTTTGGCATCATTTATCTTGGTTCAGATACAAAGATTCAACAACATCCTTTTTGGGCATCCATCTTCAGGCTTCTTGGTCCTTCACTCTACATCGAGGTTCTTCAACATCATCCTTTGGATTTGTTTCTTCCCAAGGGGAGGAACAATGTTTATCATTCTTGGATCAATCTCTACATCCTACATCAAGCTTACACCATTGCGACATGAGTTTATTCATTGTGGGGGGGCCTTATAGTCTCCTATTCTTTCTCCTATGGAGATTCTCATATATGTATTTATGAGATAAAAGTTGTCTTTGGGGGGTATCATGAAATCCTCCTTCTATCCTTATCTCACTCTCATTAGTGCATTACATTCTTTTCTTTTCTTTTCTCTCTTTTGGAGGGGAGTTTTATTCCCATGAGGTTTTCTCCCTTTCTCCTCTTTTATGAGAGATTAGCTTGTTGTACATGGGTACCTCATCAGCCATTAGGGTGGGACCCATTCATGCATCCATTCATGTATTTATTTATCATAGTTTAGTTTCTCCCTAGTTCATCTTAAGGGGGGTGTTAGAGAAATAAAGTCATCACCTAATTAATTAATTGGGTCACTTTATGCTTTATTACACTTAATCTAAAATTAGGTGTGCTTTTATTTTATTATTAGCCTTTATTAATTAGTTGTTTTTTGCATGATTAAAGCTTCTAATATTAGATCATGTTGTCTCATTCATTCTTATGAGGACACTTGTCATGATCTAATCTAATCTTGATCTAGGGTTAGGTTTCATCCTTTTCATAAGGATTCATTCATTGTAATTGAAAATCATTCTCTACGACAACATATTCAATGCAACAGTTGTTCACATAATGCATATTTGGTGTTTTCATTAGATCTAAGTTGTATAGCAACACTATCTTGCTTGTTTCTTCATAGTGTGATAGGTTTATCAACAGGTGATTCATGGAGATGTGGGAGTACATATATCTACTCTAATAATATCATACCAAAAACACATAATGCTACTATCCCTCCCACAAACAACCTTAACAAGATATCCCAAAACAACTCTAATGTCATACCAACTTCCATGACATCACAAAACCACACTATCATACCACCCATTAATAATCAACACATCTAACCCCATGCAAACTCTTACACCCTGTACCTACCAATAATTCAAACCCATCTCAACAAATAACATCCACTATCCCACAAAAATTCATACCAACTAACTCGACACAATTGTTGGTGCCTCCCACATATACCCAAGCTCCAACATATACCTTACAAATAAATAACCCACTCTATAACATAACACCTAACAATTCTATCGTTTCCAACTCATCTCAACCACCACACATTATGCACACAATAACCAACCCATCATCCCAACATGCCATTTCATATAATAACTCTAACATTTCCACTTAGGTGGGAAATCCACATGCATCTGTCATGTCTCAAACTTTGATACAGTTGTTTTTGCCTTATATGGATTTGATATATGACTGAATGTGCATGGTAGAATGAATAATAAATTATATGGTGTTTTGTGAGATGAAATAAGAAAATGTTAGTTTTAATTTTGAAAAGCTGAAATGTAATGAATGTAATTTTATTTTGGAAAGTGATGCAAAATAGAATAGTGTTATTTGGATTAATGTGTTATATTACTTTGACTTGTATTTTACCTAGATACTAATCTATTAATGGGTGCCTGAGTGTACTTGAGCTGCAAGACTGTCGAAGACCAAAGGTGTGGCTAAGGTAGAGGAGGTTAGCTTCCTAGCAAGGTAAAGGAGGAACAAATCTCTCGATCACACATGAGCACTTAGAATCATGTAGATGCATTTAGTATTTAGTTTAGTTGTCTGTTTTATTGTTCATACTTTTAAAATGTTTAATTAAATTCATTTATAATGAAAAAGAAGTGCAAAGGAATAAAAGAATTAATTATATTTTAATTAGAGAATTTATTTTGCAAATAAATGATAATGTGTTGTTATTTAGAATAATTATTTTTAATGGCAATTAAATGTTACCTCTTTGCTAACTATTTTGTATAAATATTTAAATTGTAAATAAAAGATATTTCATTATTATTTACTTGGAATAGATATTCAATTTGCAATTAAAAAATGTAATTTTTGTTAATAGCTAAGGATAAATATTGTGCATGGAAAATAAACTATTATTTTTATTTTCAAGATTAGGTATTTGGAATTGGGGAGAAATATTTAAAAGAGGAAAATCATTAATGGAAATATACAATTGTTTTTATAATCTTCTTTATTGCTCTACAAAATATAACTGAAAAATGGGTGTCGGGAAGAGGGTTTCTGAAGCACAGTAAACTAAAAACAATAGAAAGAAGAGGAGAAAATAATACAAGGGAAAAGAGGAAAAATCTACAACAAGAGATTTCCAGCAATCAAGAACGGGAAAGAGAGGAACAAGAAGAGGAAATTCAATTGGAAAGCATTTTCCAGGTTCTTGAATCCTCTTTCCAATGTATTTTAGTTTCAAATGTGAAATTGATGATTGCCTGTGGAAATATTTTCTTCTCTTTTGAAACTCTTTTAAAAATCAATTGCAAATTTGTGCATTACTGTTGCAATGTTTTATTTGTTGTACGTGAATCAACTTTTTGGCTGTACAAATCTTAATATTTTCTGCTCTTTTTATATAAAATTATATATATTTATATAAATACATTTATATAAATGTCTATAACAATATGTATGAATTTGTGTTCTATTGCTGTAAAATTTGGAATTGAATTCCCTATACTGGGTTGGAACCTACAATTTGCCCTTTTATACTGAATATAAGTTTCCAAAATGTAATATTATTACATATTTTTATATATATATATATATATAAAGTTGTTTATATATATATAATAATATTATTAATATATTATATTGAACAAATTTACAACTGCTGAGTCAAATTGTTTTCTTTTGAATGCTACTTCTATTTTTTATTTGCATTTTATATATATTAGGAAAGGCTTTTTAAAGCCCCCCCAACCCACACATCCCGTGGGAATGGTTGCCTGTGGAGGCAACTTCCCCTCCATAGGCCACGACTTGTGGAGAGGGCGCTGCCCTCCACAGGCAACACACCCCTCCATGGGGCCGTTGGCCATGTAAGGCCCAACACTATTGTAATAATTCGATACCCTTTTCATATATATGAGACCTGCTTTATATATTTTGATATCCTTTCTAGTTCGCCTAGAAACTTCTGTGATTATCTTTTTATTAAATGCATATATATTTGTGTATATATATATATATATATATATATACTGGGTATTACATGTGATATGTTGGGAATTAGATCACTGTAGAATTTAAATGAATAAGTATAAACATTGTTGTAGCTATGTATATTATTTCGTTTATAATATGAGATTCTAAAAGTGTAAATGTAACATTCTATTAAAATGTAATTGAGTGTATGACTGCAATTGTAGCCGAAATGGGAATAGAATATTGAATTATTTACAAAAATAAGTGAATATATGTATATCTTTATACACACACACACACACACACACACATATATATATTAAATATATATACACATATAAAATGTATGAGAGCAGGTATTAAAATTTGACAAGAAAGGACATTAAAATATGATTTGAAATGATTAATATTCTGTTTTAAATTGGCATATTTTAGTATTAGAATGATTTGTCTCTGAATATTTGAATAAATAAGTAAATGTATATATATATATATATATACACACACACACACGTGTATTGGTGAATGAGTAAGTTAATTTTTCAATATATAAATATATATGTTGTTGATTGGAAGTTCTTCATTCAAACATATGCAAACCTATTATTTCTTTTAGATTGCATCATTTAAATTACAAATGTATTGATTACTTTGTTAGCGAATAGAAAAGTACACATATGCATGAAGTTGCTATTAACCATGAAAATGATAAAGATTGACTAAACCAAATCAATGTGAAATGTAAAAGTAGATGTAGAATTTATTTCTTGTGAATGATTTTCTTATGAAATCAAATAGTGAACTTGGAATTATAAGGTTTTTTTTAGAAAAAATACTTGAATGTGTAAATGTTTGAACTATATACAACTTATGTGAAACTATGTATTATTTATACTTTTATGAGAAAATTTTGAGACAAGATGTCGAATGTGGGCTCCCAGAGACGGTAGTTAACCTTTTTATTAAACTACCATTTATTTTTGAATGCTTGGCCAAGCTAATGAACCATTGAAATAGATGGATAAAAATCCTAGAATTTTTATGTTATATATGTCTCTGCCACATCTTGCATGCAAGAAATATGGTGTTCTAGTATAGGAATGCATATAGGCATCAGGCATGCATCGAGAGTTCCCTCCTTTATTGTTCCAGGTTGCTAGGCTCCTCGTGTAGGGTTGGGGATTTCTTCGAGTTAGGAAGAAATCTGGGGAAGTCATGTGCTTCATGGTTGGGTGGAAAAGGCGCCTTAACCACACTCTTGGCCTCAGCGCAAGAAGACCAGTGGTGTCATGGTGGATGAGGGTCAGATGTTCTTTATGCTATGGATGTACTTTTTATATCACTTTTGTATGGCTTGCATATCCAATTTGTAAAATGTAACTCTACTTCATGGATGTAATTATTGATGTAAACTTGTTTATGTATCACTGAAACAAATGATTTGTAACACCCTTTTTGGTGTATGTAATTTGTAAATTCTTTAATGAACTTTCTTTTGAGAATCTATGGTTATGTAATGTTAATCATGTTATTAATTTTTCCTTACTTGAAATGTGCAATGTTCTTGGAATTAATTTGAATGGAAAGTGAGTTTTTCGAGCTTTACATTTTGGTATCAAAGCGTCTAGGTTAAACTCTAGGACCTACGCCTCATTACGCTTAATGTTATGTTTTCCATAGTAACTCTAATGGATATTAGGACTTATCATTGTTATAATCATGGAGGTGGATCGCGTGGTGATACAAATGATAGGTTAAATTAGATTCTAGCCCTATTGAGTCAACATGAGGCTAGGATTGACAACCTAGAGCAAGAAAGGTGAATAGGTCCACAAGGGCCGAATTTTGGTGGAAACAAAGGAAATACAAATGTAGAACAACCTGAGATTGAAGGAAACTCAAGTAAGCTAGGAAAAGTGGTTGAGGAGTTGGGCAAGGACCTCAAAAAGGTCACCCCACCAAAATTTGATGGCAAAAATTTTGGGGACAGGGCAAAAGAATGGGTGATTGAGATGGAGAAGTATTTTTCCATGCAAATTTTTTCCAATGAGACTAAGGCTGGATGGGGATCATATCAACTCTCTGGTGAAGATGCCACTTGGTGGGAGAATGAAAAGATAGAAAAGCAATTTTTGCATGGCAAGGTGACTTGGGAACAATTTTTGCATCTATTTGGGAAAAGGTGGCTACCACAGTCATATTTTGACAAAAAGATGATTGAATTCCAGACTCTCTCAAGGGGGAATGGCAGTAACTCAGTATTGCGAAAGATTTTCCCATTTGCTTAAATATGTACCCTAGTACTAGCTTGATGAGAGGTTTCAGGTTCACAATTTCATTTTGGGGCTTAGGCCTCAAATAGGAGCTGAAGTGGACATTCATAATCCTTCCACCATGGATGAGGCTTTTGAGAAAGCCACTAAGCAGGAACAAAAGTTACAACAGGTTGCAAATTATAGGAAGAGTAGAGATGCTAAGTATAGTAACAAGAAATATCAAAGGAAACAATTAGAATAATAGTAATCATAATCAATACAATCAGGGTAATAATAATAACAGGAAGATCAAGAATCTCAAGAGGGGTAATAATTCTTAGGATTGCCATGATGGAAATCAAAACAAAAATAAGAGGGAAAATTACAATAACAACAACAATAATAGGAGAGATGTTTTTGACAGAACCAAAGCACCCTGCAAAGGTTGTTATACATGCGACAGTGAGCACTATGCTAGTGTGTGTCCTTAGAGAGTGAATAATTCGAAGAATAGGAATCAACATCACATCCATGTGGTGGTTGATAATCTCCAAGCTGATTACCAGGCTACACCAATATAGCTTTCAGGTAAGCTTTTCAAATGTCCTGTTTCTATCTTAATTGATACTAGAGCCATTGAGTGTTTTGTAGATCCTAAAGTTATTTCTAGATTATCTATTAAGTCAGGATATATGGATAATTTATGGAAGGTCCAATATGGAAATCGGGTAGAGAGAATAGTGGAGCAATGTCTAGCTTGCAATGAACTTGAACTTCCTAGCTTTGAGACATAGGTCAATTTGTATGTAACACCTCTGGGGTCATATGACATAATCTTGGGAATAAATTGGCTTATTGAACATAAGGCCCTTGTTGACTGTGAGGAGAAAACAATGAGGTGTTTTGATGTTCATGGTAACCATTTTGAGATTCATGGTTTAAAAAGGTCTTTAGAAATCAAGTAGATCTTTGTCATGTAGCTAAAGAAGGCTCGCAAAAAAGGGTGCACTATCTATGCAATAAAGGTCAGGGATCTTGATAGTTCAAAATCATCAGCTAATGACCATCCTATTTTGAAGGGATTCCAAGATGGTTTTCCTAAGGAGTTGACTGAATTACCACCTAAGCGAGTATTTGATTTCTCAATAAAATTGATACCTAGAGCTGAGCCTCATTCTAAGGCACCATACGAGATGAACACTATCGAATTGTAGGAGCTAAAGGTCTAGTTGCAATAGTTTCTTGACCAGGGTTTTATAAGGCCAAGTGTGTCTCCATGGGGATCACCTGTCATATTTGTGAAGAAGAAGGATGGGACCTTAAGGTTGTGCATTGATTATAGAATGCTTAACAAGGTTACCATTAAAAATAAGTATCCACTCCCTGGGATTGATGATCTGTTCGATCAGATGAAAGGGGCTAAGGTATTCTCGAAGATTGATTTGAGGTTGAGATACCATCAACTGAGGATAAAAGATGAAGATATTTAAAAAATTTCTTTCAAGATGAGATACAGGCACTATGAATTCATGATGTTACTGTTTGGGCTAACTAATGCCCCTATAGCTTTTATGAATTTGATGAACAACATCTTCTGAGATTGCCTGGATGACTTTATCTTAGTTTTCCTGGATAATATCCTGATATATTTTAAATTAGAGGAAGAGCATGACAAACATCTGAGGATGGTGTTGCAATGTTTGAGGGATCATAAGCTTTACGGGAAGATGTCTAAATGCACTTTTTACCAAACTAAGGTGCACTATTTGGGACATGTTATTTCAGCTGATGGGATAGCAGTGGACCTAGGTAAGATCAAGGCAATCATGGAGTGGCCAACACCGTAGAATGTTTCAGAAGTTTGGAGCTTAATGGGACTTGCCAACTATTATAGGAAATTTGTCAAGGGGTTCTCAACAATCACATCACCCATCACCGCACTCAAAAGGAAAGGAAAAATAATTGAATGGAGTGACAAGTGTGAGAAGGCTTTTTAGTTATTAAGGGAGAAACTTACTTCCACACCTATCTTGATTGTGCTGGATCCAAATGGGCACTTTACAGTGATAATAGATGCTTTAGGTGAGGGTGTAGGAGCAATCCTTATGTAGGATGGACAGGTGGTGGCATACAAATCAAGGAAATTGAAACAACATGAATTGAAATATGCACCAAATGATTTGGAGTTGGCTGCCATAGTGTGCACTCTTCAAATTTGGAGGCACTACCTTTTGGGGAAGCCTTTTGAACTGAAGACAGAACATGTGGGATTGCAATATATCTTTACTCAACCCAACCTGAATGCTCATCAGAGACGATGGTTGGAGTTTTTGAGTGAGTATTATTTTTGTATTGAGTATATCAAAGGAAAAGAAAACAGAGTAGCATATGCCTTAAGTATGAGGAGACATCTTGCATCTATGGTCACTATAAGGTCAACTTTTAGACAGCAGGTGATTCAAGCTTTTCCAAGAGATGAGCATGATGATAAGGTGAAACAAGCCCTAGAGCAATATTCTTCGGATCATAGATTTGTTGGATACATGTTTGGGACTAATGGACTCTTAAGGTTCTAGGGACAGATGTATGTTCCTAACGCAATAGGATTGAGGGTCCTAGTGCTAGAAGAATTTCATAATGGACCGTATTCAAGGCACCCCAGTGTGACAAAAATGGTAGAGGGACTCAGACCATTGTATTTCTGGCTAGGACTTAAGAGAGATGTTACTGCTTTTGCATCCCGATGTTTGGAATTCCAACGATTTAAGGCCAAGCATGTGCATCCGGTAGGACTTCTATATCCACATAGAGTGCCAGAGTATAAATGGCAGGTAATCATTATGGATTTTATTCAGGGGTTGCCTATGGATAGGAACTGACATGATGTCATCTTGGTTGTGGTAGATAAGTTGATGAAAGCAGCTCACTTCATTCCTAGGAATCTTAAGGATGGATCCTTGGTTTTAGCAAAGAAGTTTGTGTAGGATATTTTTCGGTTGCACAGAGTGCTAGAGATGACTATTTTAGATTGTGACACTCAGATGACCTCTAGGTTTTGGAGTACATTGAATTCTTCCTTGGGAACCAAGTTGATTTTGAGTTCATCTTATCATCCTCAAACTGATGGTTAGACGGAGATGGTAAATCAGGTAATAGAGGATCTCCTCAGGATGTACTATATGGAACAACAACATAAGCGGGAGGAGTACCAACCTTTAGTGGAGTTCGCATATAATAAATCCTATCACACCTCTTTAGGAATGACACCTTTTGAGGCTTTGTATGGTCATAAATGTCATACACCTATCAGTTGGGGTGGAAGACATGATTGTTATTGGGCTAGAGATGTTGAGAGAGATGGAAGATCAGATGAAGCTAATCAAGGAAAAGTTGAAACAAGCTTTAGATCGTTAGAAGAGTTTTTCTGATAGGAATATAAAATTTAGACAGTTCTTAGTGGGAGATAAGGTCTTCTTGAGAGTTAGGCTGCAAAAGAGTTCAATCTCTTTCAGCAAGAGCTCTAAGCTTGCCCCTAGATATGTTGGGCCTTTTGAGGTTTTGGAAGTTATCAATCCAATTGCATATAGGCTTACTCTACCACCGACTCTATCCCGTATACATAATTTCTTCCATGTTTCTATGCTTAAGCCATACCATCCATATGTTACTCATATTCTTGACTGGCATGCATTATAGGTGCATGATCTACGGGTGGTGCTAGTGGAACCCATCAAGCAATTGGAAAGGCACAACGTTAAGTTGCGGAACCGTGATATTGTGCAGTATAAGGTCCAGTGGGACCAGTATTCGATGGATAGTGCCACCTAGGAGAATGCAAAAGATATTAATAGATCTTTTCCGCATTTGAGATTCTAGAATACTTTTTAATTCGTGCATATTATGACTTATGATACACTGAATTTTTAAGACTCCATTGTGTGGATGTTTTGTAATAAGACATCGAGACGATGTCTCTTCCAAGTGGGGAAGGATGTCATATCTCAAACTTTGATGCAGTTGTTTTTGCCTTATATGGATTTGATATATGATTGAATGTGCATGGTAGAATAAATAATAAATCATATGGTCTTTTCTGAGATGTAATAAGAAAATGTTAGTTTTGATTTTGAAAATCTGAAATGTATTGAATCTAATTTTATTTTGGAAAGTGATGCAAAATAGAATAGTGTTATTTGGATTAATGCATTATATTACTTTGATTTGTATTTTACCTAGATACTAATCTATTAATGGGTGCCTGAGTGTACTTGAGCTGCAGTATTGTCGAAGACCAAGGGTGTGGCTAAGGTAGAGGAGGTTAGATTCTTGATAGGGTAAAGGAGGAATGGATCTCTCGATCACACATGAGAACTTAGAATCATGTAGATGCATTTAGTATTTAATTTAGCTGACTATTTTATTGTTCGTAATTTTAAATTTTTTAATTAAATTAATTTATAATGAAATAAAAGTGCAAAGGAATAAAATAATTAATTATATTTTAATTAGAGAATTTATTTTGCAAATAAATGATAATGCGTTGTTATTTACAATAATTATTTTTAATTGCAATTAAATGTTACCTCTTTGCTAACTATTTTATATAAATATTTAATTGCAAATAAAAGATATTTCATTATTATTTACTTGGAATAGATGTTCAATTTGCAATTAAAAAAGGAATTTTTGTTAATAGCCGAGGATAAATATTGTGCATGGAAAATAAATTTTATTATTTTTATTTTCAAGATTAGGTATTTGGAATTGGGGAGAAATATTTAAAAGAGAAAAATTATTAATGGAAATATACAATTGTTTTTATAATCTTCTTTATTGCTCTGTAAAATATAACTGAAAAATGGGTGTCGGGAAGAGGGTTTCTGAAGCACAGTAAACTAAAAAGGATGGGAAGAAGAGAAAATAATACAGGGGAAAAGAGAAAAAATCTACAACATCCAACAATCAAGAACGAGAAAGAGAGGACCAAAAAGAGGAAATTCAATCGGAAAGCGTTTTCCAAGTTCTTGAATCCTCTTTCCAATGTATTTTAGTTTCAAATGTGAAAATTGATGATTGCTTGTGGGAAGATTTTATTCTCTTTTGAAACGCTTTTAAAAATCAATTACAAATTTGTGCATTATTGTTGCAATATTTTATTTGTTGTACGCGAATCAACTTCTTGGCTGTACAAATCTGTGATCTTTTCTACTCTTTTTATATAAAACTATATATATATATATATATATATATATATATTTATTTATATAAATGCATATAACAGTATGTACGAATTTATGTTCTATTGCTGTAAAATTTGGAATTGAATTACCTATATTGGCCTAGAACCTACAATTTTCCCTTTTATGCTGAATATATGTTTCCAGTATGTAATAGTATTACACACACACACACACACACACACACACACACATATACAGAGCCATTTACATATATATAATAATATTATTAATATATTATATTGAACGAATTTACAAATGCCGAGTCAAATTGTTTTCTTTTGAATGCTAGTTCTTTTTTTATTTGCATTTTATATATATTGGGGAAGGTTTTTTAAAGCCCCCCTAGACCACACATTCCATGGGGATGGTTGCCCTAGAGGCAACCGCCCCTCCATAGGCAATGCACTCGTCCATGGGGTTGCTGGCCATGTAAGGCCCAACACTTGTAATAATTCGATACCCTTTTAATATATATGAGACCCACTTTGTATATTTTGATATCCTTTCAAGTTCGCACAACAACTTCTATGATTATCTTTTTATTAAATGCATATATATATATATTTGTGTATATATATATTGGGTATTACATGTAATTTATTGGGAATTAGATCACTGTAGAATTTAAATGAATAAATATAAACATGGTTGTAGCTGTGTATATTATTTCGTTTATAATATGAGATTTTTGAAAGTGTATATATATATATAATTAAATCTGTATCATTCCGTTAAAATGTAACTGAGTGTATGACTGTAATTGTAGCCGAAAGGGGCATAAAATATTGTATTATTTACAAAAATAAGTGAATTTTTGTATATCTTTATACATAAATAAATAAATATATATATTAAGATATTTATACACATATAAAATGTATGAGAGCAAGTATTAAAATTTGACAAGAACATTCAAATCTGATTTGGAATGATTAATATTATGTTTTAAATTGACATATTTCAGTATTAGAATGATTTGTCTTTGAATATTTGAATAAATAAGTAAATGTATACATATATACACACACACACACACACACACACACATACGTGTATTGGTGAATGAGTAAGTTGTGACTTAACAATATATAAATATATACGTTGCTGATTGGAAGTTCTTCGTTCAAATATATGCAAACTTGCTATTTCTTATAGATTGCATCATTTAAATTACAAATGGAGTTTGATTACTTTGTTAGCAAATATAAAAGTACACATATGCATGAAGTTGCTATTAACCATGAAAATGATAGAGATTGGCTAAACCAAATAAATGTGAAATGTAAAACTAGATATATAATTTATTTCTTGTGAATGATTTTCTTATGAAATCAAATACCGAATTTGGAATTATAAGGTGTTTTTCAAAAAGAATGCTTGAATGTGTAAATGTTTGAACTGTATGCAACTTATGTGAAACTATGCATTATTTACACTTTTATCAGAAACTTTCGGGACAAGATGTTGAATGTGGGCTTCTAGAGACGGTAGTTAACCTTTTCTTAAACTACCATTTATTTTTGAATTCTTGGCCAAGCTAATGAACCATTGAAATATATGGATAAAAAACCTAGAATTTTTATGTTATATATGTCTCTGCCACATGCATGCAAGAAATATGTTGTTCTAGTATAGGAATGCATATAGGCATTAGGAATGCAGCGAGAGTTCCCTCCTACTTTATTGTTCTAGGTTGCTAGGCTCCTCGTGCAAGGTCGAGGATTTCTTCGAGTTAGGAAGAAACTAGGGGAAGTCATGTGCTTCATGGTTGGGTAGAAAAAGTGCCTTAATTGCACTCTTTGCCTCAACACAAGAAGACCAGTGGTGTCATGGTGGATGAGCATTAGAGGTTCTTTATTCTATGGATGCAATTTTTATATCACTTTTATATGGCTTGCATAGACAATTTGTAAAATGTAACTCTACTTCATGGATGTAATTATTGATGTAAACTTGTTTATGTATCATTGAAATAGATGATTTGTAACACCCTTTTTAGTGTATGTAATTTGTAAATTATTTAATGAACTTGCTTTTGAGCATCTATGGTTATGTAATTTTAATCATGTTATTACTTTTTCCTTGAAATGTGCAATGTTCTTGGAATTAATTTGTTTGGAAAGTGAGTTTTTCGAGCTTTACAACATCTTACATCTCCCCACCACTTACATCTAACACCTATACTTACACATCACAACCTCAACATACTATCACCCCTAATACACATCCCATGGCTCCAAAAACTCATAACCAAAACATTCCTCAAAACAACATGACTTCACAACACCAATGTGTCTAACACTATCCCAACACAACCTAATACTCATCCTATACCATGATAAATCCCCAACAATAGTTCATCACATCCAAACCTCATGCTACCTCCAACCATACCACTCAAAATTGTGTCCCCCAAAATCCACCATACAATCCATCACCAACAAATTTTCCCTTAGGTTATCCATCCACACATCCCACATCCACTTATAATCCTAATAATGTGCAAATTCCCATGCTAATAAATGACTTGGCTTTTCAATACAGAATTTGCAACAACATATTTCAAACCTAAGTATGGGGTTGACAAAGAAAACCTATATTCTTGAAGAAATATGCCCCTACCCATTCGATAGGATGATACCTATACCTCCTTTTCCAAGCAGTTTTGAAATAGCCAAGTTTGATAAATATAAAGGAAAAGAAAACCCCATCATGCATATCAGAGAATTTAATGTTGCTCGTCTAGAGGTGATGCATAATAACACTTATCTGATGTGCCTCTTTCCTAGGAGCTTAGGGGACAAGCTATGGAATGGTTCTTACACCACTTGGAATAAAAAATTTCAATGAATTTGCTGAGAAATTCATTGCGCACTTCTCATATAATTTAGAACAATAAATATCCATAAAATAATTATGCGCTACTAAACAAAACCATGGAGATAATTTTTCCTCCTTACAAATATGGAGAAGCCTTTCTAGTAAATTTCCTTCTCACGTACCTGAATTTTTTTTTGTGGAAATCTTTATTGAAAATTTGAACACTGAAATAGGGTTTCATGTAAAAGTCCAAAGCTCTAATACATTCAATGAATTCATAGAGAAAGGAAAAACCATTGAAAAAGCCCTAATAGCAAAAGGGATTGTGAAAATATTCAAGTATAATAAAGATAACCAAAGATCATTTAATGACAAATCTTGGTTTTGGTCAAAGAACAAAAATGTGGTCAATGATGGTGTGCTAGATGCTAAGATGGCTTCAAATTCTCAACCAAAAATAATCCTAAAAATACCACCCATTGATCAAACTCCATTAACCATCCTAGATAATTGACAAAGAGGACCCCCACAATAAAACAATACTCCTCAATGTAAGTACACTCCATTAGGAGAACCCATCGAATCAACACTGAAGAAATTGGTTCAAGCCAACATGATAACATTGCTAGAATTTTTTCAATATGAACCTCAGGTTAAACCTGTATGGTGGAAGGACACAAATATTTGTGAATATCATAGAGTAAAGGGACATACCACTTGAGGTTGCTATAAATTAAAAAATCTTATTTAGGATCTCATTGATAGGGTCACCCCTCCGTTTTGCTCATATGTTCAAACAATGTGTTTCTCTGATATGCTTATGTTTTCTAGCAATACCTTTACTTTGATAGACCATGATACTTTTTTATTATGTGATCGCTAACTTTGGAGCGATGGTGGTTTTTATATTATGATGTGAGAGTACATTATTCTGATGTTTATTATTATGACATGCCTTGGATTAGCATAGTTGTTTATTTGAGTTAATATTGTTATATGCTCATGTGTAGTTTATTGATGTTTTAGATTCGTCAGTTGATGTGACATTTTATTGGTGAAGGGAATGAGATTGCATCACTCGCTTGCGAGCGCCCTACGATTCCGCGACTCTCTCTTCACTGTGTGAATGCTTATGATATATATGCATGTTCAACATATGATTTGATTGTAGGTTTGTAGTTACAGGACATCGACTCCACCTGGATTCACTGGTTTGAGTGTCTCCATTGCCCAACGATATTGTTGATTGGGAGATAGTAACGGGGTTTCCCTTGTCAAGCCACAACCCTGGTCATAGTGTGTCGTTAGTTTTAGTTGGTCATGTTTTGTTATCATGTTGTTCATTTTTTCCTTGATGTTATTTATGTTGCAAAGTATGTTTAAGGGAAATAAATGCTTTAAATGTTTTAGGTGATTATTTAATTAATCTGGGTTATAGTGTTAGAAGCTTTGTTTTTAATATAATTAATTAATTTAATTTATTTGGTAAAATGATTTAATCTTATGATTAAATTTATTTTATTAAGTAATTAAATTAGTTGGATTAAATTTAAATTAGAAAATATTATGTGATTTTGATTTATTATAATGCATTAATATCTAGAAAATATCTAGAGGGATTAGTTGGTAATTGATTGAAAAGATATGTGTTCTTTGACATGTGTTGGGAAATTTTAATTACGGTTGTTGGGAAAATAATTTCATGGAGAGAATAATTGTTGTAACAAAGGGAGGTAAGAAGTTACTTCACAGAAGAGAGGAGAAGATATTTTTGCAGAGGTTGTTAAAAATTAAGTTTTGTTGTTGAATTTGGTTGTTGAAAATTTTGGGAAGGATAATCTCAGGAAAAATACTTTGGCTCTAGAATTGTTTTGTTTTTCTGGAAGAAGATTTGTTTTTCTGAAGGAAGCTTTGTTTTGTGGAAGAAGCTCTACATCAATCTACATCCCCTCAAGCATTTGGATTCAAGTTCCTTTATTATTTTATTTAATTTCATTTTGGAAAGGCTACTAGATTAATTTGTTGTCTGGAAAAAGATTGCCTATACAAAATTAGAAGCTTTTGAGTATTTTGTAAAATTGTAAGAAGCGATGTCTGGAACTTAGCGTGAAAACTTCTGTAGAAATTATTGTAAGTTTTTTTTTATTTGTTTTGAAATTATGATTGTCGAGAAAACTTTGAGAACTCTGTAGGAATTATTTTTAAAACAATATAAATTCCCAGATGAAAACAGTAGAGGTTTTGGAATTTTTTTTGTTGAAATGGATTTATATCTTCCTATAGAAATCTTTGGTTGTATCGGAAAAGTTCTTCTGTAGAATGTTATTTTTTTTTTCCAATTTATCCACTTGGTTAGGGAAATTGAAAATCCTCTGTTAATTTCATGAAAACTCTCTGTACAAAATTTGTGTAAATAATTTGTCGTCTGAAACAATTAATTGTTATATATATATAAATAAGTGTATATAAGTGTATATATATATATAAGTGTATATAAGTGTATATATATATATATATATAAAAGTGTATATATACATACATATATATACATATACATATATATACATATACATATATATATATATATATATATATATATATATATATATATATACATATATGTTTGTATTTTTGGATAATCCTCTGAAGGAAGTTGTTTTAGAAATTTATGTATTCGGGGATTTCTGTACCATGAAATTTCAAAATTTGCAGAGTTGTTTTTATTGTGAAATTTTTTATAAAGTTTTTGATATACATAGGGGGAGGCTGGGGGCTGCCCCACAACCGCCCCCAAAGGGAGGTGACTGGGAGGCAATGCCCAATGCTGCACTCCCCAACCACGACTCCCCACTATTGGGGGGCATGGTTGTGTGAAGCACAACCTCCCCCAATTCAATAATATGTTGTGCCAGGTAATAAACTTGTTCCGCCCTTATAATTGCGATTTGGGTTTTGTATTTTATTAACATGACTTTAATATGACCGTGAATTATGAACTTCGGTTGATATTTTTATATTGGATTTAATATACATATATATTATATATATTGTGCATAAATATATATATTAATATGTATGTGTTTACGTATATATATATGTATATATGATTATATATTTGAATATATTTATTTTTGTAGATTAATTTTAAATATTAAATTAATGTATATGTATATGATATATATATATAAAATTATGTATATATTCATATATGTATATATATAATTAAATGATTTGTTTTAAAATAGGTGCATGTAATAAATACACAATTAGATTATTTTTAAAATGATATGTTCTAAAAGAAGAAATTGATATTTTTATTTAAAAGTAATTAAAATAATAGATAGATTAGAATGAAGTATAACAATACTCTAAGTGTGAAAAACGGGTTTGACAATCTAGCGCTCCTGCTCCCGCTCGTTTTGAAGTTTTGAATTCTGCTCGCATGGTAGACTCTGTTGCGGGGGTTCCTATGGGTCCCCTACCCCCCCGACCCGTGCTCTCCTCCTGTGAGGACGTGTCCGGAGGGTACCCCCCCTATGGGATATGCACCTTCTCCTGCTGGCATTTTGCGGGATGTGGAGGTTCCGGGTGACTCGTTTGTGTCGGCGACTGTGATTCCTCTGATTGCTACTTGGAAGAATATCCTGACTAGTGGGAACCTGGCCTACTCGTCTTCGGTCCCCCATGAGTCGGTCACTTTTGCTGACTTTGTGTTTGAAATTCCTGACACGGTTAGTGACAGGATCCTCTCCTCCATGGAGAATGTGATGGTGGGTAGATTCCTCTCGTTTTGACCTACAGTGGATATGGTTCGAAAGTGGGTGTCTGGGAAATGGAGGCTTAAGGGCAGTGTGGAGGTTCACGCGATGGTTGGCAGCCTCTTCCTCTTCTATTTTGCTGCTGTCGAGGATTTGGTGCATACCTTGTCGTCAAGCCCATGGGTTTACGGGAAACACAGTTTGGCTTTGTGCAGATGGAAGCCTGGGTTTGAACCTGCTGTAGACCTTAACATGTCGGCCCCTATTTGGGTGCGGCTGCCAGGCTTACCCCTTGAGTTCTGGGATGAAACTATTTTTAAGGCTGTCGGTGACTCATTGGGACAATTTGTTACTTCAGATGCGGTCACTAAATCTAAATCAAGGTTAGTATTTGCTCGTTTTTGTGTCAACATTTGCATTGATAAAGTTCTCCCAAATTCTATCAAGCTTTGCTCCAAGTTGGGAAACTGGGTTCAACCCGTCTATTACGAAAATGCAGTGGTGTACTATCAAAGATGTGCTAAAGCGGGGCACCTTATCTTTGATTGTAAATCGGCGGTTAGTAAGGTGGTTGTGGAGGCATTTGCGTCTGACCCCAAGATCCTGACTGAGGATGCTGCGAGGCCGTTGAGTGATTCGGAGATTGTTCCTCCAGATTTGGTTCATCCTATGTGTTCTCCGAGTCCTCCTTCACCTGGTGTTTCTCACCTTGTTTTGAAACCTAATGGCTCTATGGTTTTGGAAACCTTATCTCGGGAGGGTTCAATGCCTCAGGATCCTGGATCCTCGGCTGTTGTTGCTTTATCTATTAAGGATCTTGATAAGGGTTGTGGCCTTGGCTCTTCAGCTGTTGATCTGCTACTTGTTACTTTGGGGACCTGTGGGGATCTGGTTGAAGAAGGTGAAATCTGGGAGGAAGAGAGTTCCAAATTGGTTGAAGAATCTATTGATAATATGGAATGCTTAAAGCTAGAGAAAGCTGAAGAGGGAGGGATATGGACCACGCCTAAGAAGAAGGGTAGAAAGAAGAAGGCAGATGTGGGAGGGGATTCCAAGCCTGGGAGACCCTCGCAGAGATCCACTAGAACGTGCGAAATGACAAATAAAATTTCCCTGGGGAAGCAGAGGACATTAGAGGTGTCCTCAAAAAAAGGTCTGAGATGAGGATTTTGTCTTGGAATATTCGGGGACTTAATAGTTCACACAAACAACGTGCCTTGAAGAACTATGTAATGGAGCATAAGATTGATGTTTTCCTCCTTCAGGAAACTAAGATGCTGATGGTAAATTTTGAAAAGGTTGTTAACTTTATCTGGCCTAATGCTTCATTTATTCATAGTGATACTGAGGGAGCCTCTGGGGGGTTGGTTGTGCTTTGGAATCCTTCCTATTTGTAGGTCCAGGAATTATTCCATTGTAAAAATAGCATTGGGGTTTCGCTCTTTGTTAATGGAGTTGTTTGGTCTATAATTAATATTTATGCTCCCAACCAGAGAAATTCGAGGAATTGTCTTTGGAGGAATATGGTTTCTAAAATTAATATGAATAAGGGCGGGCGATGGCTAGTGGCTGGAGACTTCAACTCTCCCTTATTGCCATCTGAGAAAAGTGGGGGTCTCCTAGATTACATGGACAACATGACTGATCTGGAAAACTTCATGGGTTCTTCGGGGTTAATTGATATTGACCTTCGGGGCCAACACTTCACCTGGTCTAATAGAAGGGCAGGTGTTGGTTTGATTTAGGTTAGGCTTGACCGTTTCCTCTGTTCTCCCTGTTGGACCAATATCTTAGGTGCCAATCTGGTCGCCCTTCTTAGGATGGTGTCTGACCACAACCCTCTTCTACTAACCACAAATGTTCGCCCTTCTAGTGGGCCCTACCCCTTTCGGTTTCAATTAATGTGGAACTTCCATCCCGACTTCAAGATGAAAATTGCTGAGTGGTGGAATATTTCTGTCCAAGGGTCCTCTATGTTTAGGCTATGTTATAAACTCAAACATATTAAACTGATGGTTAAAGGTTGGAACAAGAATGTGTTTGGTGATGTTTTTCAGAAAAAAAAATAGCTTGAGGGGAGGTTGAAGACCTTGCAGCAGGATATGGATAAGGGAGATGTTAGTCAACAGATCAATAATTAGGAAAAGGATGTCAGAATGGAATGGGAAAAAGTTCCAAAAAATGAAGAGGTATTCTGGAAGCAAAAATCAAGAATCCAATGGCTGAAGGAAGGAGATAGGAACACTTCCTTTTTCCATGTCTCTGCTGTCAAACATCGAAAAAGGAACCAAATCTCTAAACTGTTAAATAATTCTGGGGAGGTGATTACTGACCAAGCTCTTATTAAGTCCTATACGGTTGATTACTTCAAGGAGGCTCTCTCAACCCCTACATGGGTTCCAAACTTGAATATGGATGAGTGGATGCTCCGGCATCTTCCTGAGTCCATCTCTCTGGTGGACAACTTGAGCATTCTTAAGAAAGTTTCCATGGAAGAGGTAAGGTTGGCTACTTTTAGCATGGGGGCATTCAAAGCTCCTGGCCCTGATGGGTTTCCTTCGAAGTTATTTCAAATTTTTTGGGATACTGTGGGCTGGGACTTGGTTCTTGCGGCTATGGATTTCTTCCAATCTAGTAAGATTCTTAAACAAATGAATCGCAATTTTATTGCTCTTATACCTAAGATTAGTGAGCCTCTTTCAATGTTTGATTTTTATCCTATTAGCCTATGTAACACTATCTACAAAATTTTCTCTAAGATTCTTGTCAACCGTCTCAAACCTCTTCTTGACAAAATTATTAGCCACACTCAAAAGGGGTTTGTTCCAGGGAGGCATATTCTTGATGCTGCTTTGACTACCCATGAACCATTCCACTTTATGGATAGATGTAATAATGCGGGAATGGCGCTTAAACTTGATATATCCAAAGCCTATGACAAGGTTTTGCGGGAATTTATTCCTAAGGTACTTGCTAAGTTTGGCTTTAACAGTTAGATCATTGAGCTCATTATGGAATGTGTTAGAACTGTTAAATTCTCAGTCCTGGTTAATGGATCCCCCTGCGGGTTCTTCTCTGCTGGTAGGGGGCTCAGGCAGGGAGATCCTCTCCTCTCTACCTCTTTATTATTGTTGCTGATGTGCTTAGTAGAAATTTTACTAGTCTGCTGTCAGAGGGCTCCATCTCTGGTGTTAGAGCGGCTACCTCCCTCTGTCCAATTGTTATGCAACAATTTGTGGATGATACCTTCTTATTTGGGAAGGCTTCTATTTTGGAAGCTAGGAAATGGAAAGCTCGTCTTAATAGCTATGCCTCCTGCTCTGGATAGTGCATCAACTACAACAAGAGTAAGATTTATTTCTTTAATTGCTCTCCTAATTTGGAAAACAGGGTGACTGCGATTCTTGGATGTGTCAGTGACTCTCTCCCATTGGTTTATTTGGGGCTTCCTCTTACGGTCAAGGAGGTTCAACCGGAGTTTTGGAACTCTATTCTGGAAAGGATTCAGAGGAAGTTGGCTGGGTGGAAAGGATCCTTACTTAGTCATGCTAGGAAGTTGCAACTCATTACTGTGGCCATACAAGGTATCCCCACCTACTTTCTAACAATCTTTAGGATGCCTATGTATATAGTGGAAAATTTGGAAAGGATTCAAAGGAATTTTCTTTGGGTCGGGACTGAGGAGAAAAAGAAGATTGCTTTGGTTAAATGGGAAAAAGTTAGCCGGGCTAAATCCAAAGGGGGGCTTGAAATAAGGAAGATTGCTCCCTCTAATAGGGTGCTGGTTGCTAAGGTTGGGTGGGATCATTTAAGGAATTCCAAGGATTGGTGTAAAATCCTGAACACCAAGTACCTTCAAAACAGGCCTCTGATTGATTGTCTTTCAGAACCCCACCCTCTTGGTTCGGTTGTTTGGAAAAGTATTTGTAACATTCAAGGTCTGCTAAAAAAGGGGATAAAATGGAAAATGGGGAATGGGATCAAAATTAAATTCTGGGAAGACGTTTGGCTCTTAGATTCCCCTTTGGCTGCTTCCGACTTTAGGGGGGTGATGATTGCTGCTCAGAGATTCTTTGGGATTTACATCTGTGACTATGTGTCTGGCCCTCCTGGTGCTAGGATTTGGAGAGAACTAGCCCTTTGTTGCCCCCACTCACAGGATCTTAGTCGTCTTGCTAGATCGATTTAGGTGTTACTATCCAGGTTTAGACTTCCTTCCTATGACAGAGAGGATGAATTCTTTTGGGCCTGAGATAAATAGGGGGATCTCTCAGTTAGATCTGCTTACAGTCTACTGACTAATGTTAGTCTTGTGGAAGAACACTAGAGGAGAGTTTGGAATAGGCGCTTGATCCCTAAAATAAATTTTTTTGGTGGACGGCCTGTCACAATAGGAATCTGACCCAGGACAATTTGAGAATCCGGGGTTTATGCTTTCCCAATCGATGCTTTCTCTGCAAAGAGGGGGAAGAAACTGTCAATCACCTCTTGCTTCACTGCCCGTTTGCTGCTAAAGTTTGGGGGATGGCCTATGAGAAATTTGAGGTAGAATGGGTTATGAGCAAGGATATTTTATCATTTATTATGGGCTGGAATGGGCCTTTTTTGCATCCTCTAGTTTGTGAAATTTGGAGGTAGACCCCCCCTATCTTGGGTTGGTGTTTATGGAAGGAGAGGAATAATCGAGTCTTTAGGAATACTGAGCGGAGCCCCAAGGAGGTGTTTGGGATTGGTGTTAGGCTCGTAGAGGAGAATATCTTCCTCTTTGATGGAACACTTCCTGAGGTTGGGCTGAGGGACTTTGAAATAAAAATGGCTAAGAAATGGCACCAGGAGCTAAATGCTAATGCCTTCGACAATAGGAAACTATTAGCTAGGAGGAACACCAAATGGGAGCCTCCGAATTATGGATGGTTTAAAATTAATTTTGATGGTGCTGCTAAAGGGAGTCCAGGTAGGGAAAGTATAGGTGGGGTTATAAGAGATTCTATGGGCAACATGGTGGTAGGGTTTGCTAGTGGCATAGGGATTCAGTCGGCCCTTGTTGCTGAGGCTCATGCGTTGTTCATGGGCCTCAAAATTGCTGTCTCTCTAGGAATTGTTAATCTTCATATTGAGGGAGATTTCAAGGTGGTGACGGATCCTATGGAAAAGGAAATATTCATAGGTTGGAACACTAAGGACATCTTATCGGATGCTAGTTTTCTCATGTCTAAATTAAGAGACAAAAAAGTGTCTCATATTTATAGAGAAGTAATAGTGTGGTGGATGCACTGGAAAATCTTAGCTTGGGGTGGGACTCAGCTAGATGTTGGAGGAAACCGAAACAATTGCCGCCAAACATTCAAGCTTTGATCGAGTGGGAAAAGGCTTACATGGTAAATAATGACTTACAACTTCTGGATGACGAGGACTGACGGGGGGGCCCACTGGCATTTTTGGGTGTGGTGGTGGATTAATGCCTTTTGGGGTATGAAGGACAGGTGGAGTGCCATGGGAAAAGATGAGAGGGTGTGGAGTAGGGGAAAGGGCATCCACGTGTTGTTTCTTTGGGATGGGAGAATGGGTATAGCTTATAAATATATGATGATGAGATGGCTGGGAGGAAACGTTATTGATGTGATCAAGCCTAGATTTGGTGACGTGATATGAGTTATTTGGAATGCCTTGATTGCTTCTCAGGAGGATGATGGTACTATGAGTATTAAGTTTTGGGAGAAGAGGGTACTTGGTTTATCTCCTAATTATTTTTGGAGATATGAGTGTATGAATAATGAAGGGACCATCCAAAATGTGTACTGGTTGTATTTTATAGGTTTTGCGCTGGCTAATTTAACTGATGGTTCCTTCGACTTTTTTTGGTTGATTACTAATGTTAGCTTGTTGGGTTATCAACATGGGATTTTGTGCCTTTCTTGCCTTTCCACCAACTTTTGGCTCCTTCTCTGGTATCAAAAAATCATGAATTGCAGTGTCTTTTCTCACTGTTGCTTAGTTCCCCTCCGCGCGTGTAAATGGCTTGAAGGGATTAATTGCCGTAAGCCCTGCATTAAACATCCTTGTTTGATTTTTGTGCGCAACATTTGGCTCTAGTTTTTTTTGCATTTCAGAGTTTTTCCTATTCTTCCTGACAGTATGGGTGGAGATAGGGTGCGGACGAAGTCGGATAGCTGTGATGAATTCTAGAATAACCCTCTGGTCTGGCATATCTGCATTGAGGGAGGTATTTCCCCTCTCATGGAGCATCTGGTCGGCCATGATCCCATCCTTTCAGGATAATTTGCATGTTCTTGGAAGGATAGAAGGTTTTCTGTTGGGGGGATTTCATTTGAAGTTAGCGAGGAGGTCATTGTGCAGGCCACGGGCTTGAGCTGCGAAGGGAAAAAGTACCCTAAGCACACCAAAAAGCCAGACCACGAGAGCCTTAAGGCTTTCTTCAGAGGAGAGGAGACTCCGGTCAGGAGTCAGGTGGGGTTCGAAAGAGCTGAGCTCCCCAAGCCGTGGGATATGGTCTGCATGGCTCTGATGAAATATGTGACGCTGGAAGGTAGGTACAAAACTTGTTTTTTCTATCACTTCCCTCTGCTTAACCATCTCAGACATAAAATGCTACTTAGCTTTCCGTTTTTCCTTCTTATGGACTTGGAGAGCTCGGTGGATAAATGTAATGCGGCGGCTTGTCGTAATCCTAGTGATTTCCTGCCTCTCCCGCTCCATCAAGGGCTTATCTTTCGCCTACCACTTTCATCTCGCCCTCTGCCTGCCTAAAGTTATCTTTGTCCGTGTTGAGAATATTGATCCCATTTCTTTGATTCACATCTCCCCGACCGAGTCCATGAGCCCTCCTTGGAAGCCTATTGCTGATAATGTGGGGAGTGCCAAAACCAATGTGGCCAATAAGAAGCTCAAGGGTGGGTTAGGCTTGGCTCATGCTAGGGTGATGGAAGGGCTATGTGAGTTAAAGGCCACCCAGGTTGACATGGCTGCTAATGTCACTAAGCCGAAGATGGGCAAGGAGAAAGGTTTGTAGGCTATGATTGCTAAGGAAGGAAAGGGAAGGGCAGGAATGTGGTTGGGATTGACTCCAGAGGGGAAACGGTTGTTGGGACCACAGAGCTGACTGGTGGGGAAAGTGATAGGAGGAGATTGGGGAGGCTGGACAAGAACAACAAAAAGAGACTGATTATTAAGGACTCGAAGGTGGAGCAGTCAGATAGTAAGGGTTATAAGGAGGAAGAGTCTGATGATGGGACTGATGATTTGGGGGAGAAGCCCCTGCTTATTCTGATGGACAACAAGACTCCTTGCCATGGCTCTAACTCGCACACTCCATTGGTGATTGAGCCTGGTGAGATGCATGAGACTAGGGATACTGGGGAAGATTCAGATATGGTGGCGAAGAGATTGAACACCCTGGACAAAATATTTAGGGGCTTGACCCACTTTACTATGAAACTAAACCACTTTGTTACTAGTGCGCTGTCAAATGTGATAAAAGAGGAACTGGAGGGGAATGGATTAAGAGGTGTCACATCCTCCAAATTTTCCCACTTGCACTTTAATTATTTCTCAATAAGCCTAATACTCACCTACCCCATCCCCTAATCACTTGGACATTACTAATCCCTTAATTAGGAAAGGGATGATCCAATTTCCATTTATTGTTGCTCAGTTTTTTTAACAAGCCTTAAAGGATTTCCCTTTTTGGATAAGCAACCCACATGGGTCCTTTCTCCGAAGTACACCCAAGGAATTTTAAATTCCTTTATTCATTTCCATCCCATGCTTTGGGAGTGTTGGACAATGAATTCCTTTATGAGTAAGATCTTATCCATCTCCCAAGGTACTTTCCAAGTACCAATCTCCCTCTCAAGCCTTCATGTGGTGGCACTTGTCACCATCCTAGGCCTTGAGAGATCATACATCTCCCCATCTCCTCTCATGATGCCACTTGGCATCATTTCATGAGTTAAGATCTCTCAACCTATTCTAGCCATTGATTTCCTCTCATATAATCCTAGCCCTCCATTCATCTCTCCCCTCATCAAATGTAAAACACTTATAATCCATTTTTCACAATCCATCATCTTGAGAAAATTGTTAATGTTATGTTGCTGAAATTTTGTTGAACACACATCGAATCTAATCGCATTGGGGCAATCTACACACCAAGAGATTCAACATATTTGATCTTCATTGAATTCTTGTAGGTTTGATATTTTTATGCCCTTAACTTCATTGTTGCTTGATTGTGTGTTTTGTTTGGCTTTTTATTACATTTCATTTAAGTTTTAAAGCACATTTTCACTGCACATAGTTTTAGTTAGAATAGAATAGGAAGTAGTCATTTATTGAAGAAAGATGTAGATTAATAATGAGTATGGATTCTCACTAATCACTTTCTCTCACAAAGGTAACTTTGGTAAATATTTTTGCAAAATATTATTCTAATTGAACACATTGAGTGGTTATGAGAAATTATGTAATTTATTACATACATTAACATCTAAGAGATTTAGTTCTATTGGAGGTATTAATAAAAATAATAATTGTATAAATTAGTTTTTAAGATGTATTCTTTTTAAGTAAACTTCTTAAGTGTTGGGTAATACACCCAATATACAAAACGAAAGTGTCCTTTATGGAAAACAAAATTGAAGATGTGCTTTAAGTATTTATAAGAAAATATTATTAAATTTAACTTCATGTTGAACATCTCTTGATGTGTTTGCAAGTAGATGATTCTCTAAGTTTCTATCTTTGTTTCACCTAAGTGGGTTGGCTACTTGCAAGTAGATGATTCTCTAAGTTTCTATCTTTGTTTCACCTGAGTGGGTGGTAGCCAACAAAGAACTGTCTAGTGAAACCAAACCATAGAAATAGTATTGTACCCACTCATACAACTACATAAACATAGTTTTAAATAGAAATACATATTTTGCATACCCAATCCTCTAGTATTTCAATACCATGGATATAAGGTATGTAGGAAATATGGGAAATGAAGAATATTTCTAGTACTCAAATACATAGGACATTATGATGTTTTGTAATTTATTTCCTAAAGTTAAAGTATAAATATAATCGATATAAGAATAAAATATGATACATTGATACTTAAAATAATCCTTGAAGTGGATTAATTCACACACTTAATCATGGATTAAGAGGTCTCACATCTTCCAAATTTTCCCACTTGCACCTTAAGCATTTCTCAACAAGCCTAATAATTACCTATCCCATCCCCTAATCACTTGCACATTCCTAATCCCTTAATTAGGAAAAGGGATAATCCCATTTCAATCTATTATTGATCACTTTTTTCCTATAGGCCTTAAAGGCTTTCCCTTTTTGGATAAGCAACCCACATGTGTGCTTTCTCCAAAGTACACCCAGGAAATTTTAAATTCCTTTATTCCTCTCCATCCCATACTTTGGGAGTGTTGGACAAGGAATTACTTTATTAGGAAGATATTACCCATCTCCCAAGGTACTTTCCAAGTACCAATCTCCCTCTCAAGCCTTCACATGATGACACTTGTCACCATCCTATTGAGAGATCATGCATCTCCCCATCTCCTCTCATGATGCCACTTGGCATCTTCTCATGAGTTGAGATATCTTAACCTATCCTAGCCATTGATTTACTCTCATACAATCCTAGCCCTCCATTCATCTCTCCCCTCATCAAATACAAAGCACTTATAATCCATTTTTCACAATCCATCATCTTTGAGAAAAATTTTAATGTTATGTTGCTAAAATTCTGTTGAACACACATCGAATTTGATTGCATTGGGGCAATCTATACACCGAGAGCTTAAACATTCTGGGTCTTCATCAAATTCTTGTAGGTTTGAGATTTTTATGCCCTTATCTTGATTGTTGCTTGATTGTGTGTTTTGTTTGGCTTTGTATTGCATTTCCTTTTAGTTTTAAAGCACATTTTCACTGCACACAGTTTTAGATAGAATAGAATAGGAAGTAGTCATTTATCTAAGAAAGATGTAGATTAATAATTAGTATGGATTCTTGCTAATCACTTTCACTCACAAAGGTAAGTTTGGGAAATATTAATTTAGCATATTATTCTAATTGAATACATCAAGTCGTTTTGAAAAATTATGTAGTTTATTATATACATGAACATCTAACAAATTTAGTTCTATTGGAGGTATTAATAAATACAATCATTGTATAAATTAGTTTTTAAGATGTATTATATTGAATTAAACTTCTTAGGTGTTGGGTAATACACACAATATACAAAACTAGTAACCTCTATGGAAAAAAAAATTAAAGATGTTGTCTAGGTATTTATAATAAAATATTTTTAAATTTAACTTCATGTTGAACATCTCTTGATGTGTTTGCAAGAAGATGATTCTCTAAGTTTCTATCTTTGTCTCACCTGAGTGGGTGGTGGCCAATTAAGAATTGTCTGGGGAAACCGAACCATAGAAATAGTTGTGTACCCACTCGTACAACTACATAAACATAGTTTTAAATAGAAATACATAGTCTACATAACCAATCCTCTAGTATTTCAATCCCATGGATATAAGGTATGTAGGAAATATGGGAAATGAAGAATATTTCTAAAACTAAAATACATAGGACATTATGATTTTTTGTAACCTATTTCCTAAAGTTAAAGTATAAATCTAATCGATATAAGAATAAAATATGATACATTGATATTTAAAGAATCCTTGAACTGGATTAATGCACACACTTAATCATGGATTAAGAGGTGTCACATCCTCCAAATTTTCCCATTTTCACCTTAATCATTTCTCAATAAGCCTAATACTCATCTAACCCATTCCCTAATCACTTGCACATTCCTAATCACTTAATTAGGAAAGGGATATTCCCCTTTCCATTTATGGTTGCTCACTTTGTCCTACAATCCTTAAACACTTTCCCTTTTTGGATAATCAACCCACATGGGTCCTTTCTCCAAATTACACCTAGGGAATTTTAAATTCCTTTAGTCCTTTCCATCCCATACTTTGGGAGTGTTGGACACAGAATTCCTTTATGAGGAAGATCTTACCCATCTCCCAAGGTACTTTACAAGTAAAAATTTCCCTCTCAAGCCTTCATGTGGTGGCACTTGTACCATCCTAGGCCTTGAGAGATCATACATCTCCCCATCTCCTCTCATGATGCCACTTGGAATCATCGCATGAGTTGAGATATCTCAACCTATCCTATCCATTGATTTCATTTCATAAAATCCTAGCCATCCATTCATCTCTCCCCTCATCAAATACAAAACACTTATAATCCATTTTTTACAATCTATCATCTTTGACGAAATTGTTAATGTGATGTTGCTGAAATTCTGTTGAACACACAATGAATCTTAGCGCATTGGGACAATCTACACACCGCAAGATTCGACATACTAGGCCTTCATCGAATTCTAGTAGTTTTGAGATTTTTATGCCCTTATCTTTATTGTTTCTTGATTGTGTGTTTTGTTTGGCTTTATATTGAATTTCCTTTTAGTTTTAAAGCACATTTTCATGACACAGTTCTAGTTAGAATAGAATAGGAAGTAGTCATTTATCTAAGAAAGATGTAGATTAATAATGAGTATGGATTCTTGCTAATCACTTTCTCTCACAAAGGTAAGTTTTGTAAATATAGTTATAACATATTATTCTAATTGAACACATCAAGTGGTTATGCGAAATTAAATTATGTAGTTTATTATACACATGAACATCTAACATATTTAGTTCTATTGGAGGTATTAATAAAAAACATAATTGTATAAATTAGTTTTTAAGATCTATTCTATTAAAGTAAACTTCTTAAGTGTTGGGTAATACACCCAATATAAAAAAGCAGTAACCTTTATGGAAAACAAAATTGAAGATCTGCTCTAGGTCTTTATAAGAAAATATTTTTTAATTTAACTTCATGTTGAACATATCTTGATGTGTTTGCAAGTAGATGATTTTCTAAGTTTCTATCTTTGTTTCACCTAAGTGGGTGGTATCCAATGAAGAACTATCTGGGGAAACTGAACCATAAAAATAGTTGTGTACCCACTCATACAACTACATAAACATAGTTTTAAATAGAAATACATATTATTCATAACCAATCCTCTAGTATTTCAATACCAGGGATATAAGGTATGTAGAAAATATGGGAAATGAAGAATATTTCTAGTACTCAAATACATAGGAATTATGATGTTTTGTAACTTATTTCCTAAATTTAAATTATAAATCTAATCGATATAAGAATAAAATATGATACATTGATACTTAAAAGAATCCTTGAAGTGGATTAATTCACACACTTAATCATGGATTAAGAGGTCTCACATCCTCCAAATTTTCCCACTTGCACCTTAAGCATTTCTCAACAAGCCTAATACTCACCTAACCCATCCCCTAATGACTTTCACATTCCTAATCCTATTTAGGAAAGGGATAGTCCCATTTCCATTTATTGTTGCTCACTTTTTCCTACAGAACTGGAAGGCTTTCCCTTTTTGGATAAGCAACCCACATGTGTCCTTTCTCCAAAGTACACATAGGGAATTTTAAATTCCTTTATTCCTTTCCATACCATACTTTGGGAGTGTTGGACAAGGAATGCCTTTATGAGGAAGATCTTACCCATCCCCAAGGTACTTTCCAAGTACCAATCTCCCTCTCAAGCCTTCACATGGTGGAACTTGTCACCATCTTAGGCCTTGAGAGATCATGCATCTCCCCATCTTCTCTCATGATGCCAGTTGGCATCATCTCATGAGTTGATATATCCCAACCTGTCCTAGCCATTGATTTACTCTCTTACAATACTTTACGTCCATTCATCTCTCCCCTCATCAAATTGTGAATGGTTATCCTAGACCTATTCAAAGATCATCAAACAGCATAGTATTAGTCATAAAACAAGTCTACAATAATCATTCCCCATGAAATCAATTTAAACATCAACAAAAAGAAGTAAGACAAAGATAATCAATAAAAAGCTATCAATTCTTGCTCTTAAACATTCAAACTACTATACCATGGGGGAATTGGTGTTATTTTGATGTGGAAAATAGCCCTTTCCCAATCCCTTGATGCAATTTGATGAAGATTGAATGCTCCTTGATGCAATTTGACAATAAACTTGATAAAATTGATTAAAAAAACTATAAAACTTGGATGAAAATAGATGAAGTTGTGAATGAAATTGAGTAGAGTAAGCTTGCATGGATTGTGGATACCAAACGCAATAGAGTGACCCTCTATTTATAAGAGAGAATGATGGAGGAATGAGCAAATGGGATGAATATGGGACTAAAATGTTGGCAAGAGACACTGCGAATATCATTGGTGTTGTCATTTATGGTAACCCCAGTTGGTGATTAGATCTCTGCATCATTAATTTATCTTACTGACAGTCAGATTACAAACAGTTAAGGAAGAACAAAGAATCCGACAATTTTGGGTTAATTGATTCACATACAGATTTTATGTTAATATCTTGTGCGGCGTATCTCAATGAAGGTTGATTGATGTATGTCTAATGTTATTCATAAATATCAGTTCCTCGTATTGATCTGTGTGTGAGTTAGAAGATCCAATTGGCTAATTCTTTGTTTTATCAATACTAGAGCCGACTTTGTGAATGTATCTTGTCGCGAATGTATGGGAAGTAATTAGTTAAGTATTTTTGTGTTCGTACATCTTTTTTTGGGTCCTAGATAAGTTGTGACTAACCATTGTGGATGCACATTAAGCTTTACTTATGATTTGAGCCGACAGTTATGAATATTCCTTTGTTCTATTGAAGCTGACATATTGTAATTGAATTCTTAGTTGTGGATATATATATGAGATCGTTCATATCATTTTGAAGTATGTATGAAGTGTGTTGATGCGAATTGTGAATAAGAGTAGAGAAAAAGAGAGATAATGCACAATTTCACTTGTGCATGAAGGATCTGTGTTGCGAGTGTGAGCAGAACAAAGCGAAAGTACATAATCAATCTGTAAGATAGAAGATTGAATATTGAGCCTAACCAGAACTATAATCAAGCATATGTAGATGCTATTTTTCTCAGTTCAAACTCTCACATGGTTTAAATTTGATTCTCTTTGTATGGCAGTGAGCCTTCCCTTTGAGCAGTGAGCTTTAGGTAGTGTGCATGAATGCAAGTGCATTCCCCACATTGTAAACTTTATTTGAGTATACTCAGATCATATTGTGGATTGACCATCCACCATGGTTTTTCCCCTAACAGGGTTTCCACGTAAAAATTCTTGTGTTATGGTGTTGTGATTATTTTCTTCTTGTTCATGCATTTTGGTTGAATGTTACAAGTGCTTTGAAGATAAAGGTTAATAAAGTTAATTTTTGCACAAAATTGATTCATCCCCCTCTCTTAGTGTAGCTTGTTTCCAATAATTGGTATCAGAGCTAGTTCCTTAGAAGAAGAAGTATAACAACTTGGGGAGATATTGGAAAGTGTTTCAATGGATTCAAGTAATCTTCAACAATAAATTTTGATGGCCCTAGATGATCTTGATCAGTCAAAGTCTAAAGTTCAGAAATTGCAAGAAAAACTCATGGATGTTGATAAATTCACTGAGTCTTTGAAAGACAAAATCAACAAGTCCAAAGAGAAGAGAAAGGAACTTCGTGATTAGATTAAGCAGAATGACAACAAGAGCATTGAAGAAGAACAACTCAATCAATCTCTGAAGGAAAAGATAGAAGAATGTGAAAAGCTTACAAGAGATAATACAGTCCTGAAGCATGAAATGGAATCTATCATGATGAGTATGACCAAGGAGATTGAAGATAGGAAGATGAATGAAGAGAACCTAGCACAATCTCTGAAAGAAAAAATATGAAGTATGCAACCATTTGGACAATGAATTGGAACAATCTAAAAACAATGAGGAAGTACTTGAAAAACAAATTGATGATCTTAGAGATGAACTTGCTACTACAAATGAGTACAAGGAAAATTTCAAAGTTAGCTCAGCCAAGCTTGATGAACTAATTAGCACTCAAAGGACAAATGGTGACAAGCGAGGGCTTGGATATGAAGAAGGAGAAAGTTCCAGATCTGGGCAAAGGAGATTCAGGCAAGGAAATCAAATGAAAAAATCTGGAAGGTATCTGATAAGACAACCTATTGCTCACAAATTTAATGGATACTATTTTAGTTGTAATAAATTTGGCTATATGGCTTCTCAGTGTAGAAGTAGGATGAATCAAAGTGGTCCATCATTCTCAGGTTAGTATTTTAATTGCAATAAGTCTGGTCACAAGTCAAATGAATGCAGAAATGTGATGAACAATTTTCATAGAAATGTCGGATGTTATACATGCAATAGATTTGGGCATACTGCTAACCAGTTCAGATCAAAAGGAAATAAGTGGAACAACTGGTCTAGACAGAAAAATGTTGTGTGCTATAACTACAACAAATTTGGACACGTTGCTACATTATGTTGGAACAGAAGAGGTCCAGTAAATCAAAGGAGAAACATGCAGAAGGATGTTAAGGGAAAAGGAAAAATCACTACAAATGTGGTCAGGAAGCAAATGAAAAATAAATGGGTGAAGAAGAGTCCCTCTAATGAAGAAAATACACCAACACCAGAACCTGCTTCTAGTAGTTCATCCGGGAATTAGTTTTCAGGCCTTTGGCCTAGGGGGAGTTGTCAAGAAAATATCTTAAATCCCTACCGGTAACTGACATCGGATGTGGATAAGTTTAGTAAGTGCATAGATGTTCTACAGATTTTGTTGAACCTATTGGAGAAAGTATTATGCAATGTTGGAGGTTCACAGAAGATTTATCTATCACAGTGCATGAAAATAGTGTAACCGAATGAGTTAGGGTAAATGCATTTATTGCGACAAAAAGGGTTAAGTATGTGAGTGATAAAAATTAATTTCTATCTTTCATTTGTCACTTACATTTTGAAGATTTTTTTTTTTTGAAGAGCTCAAAGGTGAAATTTGGCAAGTTGAGGCAAAATTCAAGTACAAAGAAGCTTTCTGAAATCAAACTGCGATCCAACAGAAAGGTATTTATCGAGGTAAAACTCTGTGAACTTGTGAATTGATAATGGCTACTCTATTAGTAGTTGAAGTTAAAGACAGACCACGTCCCAAATTCAAATGGCATCCCTATAAGTCTGTTGAGACTGGCTAGTTAGGAGATTTTTCATCCATTTCATATGACATGTTACACACAGAGGATATTAGGGATTTTATTCACATGAATATTGAAGAGCTAAGAAGCTCATAGCTGCTAAATTTATATAATAATCACATCATAGGTGAAGATTTATGTGTGAAGCCAAAATATAAAACCCTAGAAGAAAAGAACTTTACATAGATTGTTAAATTTCCCATCTTTGAAGAGTCAGAATGGGTTCATTACATTCTGAGTCGAGTCCATGATGAATTCATGTGGTTAAGCATACCCTTCAAAATCACAAAGAAGGCTATCAATGTTATAACAGGTCTAAATTCTTTCGATGGATTACCGATTCTGAAATCAGTGAAGAATCAAATGGTCACTGATGCAACAGGTTCTAAATATGACAAAAGAGCAATGCCATTTGATGACATCGTTGATGTAGATGCCAAATTTTCATCTATGGTTATTGGGTACAAGATTTATCATTCCAGCTGAGACAACTCTTTGTCTGGTACAACATTTATGTTGCCTATCAGATGGTGAAAGAAAATGCAAACTATGATCTTTGTGAATTGCTGAGGAGTCAACTAATGGAAAATATTGCAAAAATCAAGAAGGATAAGAAAAATTATTTCAAGTATGGTAACTTGCTATTATGCTTATTCTTTTACTTCATGGATGAGGTTCTGGGATTCATAAAGGTTCATTGGCAAAAAGATAAACCGGTAGCTACTTAGATCAGAGATCTCTTTCAGAGATTTACAAACACTAAGAAAAAGAATGCCACTATCTAGGGATATTTCAAAAGTGTTCAGAGAATGATGCAGGCCAGAGAGAGGATTCCCACTTCTATTGTATAGAAATATAAGGATACAATTTGCTTCATTGTAGATATTGATCAATGTATGATGGAAGCCGCTGATATGAGAACAATCAGGATCATGCCAATGGGATATGAAGTTGAGGAGAAAATTATAGAAATGTATGCATAACATTTGTTGAGAAAGCCTCTACATCAATCAGAAGAGAGATTCGTCCCTTATGCAGAAAAGAACATGCAGGTACACAATGAACTCAAAAAACCTGTAATAGTTAAAAGAATTAGAAAAGAAGTTGAAGTTTTAGCAGAAAGTATGGGGATACTGGTAGAAAAATTAAAAGAAGCTAGAAGGAAAAGAGAAGAAGCTCAAGCAAAAAAAGAGACAATAAAAACTTAATTAGCTGGTCCGACAACACCATCTTCTTGAGCTAGATCAACTAGAAGCTCTGCACCCCTATTTTCCCCTACAACAAAACCAATCTAATGATGAAGAAACAAAGTTCAATGAAGGTGTTAGAGAAATCAAGCATCAATACACCAAGGTAGCAATAGTTACAAAAAGAAAACCCTCCGGTGGAGATGATCAAGCAAAGAAGAAGGCTAAAACTGACCAACCAGGTATGTCAGTGGAAGAAGTTGAAAAATCTTTGGTTAAGGATGGAAATATCAAGCCACTTTGCAAATGGTATGAGTCTTTTGGTAAATCAGATCAGAGAATTCTTGAAGAAGCAATAATATAACATTTGAATATTTTCAATAAAGTTTTGATTGAAATAATGCCTAATTTGCCCAAAAGTTTATCTAACATTTTGGAGATGAGGAGAGTTAATGCCAAATCAAAAGAAGAGTAGATGAGAGAAAGAATTCTTGCAGAATTGTGTCTAATAAAATTTGTGGAAGAAATAAAGTCAACACTGAATAAATCCAAGAAGGAATTCAAAAGCAAAACAAGAGTGAATAAGCTGATGATTGGTCAAACCAAAGAAGTCGTTGAAGAAAACTAACAGATTCTGATTTTTTTTTTGTTAAATAGTATAGTTGATGTTATCCCTGAAGGAACTCATGATGTTTTATCTAGTTCAGGAGAAGAAGAAGAAGAGAAATAAGATGCAGCTGAAGATATTCAGATCACTCGTGAAGTGGACAATGCAGAAATGCCTATGAAAATTGAAGTTATGGAAATTGTATCAATTGAGAAAGTGGAGATCCTTGAAGATAAGTCAGAACCTACAATTGAGGAAGTAATGGTTGAAGATAAGAAAGTTGATGTAAAGGCAATTCTAATAGAAGCAAGAGACACTACAGAGGCAGTGAAGAAATTTTTGGTAGAATAGAAAGAAGAGTTTGATCCTGAACTAATTGAAGGTCCAATTGACCTATCTACTCTAACTCCAATTCAGAAAATGAAAGTAGCATCATTTGCGCAAGAAAAAGCCAGAGAAGAACTATTGAAGTCCCACATTGAGGACAATGAACTTCTAAATCTTGCATCTAGAGTCCTGGAAAATATAATTCCCACTCATGTGAAAGATCCGACCGGTTCCTCCTTTGGTGAACTAAAGAGGCTCATCAACTCAGTAAGTACTCACTTCGAGTCACTTGAGAAATCAACTATGATTAAAGTACACAAATAATTTGATGTTAAAATATTAAATGGGCCGAAGGAAATGATTGCTAAAGATAAAACCTTGCTAGCCACTTGTGTGGAAAATATCCAAAATTCTCTATCCGAAGGTGGGAACATTTACAAGTCTTGTTTGTCTTTTTCAAAATTTACTGGTGACAATGAGAAAAAGGTTAAGGATCAAGAAAAAAAAGTAGCTACTATTTCTGATGCCTTTCATCCTTTAATTGGTAGTGTTGGAAAGTTAGAAGGTGAAGTGATATCTGTGTTTGAAAAAATAAAGAGCTTAAAGCATGAAAATGAAAAAATTGTTGCAAGAGCATGTAAACTTAGAGGTCTAATTGGCCCAAAGATAGAAAATATGTCAAGGCATTGAAAGAAGTAGAAGATGCTAAGGCAGTGGGTGATCCAACAAACCCGAAGTCTGCAGAGACACAATCCTATCTTGTTTGTGGACACATAAAAATCCTGGAAAGTCTCAAAAGAGTTTGGGACGTGAATTTGGCTCTGCTGAAGAAATAATTTTTTGACATTTTTAAGTTTATGTAAGTTTGTTTGTACATAAGCAACTTGTTCATAACAATTTTGTTAAATTTTTGGCATGCGGATTCCTACCTTTTCCATTGATGTCAAATGGGGAGAGAGAAGAGTGAAAAATGCTTAATCATCTTTGGGGGAGAATTGTATTTTGGAGAATAATTTGGTTTTTGAAATTTTGGCAGTGTAGTTAATGTTGGTACTGATCCGACACTTAGTCATTTTTGACTAAGTGTTGCCATCAATGTGAAAGGGGGATATTGTTGGCAAGAGACACTAAAAATATCATTTGATGTTGTCATTAATGGAAACCCCATTCAATGATTAGATCCACGCATCATTAATTTATCCTACCGACAATCAGATTGTAAATAGTTAAGGAAGAACATAACATCTGGCAGTTTTGGGTTCATCGATTCACATACAAATTTTCTGCTAATATCTTATGTTGTGTATCTCAGTGAAGATTGATTGATGTATGCCTAGTGTTATCCGTAAATCTTAGTGCCTCGTATTGATCTGTGTGCGAGTTAGAAGATTCGATTGGCTAATTCTTTGTTTTATCAATACTAGAGCCGACTTCGTGAATGTATCTTGTCACGGATGTATGGGAAGTAATTAGTTAAGTATTTTTGTGTTTGTGCATCTTTATTTGGGTCCTAGCTAAGTTGTGACCGACTGTTGTGGATGTGCATTAAGATTTACTTATGATTTGAGCCGACAGTTGTGAATATTATTTTGTTCTATTGAAGAAGACATATTGTAATTGAATTCTTAGTTGCAGATATATATATGAGATCATTCATATCATTTTGAAGTATGTATGAAGTGTGTTGATGCGAATTGTGAATAAGAGCATAGAAGAAGAGCGATAATGTACAGTTTCACTTGTGCATGAAGGATCTGTGTTGCAAGTGTGAGCAGAAAAGAGCAGAAGTACAAAATCAGACAGTAGGATAGAAGATTGAATATTGTGAGCCTAATCGGAACTGTAATCAAGCATATGTAGATGCTATTTTTCTCAGTTCAAACTCTCAAATGGTTTTAATCTGATTATCTTTGTAGGCAGTGCACCTGAATGCAAATGCATTCCCCATATTGTAAACTTTATTTGAGTATACTCAGACCATATTGTGGATTGGCCATCCACCGCGGTTTTTCCCCTAATAAGGTTTCCACGTAAAAATTCTTGTGTTATGGTGTTGTGATTGTTTTCTTCTTGTTCATGCATTTTGGTTGAATGTTACAAGTGCTTTGAAGATAAAGGTTAATAAAGTTACTTTCTGCACAACACTGATTCACCCCCCTCTCAGTGTAGCTTGTTTCCAACATAAACATGAGCCAATGGAAAGGTGCCACTTGTCAACATGCTAGTGGAGGAGGAATGAACACATTTTGGTGAATGTGCAAATAAATCTAGTTAGGTGGATATTTGAAATTTGAAAGTTTGCTTGCACAAGAGGATGTGAAGCAGGAGTTAAGACCACTTGGCTCAAGAAAAAGGACTTGTAAGAGATATAAATGCCAAGTTGGAGGACAAGTCCCTTTGGAGGGAGATTTCAAAATGAAAGAATATTCCAAAAAGATGCCCTTTTGAATGAAAATTGAGGATTTAATAAATCAATTAAATTGATTTACTTGTGCAAGTTGCAAAATCTTGAGGATTTGATGGATTAGTGTTAGAGTTAATTAGGATTTAATTAACTTAGGTGGAAATTAGTTGATTTGACACTTGATTTAGATTTTTAGATTTATTTAAATCAAATGAGAGGAATAATGGACATTTTAATTAAATAAAGTTTGATTTATTTAATCAAAAGGGGTGATGTTAGATTTAATCAAATAAGGGGGACTTATTTAATTAAGAAAGGGAATGTGATTTTATTAAATAAACTAATTTATTTAATTAAAAGAGGAACATTAGGATTAAATAAAATTGATTTATTTAATCAAAGAGGAAATATTAGGATTAATTAAATAAAATGATTTATTTAATTAAAAGAGAATAATGATTTAATCAAATAACATGATTTATTTAATTAAAAGAGGAATTATGATGAATTAATTAAATAAGGATTATTTAATTAACTGGTTATTAAAGGAATGATCAAGGAAGAACTGGTGTTAGTAAATCAGGATCAGGTGCATGATATCAATCAGGATAATTTTGGTGTCTACATTTTTCCCCTTTTTGAAGCAATGTACCTGCTGCGTTGGTTCAAAGAATTCAATTTTTTTTTTACTTTTTCGGATGCCCCATTATTGCCCCAACGGAAGAACTATGACAGTATACTGCCCCCTTGAGAGATTAGATGAAAATTTGGATTTTTGGGGGAGATCTCAAAAAAAAGTGACAAAATGCCCAAAGGGTCCAGAAAGGTTCTAGGATGCCAAAAACATGCCAAAACATGCCAAAACATGAGAAAAAGACCTGAAACAAGCTTTGATTGGACAAAAACGGGATCAAGGGCATAAAACCCTAGCTGGACGGCCAAAATGGGGCCAAAAACCCTAATTTTCATGCTTAAATAACCCTCAAGGGGTCACTTTCCATTCATTTTCGCATTCACACCTTGAGTTTTCCAGCGTTTTGAGCTTTGACGATGGCGTAAAGAGTGCTTCTGCGACACATTTTTGAGTGAGTTCGAGTCCACCAAAGGCCTCCAGGTGCATAACCAACGATATGTGATCCTTACCCAACTTTTAATTTTGATTTTTAGGTGCATTTATTATGCTCAAAAAGGTCAAAACCTTCAACATCGCTATATAGCGACGCTAAAGGTGCCTATTCGGCGACGCTAAGGTCAAACAGTGTCACCTTTTCTTATTGCGACATCGCGTCACAGTTAGGAATGAGGGTTTTAAAATCCAAATGGCGACACCCTCGCAAATGGAGATATCGTAATTCAATTAGGTTTTTAGGGTTTCTAGTCAAACAAGGCCACATGAGCAAATGGTGATGCTGCGACCCGATTTGTATTTTTGGGGTTCCAACATCACTGTTTGGATTTGCATATAGCGACACATTTGCAGATAGCGACACATATGATGTTTCAGTGTCCAAAAACTCCAAACAGGATCTTGTCTTTTTTCAAAACTTGACGTCGTGGCTTTTCGTGTGCAGGAGGATAGATAGCCCTTTCACTCACGTGAGCGGCGACCCTCAGTGCTCAATAGATTGATTGGACTGCATGAGTTGCTTGAGGAGCACCTTCACATGATCGACTTGTGGCACATTGCCTGTGCATCGACCGTGAGGATCCACCTGGCTATGATGACTGGATTGGCCGAGAGGTGGCATAGCGAGACATCCTCCTTCCATCTTCCTACTAGCGAGGCTATTATCACACTCGAGGATGTGTGGTGGATCTTCTGGTTGCCGATCCATGGTGACCAAGTTATTTATGATCTAGATTCTAGCATAAATGTGTGCTTTGAGATTATGCAGACCGATGAGATTGTTTTCACTGAGGGGCAGATCAACCTTGAGTACTACAGGGGTCGAGTGCCCACTTTTCGATTGATTGTGGTTGCCATTATATCAAGTTTAGTAACCCGAGATCGGTGAGGCCGATATTTCAGTCCAAGATGGGATCTAGCTTGAGAGCAGATGCACTTTAGTAGAACTCTTTTTGTGTGGGGACCAGTGATGCTGGCCTCACTTTTCCATGATTTACATGATTTTTCATATTGTGACAGCCAAGCCATTGGGGATGAGGTCACACTTCTACACATCTGGGCTTGGGAGCACATTACCGTGCTTCGCCCCATTGTTACAGTTGTTGATGTGGAGCCTAATGATCCAACAGTCTGGAGGTATCGAGGCAGTATCACTTTGAGGCACACAGGGTGGATCGGTCTCCCTCACTAGAGGAGAGTTCTAGATGAGATGAGAGTTTTCACTTGGAGGCCATGGTTGTAGATGCCATCCTGGTACGATGATGCTCAACAATTATTCTTTGCTCGACAGGATAGGTTGATGCAGGGCCGAGAGCACACCATGATTAGGTGCTACTTTCTAGATAGGGTAGCCAGATAGTTTGGGGTTGTTCAGGATCATCTCGATGATTAGTGTACAACCATTTTTGCTTGGTCCACCCAAGAGACTACATGGGGTCGAACGATCCCCATAGTTGACGCCGTGGATAGTTTCAGATAGATGGTGGCCTGACCATGGGCTTATGCACAATGCACAACAAATCCAGGCACTATACATTCTAACAATGATTGGTTCAGGCCCCCTCTCAGATTGATAGTTCCAGGGGCAACACCAATGTAGTGGGGACCTCGGGACAAGACAACAGGTCAGGGGCAAGGGGGATAGGATCCAGGGGTACTTGAAGGAGAGGCATAGGAGGAGGAGGACCACCTCCACATCAGCTAGAGCAGAGGGGTCAGTAGACACCACCTTGAGACCCACAGAGAGACCAACAATGGAGGGATCACCAACCGCATTAGTCATAACAACCACATCAGTCACCACAGCTAGACACCAGAGATGCCTAGATACAACAGTTGCAGGGGCAAGTTCAGGGGCTCCAAGCACAGGTACAAGACTTGAAAGCTGAGAGGGGCTAGGCCAAGGTAGAGTGAGATAAAGAGAGGTAGCAGAGGCAAGCCTCAGAGATTTAGTTGGCTCAAAAGGTGGACCATAAGCAACAGTTAGAGAGTATGGTCACTGCATCCCAGAGCAAGACAATCTCAATGCAGATGTAGCGTGAGGCCATATGGGAGGTAGAGTATTATAGGCTGCACTATCAACAGGTTGTACCAGTAGTAGCCCAGGTTCCAGAGGACTCCCACCAGACTAGGATGAGATAGGCAGAGGACCAGACTGAGAGACATGTGGGTGAGGGGATCAACCAACAAGGCTAGCTACCATGATACTTTTTGATCAACACTTATTCCTTTGAGATCCACGGGCTTTGTTTTTTGATAGCCCTGTGGGAATTGTATATTTTGATTGATACACATACACATGATTTGATTTGTACCATGAAAATCACATTTTTATATATTTATATATGATATGATTTATTATAAGACGTGTCTTATTCTATTTATGCATTATGGATGGATGTATGTGATGCAATTTTTATGTGATGTGATGTATGGTTATGCTATGCAGATGTTTATGTTATGCAAATGATTATGGATGCATTTATTTTTATATATTTCTATGCATATATGGATGATATGATGATGAGATATATGATTTATGACATGCAATGATTATGAAATGTAATAATATGCATATGATGAACTAGGTGATGTGCAATGATTTATGATATGATTATGATATGGGAATGGTTTATGTTATGTGATGATAATGAATGTTGTGATTATGATATGAAAATGATAATGTGTAATGATTATGGTATGATTTATGTGAAAAAATGATTATGATATTAATGATGCGAAAATGATTATGCAAATGCTTTATGATATGTAAACAATTTCTTATGTGATATGAAATGATGGAATGGTTTGTAATGATGTAAATGAAATGACTTATGATATGCAACAATTATGATTTATGCAATGTTTAATGATGCGGATGCGATGATTATGATATGCAATGATATGCAAATGATTTATGGCATGGATGCAGTAATTTGTGATAAGTGATAATAATATGAATGCAATGATTCAGAATAATAAATCTCTATTATTCTTCATAACCTAAGATGATTATGGAACATGTATGTAATGATTATGAAATGTGGTGATAAGGATGTAGTGATATGTTATGCTTATATGATGATTCATGTTTTTATAATGCAACGATGATGTGATATGAAATAACCATGATATGCTTTATGTTATGTGATGATTATGATTAATGATGTGGATGTCATGATTATGATATGATTTATGCAATGATATGTGATGATGTGAAATGTAAATGATTGTGATATGTGACAATTTTTTGATCATGTAATATATATATGATATGAATATCTATTGATACATAATGATTAATGTTGTGCAATGATTATGATGTGCCGTGTAACGATGTGCAAATGATGTGAAATGATCATGCAAAGATATGCAATTGATTATGATATGCATGCTGATGATTGGTGGGTGTAGGATAAATGCATTAGTGATGTTTTTTGGTTAACTATCATGGTACCATGTTAGCGTGGAGAAAAGAGAAAACAAATAAGATGATGAGAAGAGGATCCAACAAGTTCATGCTCTAAAAAAATAAATGATGATAATGTTTTTCTTATCAAGAATTGGGATTTAAAAAGGGCTTACTTACCTTATATTTGATAACACACCTAGGTACCATCAAGGTATAAAGAACCAGGATGGCATTGCACCTAGTGTGATGGACTTTGACATGACAATCAGATAGGAGTAGTCCTGTTCACACCTGGCATACAAAACCTTATTTAAAATGAAATTAAGATATTTCAAATATCTCAGACCAAAACATAGGAAGGCAAGCCTTCCTATGTGGTCAACAAGACACCTAAAACACCCTCCCTACAAACCAAACAAAGCATGCATGACCAAGGTTATATTACAAGAACATCCAACAAGCCTAGCAGATAGAAAGATAATGGTCGTTGCTCAATTTACTTTCTCTCTAAATATTTTTGTTTAGACATCATCAAGAGGTTATTGGAATGAGCACAATAAGATAAATGAAAAGACAAAGATCAAATAAACAAACAAGCTAATATTCTTCATACCGCTAGCCAAGACTAAACTATAGTGACACATGATGTTGATGTCCATTGTAGGAAGGATTCATCCTAGGACATGATGTTATCATATGACAGGGAGGTTGACTGGATGATAAGCTATTGATATTCAGAGTTGACTAACTCTTTTACTTACTGACCTAAGCCTGAGACCCTTGACGATTGAGAACACACTTTTAAACTGCTAGACTTGTTTCTAATTGGTTTGCCAAAGGGTGAAAGCGATGATTGATTTATTATGAGCGGATAATTATTTTGTGTGAAAGTGAAATGGGATGGATGATCTTTGGGTTTTTTTTGAATGTTTTTGGGTTTTTTGAAATGTTTTGAGGCTATTTTTGGTATCTTTTGAGATAGTAATCAAGATTTCTGGATAAAACTATGTGCATTTTTTTCTTCATCAATTTTATCCAAAAATATTGATTACTAACGATCATGGACTGTGGAAACAAAATGTTATCAATCTTTTGAGATGTTTTACAAATGTTTTGATTTTTAAAATTTTCTATTTTTTTGTGTTTTTCGAGATTTTGACCAAGAACCTTACCTAAAGACCTATCCTAGGGGTCTTGGGGGCTGATCAAAGATTAGCCTTGCCTACGTTATACACGCATAGACCACATATTTTGACTGACGACTTGACCAATTTACAAGATGAAGATATAAACAAATGATGAATTGACAACTTATTATGACAGACTCCTAAAGGACTGACCTAGGGTGTCTCGGGGGATGATCAAAGATCAACCTTGCCTACGTTCAAGCTCAGAGACAACATAGTTCAACTAACGACTTGACCAATTTACAAGATGAAAATATAAATAAATGATGAATTTCTGACTTATTATGATAGACTCCTAAAGGACTGACCTAGGGTGTCTCGGGGGATGATCAAAAATCAACCTTGCCTACGTTCAAGCTTAGAGACAATTTAGTTTGACTGATGACTTGACCAATTTACAAGATGAAGATATAAACAAATGATGAATTACCAACTTATTATACAGACTCTTAAATGACTGACCTAGGGTGTCTCGGGGGATGATCAAAGATCAACCTTGCCTACGTTCAAGCTCAGAGACAACGGAGTTCAACATGATGACCCTATTTTTTGACCCTTTTGTATTTTGACCTATCTTTTAGATTTTTTGATATGTTTTGGATGCTTTTTGATTTTATGATTTTATGAATGTTTTGGATTTTTTGAATGTTTTTGGATTTTTGATTTTTTGATGTTTTTTAATTTTTCAATTTTAAGAAAGATTGCAAGAATATACACAAATCTGATCTAATGCAGGTACATGAACATGCCCCTAGCGTGGTGTGATAGACTACTTTGATATAGGCAGGACAAACTAACCTTAGGAATATGCCAAGTAGTACTAAGGTGGAACATGATACAAACACAAGATCATGCTACCATACAGACGTGGATGGGCAATGAAGGGATGGGATGGAATGTGATGGGTGATGTGGAACAAGCTGAAGAGATCCTGGTGGATGGGTAATTTATTTACACAAGGCACCTATTTGCAAGGTTTTCACCAATGTACTTGTCCAAAGTGCACACAAAGTGGTTTTTACTAGAGGACGATTTTTATCTTTACTGTTTTTAATCCTTTTTTTTATTTTTTTATTTTTTGATTTATATTTTTGTATTTTTGGTTTTACCCTAAAAGTTAGGCATAATTTGTTTTGAGATGGGAGCTATTCATAGGCTTCTACAGAGGCTCCCCTTTAGGCATTGATAGCTGATATGCCCCTGACTTGTAACTTGCAGTGACGAAAAAAGGTCCCAACCAATTGGGTTCAAACTTGCCTTTTCTATCTGGATTCGACACATTTTTCTGATTTTCTTTCATCACAAGCTCGCCGACTTGAAATGATCAGTTCTGGATCTTCTTGTTGTAGCTCCTCTTTAGACAGTTCTGGTAGACTTGCAAGTGGTTCAAGGCATCCATGCACCACTCATCCAATAGTTCCAACTCATTTAGTCATGACACTCGATATTCTTCATCTGTTATGAGATTTTGCAATGATATTCTTAGGGATGGGAGCTCGATCTCAATGGGGAGGATGGCTTATGATGCATAGACTAGGGAAAAAGGGGTTGCACCTATTGGTGTGTAGATGCTTGTTCAGTAGGCCCTGTAGACATCCAAATTTGATCACTTCCATATGATCAAAATCGTTTATTATATTCATCTATTCCATTAATGGTGATTAAATAATTTATTTAATCACTATTTCATTTTCTGCCTAAGGTTCCTAAAGTATCTAATTAAATAAATTAAATACTTTACCTTACACCCTGTTCTTCTCTAAATTAAATAAATATGACAAATTATTTAATTTAGTTTTTTAACCCATTTGAATTAAAATCAATTTTTAATTCCTCTTTTCTCTCTCCTTGTCACATTCTCCATAACCCTCTTCTAATCCGGATTAAGTTAATTAATCTATGATTAGGATGTGCACCACTTAATCTTGATTAAGTGTCACATCCTCCATAATCTCCCACTTGCCTCTAATCTCCCCTTAATTACCTTAATCATGTGTTTGCACAACCTTAATCAGAATCATTAACCACATTTGGCTTACCTTTTCTGGTCAACCTTCCCACTTACCATTTTTGATATGGACTCCCTTCCCCATGTGAATTTTTAATTCACATTTATTCAACCAAGGTTCCTCTCTTCCCCATGTGAATTTTTAATTCACTTTTATCTTTCCAAGGTCTTTCCCATCCCCATGCAAGATTCTAGAAGCTTTGCCTTGTCACTTCACATGTGCCAAGGGCTTCTAGAACCTTGGACTTGTCACATCTCCCACATGTGACAAATCTCCAATTTTTTGGAGATCTCCTTTTATCCAATGAATCCTCCATTAAATGTAAATTTTTAATTTACATTTATTCTTCCCACACATTTCCCCTTTTCCCATGGAGATTTTTGAGGAATTCTAAAATTCCTCAAAAGTCTCTTTCATCCTCATTTGGGGACAAGAAGTTCCTTTTTGAGGAAATCTTCTCATTCCCCAAGGTACCTCAAAGGTACTTGTCCTTCATCCACCTCATGTACTTCCCTTCCACCTCTTGTCCTTCTCTCCACCTCATTTCCACATCACTCCACCTTAGGACATCTCACCCTCCACATGTCAAGATGTGAGGGCTTGTGAGTCCTCAACTCACCATAGCCCTTCATCTTGATCTTTGTTGGATCAATCCCAACAGTTGAATTCTCTAGAGAATTCCACTTAGCCTATAAATACCCCTTCAATTCCTTCATTTTGGGGGATCAAGTCTTTTGCAAATAAACTCTTGCAAAATTTCCATTCAAGCTCTCACCCATTTTAGCATCCATATTGCATCAATTCATCTTGCATCCACTTCATTTCATTGCCATCCAAGGAGCACACAAGACTTCAACATCAAGGGCCAACCAAGGGAGCAACAACATGAAGGTATAACAGCAATTTATTTGTTTATCTTGCTTTCATATTGTTCATTTTCTTAGGTTAATCAGTGAGGTGCCCTATTATCTTGTTGTTTCTATTTATTACACTATTAGTTTTATCTAACATCTCACATTTAGGAAGCAACATTTTATTAGGATCACAGGCCCATAAGGCGAGATTGAGCTACAAGTGCTAGTCACGACCAACTTCATTGACTATCTTTTTGAGGATTCTGTGGATGGTTTTATTTGTAGCCTCAGCTTGGCCATTACCTGGGGGTAGTATGGAGTAGAAAAGGGGTGTTGGATGTTAAATGTTTTTCATAGGTCTAAGACATCCTGGTTTTTGAAAGGTATCCCATTATCTGAGATAATGGCTTGTGGGACACCGTAGCGACATATGAGGTAATTTAGAATGAACTTGGAAATATGCTTTCCTATAATATAGGTCATTGGGATGGCCTCTACCCAATTTTTGAAGTACTCCATGGCGATGATAATGAACTTGTGTCCATTAGATGAGGTGGGGCTGATTTTTCCAATGAGATCGAGAGCCCACTATGAGAAGGGCCAAGGTGTAACTATCAGGTGGAGCTCTTGAGTTGGTGCATGGATGAGGTCCCCATGTTGTTGACATTGCAAGCACTTTTTTACATACTCATGGGCTTCCTTTTCCATCATCGGCCAATAGTACCCCATTCTCAACAACTTTTTGGCTAAGGTCATACCACTCGAATGTGAACCAAAAATGCCATTATGTACCTCTGTTAAAGCAATCAAAGCTTCCTCAACATTTAAGCATCGTAATAGGGTTCCCTTAATGCTCCTACGGTATAGGGTGTCACCTAGGATAACAAAACGGGTCGAATTCTTGACAAAAGGTTTTCTTTAGATTTGGGGTGATGTCAGTAGGGAGGACTCCTATTCTTAGATAAGTGTATATATCATGATACCATGGGTTACCAAGACCAATGATTTCACACATAAATTCAAACTCCGGTACCTCAAAAGTTGGTACGAGAAGATGCTCTACAAGGAATTCTTGCTTTGGGCCATTGCGTGGGACATCTAGTAGCAATCCAATTGTTTCCATAACATCTGTTGTTCTGTTATTTTCCCTTGGTATCTGCTCAAAGGTGATATCAATGAAGGACTCTTTGAGGCTTTCCACCAGTTTCTTGTATGGAGTCCACTTATCATCCTTTGTTTGGTATTCATCATTGACTTGGTTGATGATTAGCTATGAATCCCCATAGACTTTGAGTGGCATGATCTGCCATTGTGCTACAATTCTCAGTCCTATGACAAGGGCCTCATACTCCACAATGTTGTTTGTGCAAGCAAATGACAACTTGTATGATTTGGGTATGCAATATCCTTATGGTGTAATGAAGAAGACTCCAGCTCCTGACCCATGTTGTGTGTAGGATCCATGAAATTATATTTTCCAGTGATCTACTATGCTTATGTTAAAGATGCACTCATCAGGGAATTTTGATATAAGTGGGTTCTCTGAGTATATCGGTGCTTCTACTAATTGATCTGCAATTGCTTGTCCCTTAATGGCCTTTCGTTCTACATAATCAATGTTGTGCTCTATCAGGATCATATCCCATTTAGTTGTTTGCCCTGTGAGCGTTGCTTTAGAGAGTAGATACTTGAGAGGATCTATCTTGGTGATGATTTTTATTTGATGTGCCAACATATAGTGTTTGAATATCTGTGCTACAAACACAACTGCTAAGAAATCCTTCTCAATGGATGTGTAGTTCAAATCGTGTCCCACCATGGTTCTACTAATGTAGTAGATAGCTCTCTCTTTCCTATTTTCATCATGTTGTGCTAAGAGAGCGCTAAGGGCTACTGCTGTTGCCAATATATACAAGATTAATGGTTTTCCTAGAATTGGTGGCATAAGAACTGGTGGTGTGAGTAAGTACTCCTTGATCTTGTTGAACCCTTGATCACATTTATCAGCCCATTCGTATGCTACCCCCTTATGGAGTAGATGAGAATATGGGATTGCCTTATCTGCTAATTGCGCTATAAACTGACAGATGGATTGGAGTCTTCCCTGCAAGCCCCTTAATTGTTTTAATGTTCTTGGTGCTTCCATCTCAGGGATTGCTTTGAATTTGGTGGGGTCTATATCCATTCCTCTCATGGATACAGTGTACCCTAGTAACTTTCTTGATTGTACTCCGAAGACACACTTCTTTGGATTGAGCTTGACCTTGTACTCTTCTAGCCTATCGAAAATGGACCCTAAAGCTGATATGTGATCTCGACGCTTTCTTGACTTGGCCAGTATGTCATCTACGTAATCTTCCATAGTCTTGTGAATCATATCATGGAAGATCAGCTTCATAGGTCTTTGATAGGTAGCTCCTGCATTCTTTAGCCCAAAAAAAATCATACTCTAGCAATATGTCCCCCATAGACAAGTGAAAGTCATTTTGTGTTGGTCATCCTTAGCTATCAAGATCTGATTGTATCCTAAGAATCCATCCATTAGTGATAACATTTCATGTCCTTCCATCATATCCACAATCATATCTATGTTTGAGAGAGGGAAATCATCCTTGGGATATGCTTTGTTTAGATCCCTGAAGTTAGTGCAGATGCAGATGCCCCCAGTGGGCTTTGAAATAGATACAAGATTTGAAACCCACTTTGGATAATCAATTGGTCATATGAATCCGGCATCCAAGATTTTTTACAACTCAAGCTTGACTAGCAGTGTGATCTATGGGCGCATTTTCCCCAGCTTCTGTTTTACTGGCTTTGCCTCTGGGTACACTGCAAGATAGTGAACCATGACTTCCGGATCAAGACCCGACATGTCAGCGTAGGTCCATGCAAAGTTCCCCTTTCTTTCTCTTAGGATTGCAACTAGAAGTTCGTGTTCTTCTTTCAAAAGTGATTCTACATAAAAGGTTATATGTAGTGTTTCTTCTGTCCCCAAGTTGACCGGATTGTACTTCTCTGCTAAGACTGCTGACTTTTCCTAATGAATAGCACTAAGAGGAAGATTGAATCCCCCATCCTTCGACACCTCAAAGAGGTTTTCACCATTGGATGCATCCTTTGTTTTTACTATTTTCAGGTATGAAAGTGCCACAGTGTGGTTTTCACTTAAAGACCTAGAGATTATTCTGAAATTTTCACTTTTGCGACTAAGGGATTCAATCGTTTCCCTGTAATAGGCATTTGTGTCCAGTTAGATTTCGAACCCAACTTTGTGGTCACCACAAGGTACATTATCCCGTAGTCCCATGAATTCTGAGAGCACCTCATTGTTTTCAAATGTGTCTAAAATTGGCGGTCCTCGTTGGCAGTAGTCTATTAGCTAGGGTATACTAGCTTTATTTCATGGGTTTGATTGTTCGACTTAAAAGAGATAGTGGAAATCATGAATAGGGAAGAATCCTCAAACAACATGGGTAGGTCAGTGAGGTGATCCTCGTCACTGTCACTACATACATCAATTACATCAAAGGTATAGTTGTCTAAGGGTAGACCTGTGGATACTGGTAACTGAAGAGGAGTTTTGACTGCTTTAATGGGGGGGACTTCTACCACATATGGTTATACTTGGAGGGATACATCCAAGGCCAAGATTTTTTATGCGCCTCTCAGCAATGATGGGTTCTAATCGGCCATTCTATTTTTTCCAAGACTTTCATTCTTGTTATAACCCATTCCCAACATTAATTGTAGATCTTTGTTAGCATCGTCCATTGGAAGGGCTGGTATAGGTCTTCCGTCTTGATATAGGAGACTAGATATATATTTTTCATCAACCACCTCCTGACCTAGGTCTCCCCAACTTTTGAATCAAGAGGGGTCTGCTCTGAATTTTTGAGATGTTGTGCTAGTTGGTTGTGGCTACCGTTGGGTCCTAGGAGATTGAGGTAATTCTCCTATTACAAAGGCACTTTTCTTAATTTTGTAGTTTCCACACCCATTATCTTGGATAATAACTTTGATATCAGATATGTCAGGAATGGTGGGTGTATTTTTATCAAAAGTGGAGGTGAGGGTAGCTAGATCTACGTAGAAAGTTGTAGGGCCTTCATCATTCTTTGGGACTTGAGGGATTTTATAGAACTTTGCTTCTAGATTTTTACAATAGGAAAAGGGCTGGGGATCACCATGAATTGTGACCTCTTGGTTCTCATAGGGGAATTTAACACATTGATGAAATGTGGATGCAATAGCTTTCATCCAATGGATCCATGGGCGCCCCAAGAGAATGTTATAAGGGAGGTCAAGATCAAGAACTTGGCAAGTAGTTTCCATGATGGTCGGTACTACTTGGATGGGAAGCTGAATGGTGCCTTGAGACACCCTTTCTTGATCATCATAGGCCCGAATGGTGATACCTTTTTCTTTTTTCAATCATGTCTTTAGAAAATCCCAAACTTTTTATTAGCTTGAGGGAGAAAATATTCAACCTTGCACCTCCATCCACCAAGACCCGTTTGACTTTATTTTTATGTACAAAGACTTCCAGATGAAGTACACGATTGTGAGATGGCTAGGGTAGGAAGTCTTGTTCAAAGAATGTTAGGAGATGTGGTGTGGTGATGTTTCTAGCCATAACTTGAAACTGATCCGCATCAAGGTCCATGGGTACAAAAGACTCAACAAGGGCCTTTTCTAAAATCTCCCTATGCACAGGAAAAATTTTCAGTAACTCCATGATGGAGATCTGAGTGGGGGTCTTCTTCAGCTGTTCCAAAACATTATAGCCACTAGTGATTGACTTTGAATTTGCAGCGGTTGCTCTGGCTTGCATGGATGGTGATTCTACCATTTTGTGTGGTGACTCCATAGTCAGCTTTGGACCAAAGGATATGGTCATAAAAGTCATTGACGCTGCCATACTTCTTGCCTTTGTCATTGTTGTTTGACTTGTCATGATCCAACATTGGATTCGTGTATATCTGAAGGTCCTGATTTCCATCTGGTTTTTCAACTTTGATGGTCTTGTTTTTAATGAGGTCTTGGATTAGGTTTTTGAGCCTCATGCAACTGGCTGTTGTGTGCCCCTTTATCTTATGAAAGTCACACAGGTGCTTCTCATTATACCATGGTGGCTTAACTTAAGGCTCCTGGTAATTATTAATGACTGGGAGTGTGATGATGTTGGCGTCAATGAGTCGCTTCATGATAGATTCAACTGATTCTCCAAGTAGTGTGTACTTGCATTTTGGAGGATATCGGTTTCTTGTGGATGGTCCATTTTGGTCATTGACATTATTGATTGTCTGGGTTTGTTTTTGCTAATGAAATGTGTTTGATCGGGGGGTGTTTTGGGTATTATTTTGAGGTTGTTGATATGTTTGTTGTTGCGTGTTTTGATTTGGAGCATTGATCACAACCTTAGTGTCGACAACATCATCGTTGGTAACATTCTTGTTTTTTACCCATGTTCGTGGTTTGTCATTATAGCTTGTCGATGGGTGATTATCTTGATAAGAAAGTGTCCCCCCTTGTGTGATGAGGGCTCTTTTGATGTTGAGAGCTTTAGGGATGAGTTGATCATAGGAGGTGATACAATGGACTTTTAGATGGAAGGCTAGAGTTCCTTCAAGATTTGCAATGATAGTTCCGACTTGTTGTTCTTTTGGCATGGCCCACTTTCTTCTATTGGATTTGGATCGCCATCGTTGTAAGAAAGATGCAAATGATTCTCCTTCGTTTTTCTTAAGGTTGGACAGTTCCTCCAGGCTCATGTCCATGCCCATGTTGAATGCATAATTTTGCATGAATGCATCCACAATTTCTTGGAATTTCTTGATTCTTGGAGGAAGTCGGGAGAACCATTCCATGGTCGGGCTAGCCAGACTCCATAGGAAGAGCCTCATTAAATAAGAGTCATCATAGACCACTTCCATGTAGTGCACGTGGAACTCCTTGATGTGATCTTTAGGGTTTCCAAGTCTGCAGTACTTGTCAAATTTGGGGATCTCAAAGCCTTGCGGAAATGGCTTCATCACAATGATCCTATCGAATGGATAAGAGAATAGATTCCCTTGTGATTTAGGGGTATTCCCTAATTGGAGGTCCAACACTTGTTGTGAGATATTTTTGATTTGGGTGGATAAATCACTTTCCGGGTCAGGTGGTGGGATGAATCTGTTTTGGGTTGGTGTAGTAACCTGGATGATGGGCGAGGTGACTTGCGGGCTAGGTGGTGAATTAGGGGGAGTTTGTTTCCCATCAAATGCTTACTAGTATGCTTGTAGCTGTTGCTATACCAACAAAGCTTGTTGTTGGTCTTGTTTTTGTTGTTGCACCAACAACACTTATTGTTGGGCTTGTTGTTGTTGTGCCTGATATTGTTGTAAAGCTTTATGATATGCCTATTGTTGTAACAAGGCTTTAGCTTGAGCGGCTTGCATGACTTGAGTGGCTTGCATGGCTTGCATGACCTGTGCAGCTTGAGCGGCTTGTGTGGCTTGGTGTTGTTGCAATAAATCTTTTGCTTGTGCTTGGGCTTGTTGCCTGTGCTTGTTGCTTGCCCTCCTTCTGGCGTCAAAATGTGAATGTTTATCCTAGACCTATTCAAACATCATCAAACAACATAATATTAGTCATAAAACAAGTCTACAATAATCATTCCCCATGAAATCCATTTAAACATCAAGAACAAGAAGTAACACAAAGATAATCAATAAAAAGCTATCAAATCTTGCTCTTAAACATTCAAACCACTATCCCATGGGGGAATTGGTGCTATTTTGATGTGGAAAATATCCCTTTCCCAATCCCTTGATGCAATTTGATGAATATTGAATGCTCCTTGATGCAATTTGACAATAACCTTGATAAAATTGATAAAAAGCTATGAAACTTGGATGAAAATGGATGAAGTTGTGAATGAAATTGAGTAGAGTAAGCTTGCATGGATTGTGGATGCCAAAAGCAATAGAGTGAAAATCTATTTATAAGAGAGAATGATGGAGGAATGAGAAAATGGGATGAATATGGGACTAAACATGAGCCAATGGAAAGGTGCCACTTGTCAACATGCTAGTGGAGGAGGAATGAGCACATTTTGGTGAATGTGCAAATAAATGTAGTTAGGTGGATATTTGAAATTTGAAAGTTTGCTTGCACAAGAGGATGTGAAGAAGGAGTTAATGCCACTTGGATCAAGAAAAAGGACTTGTAAGAGATATAAATGCCAAGTTGGAGGACAAGTCCCTTTGGAGGGAGATTTCAAAATGAAGGAATATTCCAAAAAGATGCCCTTTTGAATGAAAATTGAGGATTTAATAAATCAATTAAATTGATTTACTTGTGCAAGTTGCAAAATCTAGAGGATTTGATGGATTAGTGTTAGAGTTAATTAGGATTTAATTAACTTAGGTGGAAATTAGTTGATTTGACACTTGATTTAGATTTTTAGATTTATTTAAATCAAATGAGAGGAATAATGGACATTTTAATTAAATAAAGTTTGATTTATTTAATCAAAAGGGGTGATGTTAGATTTAATCAAATAAGGGGGACTTATTTAATTAAGAAAGGGAATGTGATTTAATTAAAGAAACCGATTTATTTAATTAAAAGAAGAACATTAGGATTAAATAAAATTGATTTCTTTAATCAAAGAGGAAATATTAGGATTAATTAAATAAAATGATTTATTTAATTAAAAGAGAATAATGATTTAATCAAATAACATGATTTATTTAATTAAAAGAGAAATTATGATGAATTAATTAACTGATTATTAAAGGAATGATCGAGGAAGAACTAGTGTTAGTAAATCAAGATCAGGTGTGTGATATCAATCATGATAATTAGGATGTCTACACAAATATAACACTTATAATCCATTTTTCACAATCCATCATCTTTGAGAAAATTGTTAATATTATGTTGCTGAAATTCAATTGAACACACATCGAATCTGATCGCATTGGGGCAATCTACACACTAAGAGATTTAACGTTACGGGTCTTCATCGAATTCTTGTAGGTTTGTGATTTTTATGCCCTTATCTTGATTGTTTCTTGATTGTGTGTTTTGTTTGGCTTTGTATTGCATTTTCTTTCAGTTTTAAAGCACATTTTCACTGCACACAATTTTAGCTAGAATAGAATAGGAAGTAGTCATTTATCTAGAAATATGTAAATTAATAACGAGTATGGATTCTTACTAATCACTTTATCTCACAAAGGTCAGTTTGGTAAATATTGTTGTAACATATTATTCTAATTGAATAGATCAAGTGGTTATGAGAAATTATGTAGTTTATTATATACGTGAACATCTAACAGATTTAGCTATTGCTGGTATTAATAAACAAAATTATTGTATAAATTAGTTTTTAAGATGTATTCTATTGAAGTAAACTTCTTAGGTGTTCGGTAATACACCCAATATACAAAACTAGTAACCTTTATGGAATTTTTTTTTGAAGATGTTCTCTAGGTATTTATAAGAAAATATTTTTAAATTTAACTTCATGTTGAACATCTCTAGATGTGTTTGCAAGTAGACGATTCTCTAAGTTTCTATCTTTGTTTCACTCAAGTGGGTGGTAGTCAATGAAGAATTGTATGGGGAAACCAAACCATAGAAATAGTTGTGTATCCACTCGTACAACTACATAAACATGGCCTTAAATAGAAATGCATATTCTACATACCCAATCCTCTAGTATTTCAATCCCATGGATATAAGGTATGTAGGAAATATGGGAAACGAAAAATATTCTAGTACTCAAATACATAGGACATTATGAGGTTTTGTAACTCATTTCCTAAATTTAAAGGATAAATCTAATCGATATAAGAATAAAATATGATACATTGATACTTAAAAGAATCCTTGAAGTGGATTAATGCACACTTAATCATGGATTAAGAGGTGTCACATCCTCCAAATTTTCCCACTTGCACCTTAATTATTTCTCAATAAGCCTAATAATCATCTAACCCATCCCCTAATCACTTTCAAATTCCTAATCCCTTAATTATGAAAGGGATAATCCCATTTCCATTTATTGTTGCTCACTATTTCCTACATGCTTTAAAGGCTTTCCCTTTTTGGATAAGGAACCCACACGGGTACTTTCTCCAAAGTACACCCAAGAAATTTTAAATTCCTTTATTCCTTTCCATCCCATACTTTGGGAGTGTTGGACGAGGAATGCCTTGATGAGGAAGATCTTATCCATCTCCCAAGGTACTTTCCAAGTACCAATCTCCCTCTCAAGCCTTCACATGGTGGCACTTGTCACAATCCTAGGCCTTGAGAGATCATACATCTCCCCATCTCCTCTCATGATGCCACTTGGCATCATCTAATGAGTTGAGATATCTCAACCTATCCTAGCCATTGATTTCATCTCATACAATCATAGCCCTCCATTCATCTCTCCCCACATCACATACAAAACACTTATAATCCATTTTTCACAATCTATCATCTTTGAGAAAATTGATAATGTTATGTTGCTGAAATTTCGTTGAACACACATCAAATTTGATCGCATTAGGACAATCTACACACCGAGAGATTTGAGATACTGGGTCTTCATCAAATTCTTATAGGTTTGAGATTTTTATGCCCTTATCTTTATTGTTCCTTGATTGTGTGTTTTGTTTGTCTTTGTATTGCATTTCCTTTTGGTTTTAAAGCACATTTTCACTGCACATAGTTCTAGTTAGAATAGAATAGCATATAGTCATTTATCTAACAAAGATGTAGATTAATAATGAGTATGGATTCTTGCTAATCACTTTATCTCACAAAGGTAACTTTGGTAAATATTATTGTAGCATATTATTCTAATTGAACACATCAAGCGGTTATGAGAAATTAAGTAGTATATTATATACATGAAAATCTAAGAGATTTAGTTCTATTGGATGTATTAGTAAAAAACATCATTTTTTATGTATTCTATTGAAGTAAACTTCTTAGGTGTTGGGTAATACACCCAATATGCAAACCTAGTAACCTTTATGGAAAAAAAAATTAAGGATGTGCTCTAGGTATTTATAAGAAAATATTTCTAAATTTAACTTCTAATTGAACATCTATTGATGTGTTCGCAAGCAAATGATTCTCTAAGTTTCTATCTTTGTTTCACCCGAGTGGGTGGTAGCCATGAGGAACTGTCTAGGGAAACTGAACCATATAAATAGTTGTGTACCCACTCGTACAACTACATAAACATAGTTTTAAATAGAAATACATATTATACATACCCAATCCTCTAGTATTTCAATCCCATGGATATAAGGTATGTAGGAAATATGGGAAATGAAGAATATTTTTAGTACTCAAATACATAGGACATTATGAGGTTCTGTAACTTATTGAATCCTAAAGTCAAAGTATAAATCTAATTTATATAAGAATAAAATATGATACATTGATACTTAAAATAATCCTTGAAGTGGATTAATGCACACACTTAATCATGGATTAAGAGGTGTAACATTCTCCAAATTTTCTGACATGCACCTTAATCATTTCTCACTAAGCCTAATACTCACCTAACCCATCCCCTAATCACTTGCACATTCCTAATACCTTAATTAGGAAAGGGATAATCCCCTTTCCATTTATTGTTGCTCACTTTTTGCTACAAGCCCTAAAGGCTTTCCCCTTTTGGATAATCAACCCACGTGGGTCCTTTCTCCAAAGTACACTTAGGGAATTTTAAATTCCTTTATTCCTTTCCATCCCATACTTTAGGAATGTTGGACAAGGAATTCCTTTATGAGGAAGATCTTACCCATTTCCCAAGGTACTTTAAAATTACCAATCTCCCTCTCAAGCCTTCACACGGTGGCACTTGTCACCATCCTAGGCCTTGAGAGATCATATGTCTCCCCATCTCCTCTCATCATGGCACTTGGAATCATCTCATGAGTTGAGATATCTCAACCTATCCTAGCCATTGATTTAATCTCATATAATCCTATCCCTCCATTCATCTCTCCCCTAATCAAATACAAAACATTTATAATCCATTTTTCACAATCCATCATCTTTGAGAACAAATTTAATGTTATTTTGCTAAAATGTTTTTGAACACACATCGAATCTGATCGCATTGGGGCAATATACACACTGAGAGCTTCAACATACTGGATCTTCATCAAATTCTTTTAGGTTTGAGATTTTTATGCCCTTATCTTGATTGTTGCTTGATTGTGTGTTTTGTTTGGCTTTGTATTGCATTTCCTTTAATTTTTAAAGCACATTTTCATTGCACACAGTTTTAGTTAGAATAGAATAGGAAGTAGTCATTTATCTAAGAAATATGTAGATTAATAATGAGTATGGATTCTTGCTAATCACTTTCTCTCACATAGGTAAGTTTGGTAAATATTGTTGTAATATAATATTCTAATTGAATACATCAAGTTCTTATGAGAAATTTTGTAGTTTATTATATACATGAACATCTAAGAGATTTAGTTCTATTGGAGGTATTAATAAAAAAATCATTTTATAAATTAGATTTTAAGATGTATTCTATTAAGTAGACTTCTTAGGTGTTGGGTAATACACCCAATATACAAAATTAGTAACGTTTATGGAAAACAAAATTGAAGATGTGCTCTAGGTAATTATAAGAAAATATTTTTAAATTTAACTTCATGTTGAACATTTCTTGATGTATTTGCAAGTAGATGATTCTCTAAGTTTCTATCTTTGTTTAACCTCAGTGGGTGGTAGCCAATAAAGAATTGTTTGGGGAAAACAAACCATAAAAATAGTTGTGTACCCACTTGTACAACTAGATAAACATAGTTTTAAATAGAAATACATATTCTGCATACCCAATCCTCTAGTATTTCAATCGCATGGATATAAGGTATGTAGGAAATATGGGAAATGAAGAATATTTCAAGTACTCAAATACATAAAACACTATGAGGTTTTGTAACTTATTTCCTAAAGTTAAAGTATAAATTTTATCGATATTAGAATAAAATATGATACATTGATACTTAAAAGAATCCTTGAAGTGGATTAATGCACACACTTAATCATGGATTAAGAGGTGTCACATCCTCCAAATTTTCCCACTTGCACTTTAATCATTTCTCAATATGCCTAATACTCACCTAACCCATCCCCTAATCACTTGCACATTCCTAATCCCTTAATTAGGAGAGGGATAATCCCATTTCCATTCTTTTTGCTCACTTTTTCGTACAAGCCTTAAAGGCTTTCCCTTTTTGGATAAGCAACCCACACGGGTCCTTTCTCCAAAGTACACCTAGGAAATTTTAAATTCCTTTATTTATTTCCATCCGATACTTTGGGAGTGTCTAACAAGGAATGCCTTTATGAGGAAGATCTTACCCATCTCCCAAGGTAATTTCCAAGTACCAATCTCCCTCTAAAGCCTTCAGATGGTGGCACTTGCCACCATCCTAGGCCTTGAAAGATCATACATCTCCCCATCTCCTCTCATGATGCCACTTGGCATCATCTTGTGAGTTGAGATATCTCAACCTATCCTAGCCATTGATTTCCTCTCATAAAATCCTAGCCCTGCATTCATCTCTCCCCTCATCAAGTACAAAACACTTATAATCCATTTTTCACAATCCGTCATATTTGATGTAATACCCCTCTGTTTTGCTCCTTATTCGGTTTGCTTTATGTTATGTTTGGTTGTAGTTACTTTGATACTGGATACATTTTGTTATGATGTTTTGATCACTACTATTGAGCGACAATTATTATTGTGTGATGTGTTGACCTAATTAGTGTTTCTCATGCTGTAATGGATTAATGATGTTGTAAAGTTAACATGAGATGTTATTAAGAGATTATTGGATTATGATGGAAGTGTCAGTTTCGATGAGTGTATTGGTGAAGAAGATGGGTTCACATCACTCGCTTGCGAGCGCCCTGTGAATTCATGATTTCTCCTTCATGGTGTGTATTATATGTTGGATATATTGTATGATATTTATTTGGTTGCAGGATTGCAGGTACATGACATCGACTCCACCTGGTTTCACAGGTTTGAGCGTGTCGATCCAACGGCTAAGTTGAACGGGAGATAGTAGCTAGGTAACTTGTGTCAAGTCTACACCCTAGCCATAGTGTGTCATCAGTTGTGTGTGTCGAGTCGTTCATTGCCTTGTTTTAATGTTATTTAATTTTGAAGGATTCTTGATTTGGAAATAGATATTTAAAATAATTGCATTTAAATCATGTTGATGATTGTTTAATTTAAATAATGCAATGTGGATAAAAGTTTATATTTAAAATTAATTAATTATATTTAATTTATTTAATCAATTAAATTTAATCCAAGGGGGTTGAATTTAGTGATTAAATAATTAAATTAATTAATTAAACGTGATGCAAGAAAATGAAAGGAAATAAAAGAATTAAAATTAATTTTGGAATTTAATTTCAACGTGTGGGAATTAAATTAGAAATTGTAATTAAATGTTTATTTGGGAAATGAGTTTCAACTTTGGAAATTAATTTATTATTTGAAATTGCATTTTAAATTGAAAATGGGCTTTCAAAAATTGAAATTGAAATTGAAATTAATATCTAATTTGCATGCAATGTGAATTAGGGTTGTAAAAATTGAAATTGGAATTGAAATTGAAATTAATATCTAATTTGCATGTAATGTGAATTAGGGTTGTATTAGGTATTTTTGATTTATAAAGAATACATGTTTTAATTTTGAGGGCAGAAAAGTTTTTAGAAAAAATTCATTTTTACAGCAGAGAAGAAATTTTGAAAAAATTTGCACAAAGGAAGGGTTTGAAGAAAGTTTGATTGTAGAATTGATTGGAGGAAAGATTGTTTGCATTTGTTGGGTTTTGGATTGGATTCATTGGATGATTGAAGAAAATTCAGGAAATCTTTGGAGGAGGCTTGCAGCAGAAATTCATCTCTTCCTGTAGCTTCTTGAGCCAGGTTTTCTTCTATGTTTTTATTGTTCTTGATTGTTTTTAAAATAGTAGTGATTAAAGATTTGTTTGTTAAATCTGTTTTAGAAAATAAATTTGTTGTTAGAAGAAAAGAATCAAATAAATTTGCAGCTTTTGTTTTGTGAAAATTCTTGAGTGAAAATTGTGAAAACCTCAGTTGAATTTAATTTGTTTGAGGAAATCAATTATTTTGTTTTGGATTCAAACATAGAGATTGAGCAATGTTTTTAAAATGTTTTTAAAAAATGAAACCCTCTGTTTATTATTAAAAATCAGATTTTAAAATCCGCAGGGTAGTTATATTTTTCATGGTAAAATGGTCTGTTGCGTCACATATAACTCCTCTTACACAAACTGGGTTGTCAGGAAATTTAAAGGGTTTCTGCACCTTGAAATTTTCTTACCCCTGTAAAAAACTCGCAAATACCCAGATCGTAGTTTTTGAGTTATGCTTGAAACACGAGACTACTATTAAGTTATTTTTCCATGGCTCTGATAATAAAATAATAATAAATTGATATTTATAAATATTAATATTTTATGTATTGTTATTATAATATTAAAATATTATTTAATAATATTTTATATTATAATTTATAATATTAAAGTATTATATTTATTTATATTATTTTAAATAAAATTTGTATATTAGATTAGTGGAAATAAAATTATAAACGTATGGGGAAATTATTGTTTATTCTAAAATGGCATGTTAAAGTTTAATTGAAGGAGTTAAATATCTGATTTAAAGAATGCATAATTTAAGATTTAATTGTGAAATTTAAATTCATGTGTAAAAGGTCCAATTATTAATTTGATTTAATTGGAAAAATATATATATGATATTGGGTTATAGTCCAAATATTGATCTTATTTTAACACAATAAGTTATGGAAGAGACCAAATGTTAATTTGATTAATTTTATAATGATTTAATTTGCAAGGGCAATTGGTTATTTAATTTAAAGCGAAATGTTTTGAGTTATAGTTGAAAATACTTATTTTGTTAAGAGCAATTAGAGAATTAAATATTAGTGTAATTTCTCCCCAATCTCTTTAGATTTTGTTTTAAAATTTTATTATTAAATTTTTATCTTTAAACCAGCTGTGAACTTCGAACCCACCGCCTCCAAATGAAATTTGGATTTTATATTAAATATAATTAATATTAAATATATTTTTAAATATATATATATATATATACATTTATATATACAAGATGTAATATATATAATGTATATATGTATATTTATATATATATTTTTATGGAATATTAATAATAGAAGTTTTATCATTTTGAAAATATTGAAAGGATAACATGTAAAAGATAGTGAATGTTATAAAGAATGTAATATATATATATAATAAATATATGGTTATTTATTTAATGAATATATTACATGAGTAATTTCTATTTGAGAATATATGTAATATTTGATGTGGTTTTTAATATAATTAAATTGGATAAATAGATTATTTATATATATGTAATTTTGTTATGGTTTACATGCTCAATTGACCTTATAGATAAAATTGTAAATTTAAATATAAATTATTAAATAATGATTTGCATGTAATAAAGAATATAAGAGGGAATATTTATTTGAAGAATTGAACATATTGGATTATGAGAATGAAATTTTTATTAAACACAATTGTAGAATATAGTGAGATGTATATATTACATGAGTGTTTCCAATTAGGAGTGTTTTCAATAATTATTTGGTTTTATTTAGATGCATGTAACTTAGTTTTGCATGGAATTTTTAAAAGATAAGTTGTGTATACATGGATAAATTGTTAAGGAAAAAATATATATTTAAATATATATTGAATAATTATAGAAATATTTATATTTGAACGCTTGTTTAATTAATGAGATTTAATTGGAAACAATATGAATGCATGGTTAAATAGTTAAGCCAAAATATACTTTATACACTAAGATGTTGAGGTTTTGAATAGAGAATTGAAAATATATAGATTTTGATAGAAATTGAATATAGTAATAGCAATAGTTTATGTGGTATTAGAAGTAAAATCTAGGTAATGAATATATTAGAAAAGACAAATATTTGTTTTGTTTCATTTATTTCCATAGAGCAATTTTAATCGTTGTGATTGAAATATTAAAGAATATATATAATTAAATTTATTAATATATATATTTGGTGTCTATATAATATGGAGCATATATATATATATTAAGGGTAAATTTATTATCGTATTTTATTTTAATAAGATGCATGCAATATATTATTGAATAGAGATTTAAAAATGGTTTGATTAGTGTATATGGGAAAATGGATAAAGAAACAATATTTTATGATATTAAAGGGATTGAATGTTTTAAATAGAAAATTGAATGAGATGTAAGATTTGGTTAGGAAATGGAAAGAGGTTACTGGCATGGATTCATGTCGATTTAAAAGTAAATTAAGAAGTTGATTATATTGATGAGGCAAATAGTAATTTTAGTTTATTATATTTCAATTAGAGCAATTAATTTATTGTGAATGGAATATGAAAGAGATATAGATTTAGTATATCCAAAAATAGTAATTTTCTAGTGATTGCCTTAAATGTTCTAGTTTCTCTGTATTTCGTAAAGGGATGTAAGTTTAAATTGTTTAAGACTTCCGGTAATGGAAATAGAAATATGGGTATATGATTATTTGAGTTAACCCTATAAGTGTGTCATTGACCTTGTTAACGTTACCTATTGAATGAATATGGATTTAGGAAATCCAAATATTAGATTTGATTAATGACTTGAATGCTTTTGTTGCTATGAAGTCAAGTTGCATTGTGGGTTTTGGGATCTAGTGTTAGTCCTAAATTATAAGCCTTCCAGAAGAACTTAGAAGATAAGGGTTGTTGAATCGTTATGCCATCCAGTTGTTTTCCCTTGTGTAGTGTATGGTGTCTTTTAGTTATTACCCGATTTTCATGAACGAGGATGTTTTGTACTTCTTGAAAAGGAGTGGACTTTGTGTTTTGTTGCCTCCAAAATGTTTGGAGTGAGTTCTTATATTTGTTTCCTCCTAGAGTTGGAGTGGTTATGTTTTCTAATTTGTGTGCACTTGAGATTCCCTTGGTGATTGGTATTTGTATACGTGTATGGTTCTTTGAACATACTTGGTCTATTTTATGTCTGGAAGCAATGTCAGTGATGCGAGAGTTGTTCTTGTTTATTGCTTTTGTTTTGGTTATTTCAGTATGAGTTAGTTTGAGTTTCCCTTTGGTTAGTGATTGTAGATCTTTGTCCATATTACCTTGTTACTATCTCCTAGCATGGGGGGTGGGCCTTCGGGTACCACATGGTTGGGTGGAACATGCACCAAAACCATTGGGTCCCCCTTGATCTTCAGTTCATGGAGGCGAGACATCCAGATGGACAACTCGCGGTTCTATTGTATTTTCTTGCATTGTAATATTTCTATTTGTATAAGTTATTTTATCCCTCTTATGTTTATGAGGTGAGATTATATAATTGTTATACTTTTGTACTATTGTCTCATTCTGAGAATGAGGGATGTAACTATTGGATTAAGTTAATGTTTATGAGATGGTATCTTGGTTGAATATCTTATTATGTTATGTGGTATTCTTATGATGTATGATGTTTATTTCATAAAGTTCATAATGTTTTGGTTATAAGTAATATGTATGTGTGGGTTTAAGTAATCCTAACCTTGTAGCCTTAGAGGTTGTTGTTAATTAGTAAGTGAATGTGTATGTTATTACACTTTAAAAAAAAAAAAAAAATTGGTTCACTTAAGTTGTTAATTACAACTTCCTTTAGGGTTGCAAGACAGGGCATTACATTTGAGCAAATTGTTAATGTTATGTTGCTGAAATTTTGTTGAACACACATCGAATTTGACAACATTGGGGCAATCTACACACTGAGAGCTTCAACATATCGGGTCTTCATTGAATTTTTTCAAGTTTGAGATTTGTATGCCCTTATCTTGATTGTTGCTTGATTGTGTGTTTTGTTTTGTTTTGTATTGCATTACCTTTCGGTTTTAAAGCACATTTTCACTACACATTGTTTTAGTTAGAATAGAATAGGAAGTAGTGATTTATCTAAGAAAGATGTAGAATAATAATGAGTATGGATTCTTGCTAATTACTTTCTCTCACAAAGGTAAGTTTGGTAAATATTGTTGTAACATATTATTCTAATTGAATACATCAAGTGGTTATGATAAATTATGTAGTTTATTATATACATGAACATCTAAGAGATTTAGTTCTGTTGGAGGTATTAGTAAAAAAAATCATTCTAAATTAGTTCTTAAGATGTATTCTATTGAAGTAAACTTCTTAGGTGTTGGGTAATACACCCAATATACAAAACTAGTAACCTTTATGGAAAACAAAATTGAAGATGTGCTCTAGGTATTTATAAGAAATATTTTTAAATTTAACTTCATTTTGAACATCTTTTGATGTGTTTGCAAGTAGATGATTCTCTAAGTTTCTATCTTTGTTTCACCTGAGTGGGTGGTAGCCAATGAAGAACTGTCTGGGGAAACTGAACCATATAAATAGTTGTGTACCCACTCGTACAACTACATAAACATAGTTTTAAATAGAAATACATATTCTGCAGACCCAATCGTCTAGCATTTCAATCCCATGGATATAAGGTATGTAGGAAATATGGGAAATGAAGAATATTTCTAGTACTCCATGACACAGGACATTATGAGGTTTTGTAACTTATTTTCTAAAGTTAAAGTATAAATCTAATCTATATAAGAATAAAATATGATACATTGATACTTAAAAGAATCCTTGAAGTGGATTAAACTTGTACTTGTATAATTTCCCTAAACTTTGTTAGGGTACAAGGTCCTTTATAATTTTTAGAAAACCTCAATGGTCTTGTACTTGGCTAATTACCCAGAACTCAAGGAAGAGTACAAGATTTTTTAGAACATATAGAATACCTCGATATAGTATCTTGGGTGTGCTATGATTTTTCTATGACTAATGGCCTAGATCAATCCCAATGATTCAAAGTCTCTAGCGAGAGAGTATTTTTTTTTTAATTCCTATCCTTGTCGACCTATATGATCATTATTTTTCCCTTTACATGTTGGATGGTGGAATGGTCTATATTGATCATTTCATAAGGATGAGTGAGCCCCTAGATAAAAGAGCCTAGATTGGTTGTTGTTAATTTATGAGTATTCAATGATGATTATTAAATATTAAATAAGTTAAAAGAAATTACCCTTTCTTTTACTTAATTATAAAATTTACTATTTAATCAATTGGTTATTTTGAGGCCTATTCTATTTCAATAATTTTCATCTTGTTTGGGTGGATTCTTATTCTATATGGTTGAATTTTGATTTTGATTTTGATTTTGATCATTTATTTATTTTTAAAAAATTGTGTCAAAATGTGAGGGTCAATTTGTGAGGTCCCTACAATCTATTTATCTCTAAGAAAATATCCAACACTAGAATCTCTTGGATTTCTTGTAGAAGCCTCATCAAAGTTTAAATTGATAAGTGAAGGAGGAAACAACCATTTACCATTTTTCTAGAATGAATTGAGATCTTAACATTTTGGTGGCTTTATGAGGGGGAGTTTTGAATAAATGCCATAGGTAAATATAGAACAATAAAGTCCCAAGAAGAGAAACATATATTATGCTATGAGGAGTGAAAGATATAAGACAACCATCTTAGATATTTCCATTTCAAGTTTAGGAATAACACTCTACCAAGAGTTTGCAATGTTTTTAAAATTTATTGAGTTTCTCTCCCTCCAAATGTGCCAAATTATCAAGGAAGCTGAGATTCTTCACAAGCAATCAAAAGTAGAAGTTTGGCAAAGATCGGGGAAACATAAATAACTAAGATAAAGAAATTGGATAAGAACAATACTAGTGGAGACGATCCCAAAATAATAAAACAACATTTAGAAGCGAATTTCATAATCTAAAAATAAATGATCAACTATTTCAAGTTACTTATTACAATTTAAGATGATTTTAGATGCAAAACAATACCAAATTTGTGTAACCTCTCTCTAGTAAGGATTTTATTTGAGTTGCCAACCAAGAAAGCGTGTTGGCTTTAGGTAAGAAATATTTGTACCAATAGAAATGAGAGAGCCAAGATTGGTTTAAACCGAAGATAATCTTACATAAATAACCTAATCTCATTGATTAAATTCTAGATACAAAACCCATTAATTCTATGGTATCCACCCCATTCTAAAAATATATCTTTCTCATACAGATAATATCCTTTAAAATTAGTTTTTTAGTTTTCTAGAAAAGAGAAATGAGTGAAATATCTCCATTTTATCATTGAAACATTAGAACCTTAGAGATCTTAAATTAATTTTTTATCTTTCTTCCCCACTCTGATAAAAAGAAAGTATTTTCTTCATTCAAATTTGATCTCTTCTCAAGTACCTCAAACTTCTTCCCATTTTAACCACCCAAGACAGAATTGTAGTGATGACACTTCTATATTTAAAAATAAAATTCCACAATAAGAGAACTAACAGGGGGATTGGAGATGAAGATGAGAATACTATCCAAAGAATCTAAATAATTATTCTACAATATTTTACACCATTTGGAAAAAAAGAGAAGAATAAAGTTTCCAAGCCAATTTTACCCCAGGGATAAATTATGAATTGTCATGTCTCCAATCCTAGCAATGTAAATGGATTTTGGTTTAAAAACACTATCCTAATCCATTAGGGGTAATTTATACTTCTCTCCCTACCACTCCTGAGAAAGGATAGTTATTATCATCATATTGATTATTATGTTCTTATTGAAGACTATTGGAGGTATCCCCTTCAAAGTGGTTTTGCATTTCCCCCCTTGAAGTGACATATTATTGTTAAATATTTTTAGCATATTTCCTATTTTATTATTATATTGTTCAAGTTGTTTCATCACATAGAATCTAGGATAGTGGATTGCTCATATTATGTAAAAATTACATCTCGAGTTCCTCTTCTTTACCATGAATTTGGCTTTTCAATTCTATTTACTAGTAAATTGCATTTTTATAACTTGATAGGTCATGATTAATGTAATCCAAGTTTAACAAAATTTTACATTTTGGTGAACCTTTTATTTCAATACACTAAATCATGTTCATTCTCATTATATTTTTATTTCAAAACATATACAAAAAAAAAATCTCAAAAAATTAGGGCATCGCCCTAACCCCATTTCATATTTCTATAGGAGAAAAATGGTAGCCTTTGGTTGAATTTTCTACACTCTTCTTATCTATTTTTCTAATTTATATATCTTCTCATGGATTCTTCTAATTATTTTTCTTAGGATTATTTACATGCCTACATCATGGACTATGATTTATACTCTTTCTTTCTTGATTCTTATCCCAAAGGATGTGGAGGCATCATTTATCTTCTTTTATTGCATGTGAGGATCTTATTATTACAATTGATAATACTCCACCACATGGATCTCAAACTTCTAATGGTAATATTTCTTTCAATGATTTTGATGACTCTTCTTCAAGTAGTAATAAGAATCACGCTTTTATTGATCCTTTCTCTTAGTCAGATGGAATATTTTTGTTTTTCACTTCTTATTTATTTGGAGGATCAACTCCCCCTCATGGATAATATTATTCTCTTGCCTAATTCATCATTTCCTTAATATATTAGCAAGAGTGTTCAATGATTCACTTCTCATTTATTTTTATTGTTTGATGGGGTTACCCTTGATGGCCTTAATCTGCCTCTTTTCCAAAAGGTTATGTTATTTTAGTAGTTTGTTTTAATCTTTTTGACTTGATTCTTCATTCTCTTGAAGTTGATAGCATAATTCTAGAGCATCCTAACCTCCAATATGATGAGCCATATCCTAGTCCTCCACCTATGAATCTCCCTATGACTCTTCTCCACCTACCTAACCTTCTTCCTATCCATCCAAACCTAACCACAAATATTGTGCACCTATTTTTGAACCTCATGATAATATCTTATCTATTATCTTAGAATCCAAGATTAAAAACCTTCCACCTACCCAATTCAAACATCCTCCTAAGTGTAGTCCCTCATCCCTTCTTTCATGTGCATATTATAATATGTTTGACCACTCTACCAACTATTGTTGTACATTAAAAACTTCAATTCAAGATGTTATTAATGAGGGTGCTAGCAATATTTATTATGATAAACCTCTCCAATCTTCACTTGATGACACTAATCCATTGGTAGATGAGAATAAGCATAATAAGTCATGTGCGGATTGTCCTATACCCTCCATATGATCCCCTATTTTTATCATAGTTGATATACTACTCACTTATTATGATGAGAAATTAATTCAATCCATTTATGAAATTCCTCCTATGATTTCTATATTTACTCATGATATGTTTATACCTTTTAATAATTCTCTTCTTATTCTCCTTGTGAGGTAGACCTATTAGCATCATCAGATCACCTCACATTTATAATTGGTTGATTCTATTATCGCTCATTTATGTTGGTACCTATTTTGTGGCATACATAGATATTTCTTTCATGTTTCTATTTAATGGTGGAAAAAATCAAGTGCAACTATATTCTCTTCTTTTTTCTTACAACAAAAACATCTTCATCTTTATTATCCTCCCATATATTCTAGGGCACACATAACTTGTTCTAAGAAAAATTCCTTATATGCATCATTCCTAAGGATATTTTACTTTTCCTATCCACCTTCATCTACCTTAAAATCAATTAAATAAAATTATTCTACGAATTTATTTGAAAGGGGGATACATCTATCAATCTAACATTTTGACATGCTTTCCTAGTATTTTTAGTTTTTGGTCCCAAGTATAGAGAACACTTGGATGTGACCACCCTATTCTGTATGCTCACAATTGATGCCCCATTTTTATTTTAGAAAAATAAGGACCCCCTCTTTTTATTTAGTTTATTTGTCCACGTGTTTGATGCAAGTCACTTAAAATATCTTAAAATATCTCACATTACAATACAAGTGGATTTTTCACAATTGTGGGAAAATGACTCCCAATTAAATCTGACCCAAAATAAGTGTAAAATTACCACTTTAATTTGAATTTGTGGCACATGAGAATTAAGAGATCAAATAAAAAGGTCTTATCAAGGATTGCATACCATCAAGACCCAACTAATTTGAATGTCCAAAAGGTAACTAGTTAGTGTTTATTTAAATACTCAAAAATATTGTTCCCACCATTTGTAATCAATGTTCACCTACTCACTCTTTGCATTGAATGCACTTTGTTTCTTACAAATTTTCACAATTTAAAAATGATTTTTCTTGTGTCATTTCATCACAAAAGTAATTTAGAGGGAAAAAAAGAGATTGTGAAAGTGAATTTGATAGGAGTGGCGAGGACAAATACATAGAGGCTCATAGAAGCTGATTTTAGAAAAAGAATTCCAAATCACATACTTATTTAATCATCAATATCAAAGGTTTGACACCCTCAACACAATCATATATCCAATGATCAAAAGAGATAAAGATGCAAGGTTTGAGTTTCAGGGAGTTTCTTTGTCATCTCAAATTGTGTCGACATATGGAGTTATTTTAGATACCAACTTAGGGCACATTGATATGAATGACTTCCAATAGAGGATGAATACACCCAACACCAATATATGGGCAAGGATAATTATATAAAATGGGGTAAATAAAGGTGTAGGCTTCCCAATACCCCATTAATTGTGTTGGAATGCATTCACTATTATGATGAAAAAAGAAGGTTCGTCATCAAGGAAGGAAGGGTGTATGCTAAATTAACCACAAAATAGATTCATAGAAATTTTGAAATCCCTTATTATCTAGTTATGCATCCATTCAAGATAGAGGTGAAAAAATGATTCAAGGAAGTCAAAAAGAAGTGGAAGAGTTATATGCACAAGTTGGCTCGATGATGAGAAAAATCTAAGAAATTACACAAAGATATAATCACCTTACTAAGAAGGGTAGTTATTTGACCTAATTCTAGCACATTTGAACCCTTGATGTATACATATGTACAAATTATCTTGGATGGAGACAAAATGATTCACTATTCACAATTAATAAGTGAATCAATTCACACTCAGATGGTGAATTTAAAGAAATGTATGTTCTATATTACTTCTTATGTGGTGTATTCCTGTGCAATCAAGTCTCAATTTGTAGGATTGAAAAGAGTGGGCATACTAGGAAATGGACTAGGAAAAAATTTGGTGTACAATTACTACCCTTAGATCCAACTCAAAGAATATGTCAAGAATTATAAAAGGGTAAATGATGCATTTTCCATGTGGCTAGTAAGAACCACTAAAGGATAAAATCCCTAAGAATTTAATTAAGTGCAGATAATCATTGATCCAAGGGGAAGGGTTTATCCAGTTCCTGAAGTTCACATACATATAGATGTAGGGATTCATTAGTAAACCTTATTTGTTTCCAATATATCCAATAGAGAAGGTGGTGTTTTTGGAGGTTTCTAGTAAAATAAATGAATCTCATGAAGCTTTTGAGGCCAAATACCGGGGCAGAGGAATGAATTTCCCTATATATATGAGCTGGTATGTTTGTAATAGTCTTATAAATATTAAGGCATCTGAAACATAACTTCATTTGTTGAATTTGAAATCGTTTGAGTTGGCCAAACCAAAATATGATCCAATGAGAAGACTAGAGAAATGGGTCTCTAAAGAAAAAAAGCATAAACCTGACCTTGAGGATTATTGGTTTGATTGTATAGATGATCATGTAGTTAGAAAAAGGCCATATAAGAGGTTGACCCTTAATTAAATGAGAACAATGGGTACACACTATTCCATTAAAAATCAAAGAGGATGATGAAAATGTTTTACATCCTAACTATGATGAGAAAATAATATTTGACAAGCCTATCCAAAACCCTAACTGGTCACAACTAGTGATAAATTCCATTAAGGATATATCAAAACCCATAATAGATGCAAGCCAAATGTTTCTCAATAAATGTGCATAGGCTCTAAATCTAAAAGGGGTGGTAATCACATACATCAAGGAGAATACAAAGAAGAGGAAGTTGAAATCCAACCAAGAGGTTGATTGTGATGATTGCCTAATAAAGAAGAGAAGGATTCAAGAGGCCAAAACTATGAATCTTGAACAAGAATCCAAAGGAGAAGATCAATCATCACATGGAGTAACTATTGATGTAGTTCCATATGATCCAAAAAATTCAATCTTTGCCATGGTGATCAATTTAATTGGGTTTCTAGTTGCTACTTCCTCTAGATCTAATCAATTACCACATGCAAAGATGGTTGTACCAATAGTGGAGCAAGCGATACAAGAGTCATTTTCACCTATTAAAGTGATGGATGTAAAGGTAAAACAACTCTAGTTCCAAACTCCAACTTCCGCTCCACAAGTAATATTGTTGAATAGGTAGAGAGAATGAAGCTTGAATAGGGAGAAGTGACAAGACAACCTCCTGTAGTAGAAAATGAAAGAGAAAATTTTATTGGTGAAGAGGTTTTACAAAAAAGGTAAAGGTATATAAAAGAAAACAAAATCTTGAAAAGGTAAAGTCTTTAGGGGTCAACCCATAATAATGTGTCCCACTTTTTTGGTCAAAGTAGGACATTGAAATCATCATTTTTCACCAACTTTTTACTTTATGAAACCTATAGCAGCTAAACCACTAATAATTTGGAGATGATGTGAATTAGTGATTTGCGAGGATTTGTGTGTAGATTCTAAATATATATATTTTAAAATTTATAAATAAATTGTGCTTTTTTTCATAACTTTTAATAGCTTGTTTTTTTATAGTAAACAACATTTTTTTAAAGTGATGTCTATATCATAACACATTAATTTTTATATTGAAAGGATAAAATTGTAATTTTTAAAATATAGATTTGTAACATCAATATATAATGCATGGATATTTTTTATAATCTTTTGTTACATATTTTTTAATTAATTTTCAAAGTTGAAGTAATTATAATTTGGACATAGAAGAAATAAATAGGAATTGGAAATATTGAAGAAAAAATAGATAAAATTTTATAACAATAAAAAATAATTTATAAAGTAGCAAGCTTAATAATGAAAAGTAGACTCGATCACTCCCCTAGAGAGCAAAAATGTGGAGTGTAGAAAGGAAAAAATGTGTTTCACGGGAAAATTGGGTGGACAACGAGTGGCCTCCCCTACCATTTGGTAGAAGTGTGTTAGATATGGGGCTACTTGATAGACAAGGAAGTTGCATGGTAATTTTGAGAACGGTAACTGTTGGTGGATTAGGGAAGAAAACCCTAATGCCAAAGTTACGCGTTAGTTTGAGAAGGTGGTTTCTAAAAAAACAACTTTTACAACAATGGTCCTCAAAACTTCTCTCGGGACCTGCCGACTCAAAAAAGCTATGTTGATTTCAAGAGGTATAAGGGATCTGATCTTTGGGGAAAAATATTTTTCCTTGACAAATGTTGGAACAAGGATAATCAAGGAAATTTTTATAGGACTGGTGGTCATTGTGGTGCTAAATATGGGGGATTTGAGCACCCCCAAAAGCCTAAAAATGATAGATCTAGCCTGTTGCATGATTGAGGCAATGGGGGGCATTAGGTTCCCGACCAAAGTGTTAGGGTTGGCCAAAATTGGTGGTTCAGGGAAATGTTTCATGGAGAGATGCTATTCCTACGGTAAGTTTCCTCAACTCGCCTATAGACAAAATATCTTTGGTTTTGGAATCGAATGCTCTACTTGGTCAAATCTGGGGCGAAAGCTTATCTTTCTATGAAATTAATGAATGGATTCAAGTAAATTGTATGAAGCCTTTGATCTTTTCTTGTTTTCAAAGAATTATTTTTTGCTAATTTTAAAGAAAAGGTTATGAAGGAGAATGTTCTACAAAATGGCCCTTTTTGATGTGGAAAAACTTTTTTCTCTCTCTTGTCTTGGAAACTAAATATTTCGGCTAAAGATTTTTTGGGGATAAAGTTGTTGATGTGTTTTGATTTGCTTGGTCTTCCCTTTGAATTTTTTGAAAAAAATATTTTAGAAGCAATAGGGGCTTCTATGGGGAAATTTTCAAGTCAAAACGCATTTTGGCTAAAGGGTCTCCCCTTTAAAGGATTTGGGTTTTTCTAGAAAAACCTAAGTACATTCAACCTGTTGTTAATTTGATGTCAAAAAATGGTGTTTGGAATCAATCTCTTGTTTTAAATAAAGAAATGTTTATTAAGGGGGGTCTTAAGGATGTTTCTAAGCTTTTGTTTCTTCATAGAGAGGTAATTGATGATTTTTTGGATCTAGATGTGTCGCCTTTGGCCTCCCCTAGAATTCAAGATGCTTCTATGGTTATGGGTGTGGATGGTGTCCATGTTTCCCCTTCTAGGGGTCTATTTAATCCTTTGCAGATATCTCCTTTTGGACGTCTGGAGGAGAATGGTCATTTGGAGGCTATTATGCTTTCCCTTGAGAATTCGTCTCTCATAAGGGAGGTGGGTAATCCTACTCTCCTTGAGGCAAGGGGTGTGGAGGAGAATGTTGGTAAGGATCTTGTTGTCATCCCTTGAAATGGCTACTCCTGTCATGGAGGTTGTCAAATCTACTCCTTTTGATCATATTGTTTTAGAAGATAAATTAATTAATTTGGTTAATGAGATAATTAAAAAAGCTAAAAATAATTTGGTGGAAGAGATTGTGGATGAAATTTATCGAGAGGATGATATGGGAAATGATGTTGTGTATCCTCCAATCTCTTAGACTGAGACTATTAAATTAAAATATGTAAGTTCCCCTAAACCAAAACAACGGGGGTGGAAGAAAAATAGTCAAAAAACCCAAATGGAAATTGTGGTGGGGATTCAAACCACTTTGGAAAAGAACTTAAGATCTAATAGCAAGAGGGTTATATTTAAAGACGAGGGAAATCTCTTTTCTTCTAGAAATTTATAGCAGGAGAGGGCTATGGGGTCTCAAAAACCCTAGAAATGAACCTTAGATCAAGGAGAGATGATGTCTCTCCTCGGAAAGCATGAATATCCTTTCTTGGAATGTTAGGTGCTTAAGTGTCCATAACAAGACAAACTTAATAAAGCATCAAATTGAATGTATTTCTTCAAATGTTATTTATAAGAAACCAAATTATCTGAAAAACTTTCAGATTTTCTTTTTAGTGCTTGGGTGAATTAGAAGTTTTTAGCTCTCTCTAAATGTTTATCTTCACTATAAGCTACCCACAACTTGAATATGATCCCATGTTTTATAGGATAGCTAAGTTTCACACTTAGCCAAGGTGCAATCTTAGTGACAACAATAAGGCTACAAAATTTTATTTTGGAAAGAAGAGAAAAATAGTTAATTGGAAAGTGTTTTTGAAGGGTTGAGAGAAATTCAAACAAGCTTGGAATTATTAGAGGTTGTGCAAAATAGATTTTTTGTAGATGAGAGTAGCTATGAAAGAGAGTTCTAGGAAAATGACATGTTGAAAGAAGAAAATGTATTGGTGAAAGAATAGGAAGAGGGAATGGGTAAGAATGAAACCCATATTTCATCTAACACTACATTTTTTGCAAGTAACATGGAAGACATAAAAGAAAGAGAGAAATAAATAATCATGTAGGAGGATAGTGAAAAGGTGAGAAATATGGTTACAAAACAATGTGTGCCAAAGGGTGAAGAAGAATAAAGAGAGATTGATTTGATAACATGTTCATTGGAAGGTCTAGAATAATATGAGAAAAATGATTAAAAAAAATTCATAATGTGAATGGATTTGATTTGTGTGTAGGAGAAGTGAATGAAGAGGTAAAATTAATTGATAATGAAAGTGATTAATTTTAATAATATTTTTTGTAATGAGGTGAGGTCAAGTGAATGGTGATAAGAGTAGAAGTAGTTTTTGTTGAAGTGGTCAGACTGTGGCGGGTTGAATTCCTCGAGAGAAGAAAAGAGAGGGAAGTGTATTTGGTGGAGGTTTACCTATGGTGGAAATAACTCTACAAGTGAAAGGGGGATTTATAAGCAGGTTTGATAGAGGAAGATAGTAAGAGTTCCAAGTAGATGTTGGAAAAAGAGAAGAAATGTGTTTTTATGGTACTTATGATAATATTAGAGTATTTTGTAGATAGTTTACTAATTGGAAGGGTAGTTCAACTATACAACTCTATTTGTGAGTCATTCTCAGAAAATTATTATCTGGTATGTCTAATGGAGGAGCATCTGGGCTCAGGAGCAATCCTACATCATCTAAACAAAGCAAAATCTTTTCATTTTCAATTTTTACATGCTTGGTGTAGGTTTGAGCTTTAGGAAAACCTTGTGGAGTGTTTCAAGGATTAAAAATATCAATTTTTTATGACTTGGCTTATATTTCAAACATCAAAGGCAACTAGGGTGTTTATATTGCATAATTTCAAGGGTGTTTAATGTGATTTTAAAATTATTATATTGCATAATTTCAAGGTTGAAGGGGTTTAAGGGGTCCACTCACATGTTAGAGGGAACCTGTAAAGTAAAATTAATAATTTAATCAAGCTAGATTCCTAGGGAAGTGTGCATAAGGCAAGTGGCATTTGGAATTTTTTCCTTGTCTTGTTCTTTCAATAATAGGTTCTTGAATAAAGAAAAAAAGCTAGCGATTTTTTGAAAAATAATTAATGACTCTTTAGTTTCCAATTTAGGGTGAATGAGGATGAATTTATTTCTATTTTATGCATTTTTTAGAGGCATACACAACATCAAGGCATTAAATATGGTGCATAAACCTTGGTGCCACATTTGGAAGCAATAACTATGTTTTATTTCATTTTTTGAAGGAATTTCAAAGGTCAATTTGATGGAAATGAAAGAGAAAATCATTGCACCACTTTTTGGTGTCTCACATAGTTTAATTTTTTATAAAATAGTGTTTAATGGTTTTAATAGATAGAAATAGACAACACCAATTGGTTGAAGAAAGGATTATCAAGTTGTGTTAGAGGATTACATGAGGAATAATATAGGAAATCAACTTGCCAAGAGGGGAGAAATAGATGAAGAGAAGAAGAAAGTTTCAAGTGTGTTGTAGGTGTTTGAGGTAACCAAGATAGTTGTAGTATGAAGATAAAAATGGATTTCGAAAGAGAAGTGAATTGGTTGAAATTCTCACTATACATAATTGTTCTTGAGAAATTTTATTGTATGAATGTACATATGAAAGTTACAATAAATATATGTTTCATATTTTGTTACAATATATATGTTGTCTTTAATATGTGTGAAAGACTGTGGATTGGATGATAGATTAAAGTTGCAAGATTAGGTAGTTTGATAATACCTCCCGTCTTGTTTGCATAAAATGGTATCAAAGTGTAGACACTGAAAATTGTCCTGAATGATATCATGCACTTGAATCAAGTATACTAACATCATTTCCTCCTAAAAACCATCATATTTTTGCTTAATTGATTAAATTAGCCTAGATATTTAATTAATTATGTCATTTGCATCTATTAACCTAATTCATTAAATCGGGTTAATTCACCCCCTTTCATGCTAAATTTCATCTCATTAAATAAAATAAATCAAAGTATTTAATTTAATTCCCTAAGTCTTCCCATTTAATTAAATAAACCTCAGTTATTTAATTAAATGTAATTTCACCTTTTTCTCATTCATTAAATCATTTAATTTAATGAATATCACTCTATTCTTCTAATTCCCTGGATTGCATGATTAAACCTTGTTTAATTAGCAATTATCTAATTAATCCAATTCCTCCCACTTGCAAGGGAATATTCCCATGGAATATTACCTCCCCGTTGCACAATTAAACTTTGTTTTGATTATCAAAATATCATTTTTCCTCACCCATGTCGAATATTCCAAAGAATATTCTTTCTCCTCCAATCATTTAAGAAAGGGAATATTCGCACAAAACTTCAAATGCAAGTTAGCTTGTAACCTATTGTGCAAGTTAAATTTTTACCTCTTGTACAGGTCAAAAGTGTGCTTTTTTGGAAGGAATGAGAACCCTTGATTAAATCTCATCTTGCATTCTCACCCGTGATGAGAATACATGATCCATGCCTCCTATTTCCTCCATCCTTGACCATTGATTAGATTTTTCAATCTCAACCCTCCATTTCTTATTTTCTTTCGTATAAATAGGTCACTATTTGGAGACAAATGGATCCATATCTCAACATCAAACTTATGGTGTTGAAATCACTCACACTCACACTCATACTTTGCATACATTTAGCATATTTTAGTTTAAATTAGCTATATAATAACTTAGCTTGCATTAATGGCTTCCATGCATCCATTTAGCTAATTAGAGAACTAGGGTTTGAATATTTTTAGTTTAAATCTCATTTAGATTAGTTTAGAAATTTCATAGCTACATCTTTTAGCATAAAATCATGGTATATTAACTCTTGCACCATACTTATTTTAGCATAAATCATGTTTATATCGCAACGACTCATTGATGGGAAAGGGTCATTGTTCCACATCAACATGACACTAATTCCAAAATGGGATAAGTTCCAAATAGATTAGACTAGACATTTAAACACTTTATTAGTTCAGAATGTTTAGTTTCAATAAATGTTTAGTTTAACTTTCATTTGAATCATCTTGTTTAAGATTGAGTACTAGTGGCATGAATATGCTTTGATTCTTCATTGATCAAGCATAATCGGCCCATACTAATATCCTTAGTCGACACTCTAGCACTAGAGGGAGGGAAAATTGATCAACTTTAACCAATTTCTAGCTCGAATTCTGTTCGTTTTGACTTTTGCAAGAAAGAGCGACACCCAACTCAATTTCAGTGATGCCTTTGCAGGGCATCTCCATATAATGAAGCTATCATAATTTCAAATAAAGATTCCTATTAAATACACCGACATTGATTAAATAAACAACAACGCTAATATAATATAGAGGTATCAAAGATTTGCAAATGATGACGCCCAATCAAATAGTGACGCTATAGTGCTCTCTAATTTGTCTCTAGAGCGATGCTATCGTGAATAGCGACACCCACCTTTGGTAAGAACTTTAACGATAGTTTTTTAGCATGTGTTTTAATAATTTTGATTCATCATATTACTAACATGCCTCTAACGTTGTTTTGGTGTTGAGATTAACTGGTTTTGCAGATTTGGAGAAAAACTAGGAAAAAATTTACCCCAACTTTTTGGGGTCATAACTTTCTACTCGTTGCTCAAAATTTGGGGATTGACACAAGTTGCAACCCCAAATTTTTATCTAAAGGCCTTCGAAAATGCAATTTACTACAACATAGAAAAAATCGAAAAAAATGAAAATTTTAATTTTCAATTTTTCTTGGTTGTAGTTATTGTAACAGTGTTTTGACACTTGTGGGGGAATTATAACCCACCATATGCTACTTTGGTTTATGTTTTAGGACCATTGAATTTTCATTGGTTATTAAAACTTACAATCTTAGGACAACTAGCTTTCAATAGGGCTTAAAATTCACTTTCAAAGTTGGCTAAAATTGAACCCTCATTTCACCATTTTATTTTGGGCTTAAAATTGAACAAGGCAGCTTCACATCTCATTTGGTGCATAAAATGCAGTCATCTTAGCTTAGGGTTTAAAATTTACAACTGTTTGTTATGTTTTGTGATTTACACTTTGTTATTGAATGCGTATGCACTTCTCTCGCACCACTAGACGATCTTGAGAAACATAAATATTCCTTAACATTTTGTATAACCACCCACATATTTTGATTTGGACTAAAAATGAACCCCTTGCTAGTGTAGGGAAAATGCATGGTGTGTGTTCTCTCCTTATTTCATGTGAACTAGGATGATTGAACTACAAACGTACTTCCTTGTTATTGTTTATCTTTAGAGGGCCTGCCTCCCCACTTTGAAAGGAGGAAATGACCCAAGTGGTAATGAGCTAAAGCCAAGCTCTTCCAAGCCGCTATGCAAAAATGTGTTTATGACTAAAATCATAAAACAACGGGTGTGGATGTGTCATACCAACAAGTGTCACCCATAGTACCCATGTTGTATGTCAAATTTGCTTCTTAGGAAGAGACTAGGAGGCCTCTTGATTCTCCATAATCTTGAGCTAATCTTGTTACGTGTATGGCCACCTTGAACGAAAGCCCTTATTATGAACCATTGTTTAGAACCTAAAATCCTTAATACTTGTTGGTGCAAGAACGATCGTTCTAAATCCGCCCCACATTTGTACTATTCATTTTTGAAATAGAAAAATCCTTAGGATCTTAGGATCTTCAAGACTTCGAGATTTGGTGATCTCAAGAAGTGTGTTCCATGGAGGGGAGCCAGTGTCGCCAAATCTCTAACTATTCACAATGTCTTAGTGTTTGGAGAAATTCGAGTGGGGACTCAACAAGTATAGCCATTTCAAACCTAGGTGGTAAATGATTGTGAGTCAGTTGAATACCTTTCTTGGATCCAAAACATTGAAAACAAACATTCACGATCTTCCTCAAAATTTTAAGCACTTTGGCCTAAATATGGATACCTTTTGAAATAGCCTCAATATTACTGCTTGTCCTAAGGATTTCTATCCTTAGATATTTCTAAATATCTTGACTTATATCTCAATCCATATTTTCCAAAGACAACATAGGCAATTATGGCTTCAACCTCATGATTCTCACAAAATGGACTTTATGAAATTGATGATGTTTTTGACATAGAAATTTAGTTTGAACTTAAGAAATACAAGTGCATGTGGTAAAAATAACTTTATTAATCCAAGATTAAATCAAATGAATACCCCACATTGATGTATGTTCAAACTTTGACCCCTTGAACAGGAGCAAATTGAGACAAGAAAAACATTGCAAATATTGAGTCCAAAATCATTGGGTCCGATTTCCAAATTCTTTCGAGTTGTATTGTACCAAAATCATTGAGTTCTTGGAGTATTATCACTTTAGAGGTGTAGCATGTTTCTCATTACCTTAGTCTTGCAAAATAAAGGTTCACTCTAGGTCAACATTGGGTCAAACATTTCATCCATCCT